>OX578137.1:95123665-95486165 GCA_951213105.1 Amaurobius ferox
GAACCCGGGCCTACCGCGTGCAATTCCCGCGCGCTAACCACTGGGCTACTTCGCCCTCCGCGACAATCTCCATAACTTTCTTTTTATTCACCCAATTTAGACCGTACCCTCCTTCCCCTACCACCAACCTCTCGGAAGGACTCACGAACCCACATGTTTAACGTGATCGTACTCTGCGTGAACGTGGCGTAAGTTTTGGCAGTGGCGGGAATCGAACCCGGGCCTACTGAGTGCAATTCCCGCGCGCTAACCACTGGGCTGCCGCGCCCTCCGCGACAATCTCCATAACTTTCTACATATTCACCCAATTTAGACGGGAACCCAGTGGGGGAGGCATCCACAGGGGCCGTATCCTCCTTCCCCTACCACCAACCTCTCGGAAGGACTTACGGACCCACATATTTAACGTGATCGTATTCCACGTAAACACGGCGGCAGTTTTGGCAGTGGCGGGAATCGAACCCGGGCCTACCGCTAACTTCCCGCGCGCTAATTTTCAATTTAAAATGACCATATGCTTAATTCCATCATCCTCATTCCATTGTTTCATTGTTCCATCATTTAAAATATCCATAAAATTAAAATATCCAAAAGTTAAAATATACATTTAAAAAATCCAGATCGTCCCATCATTTAAAATATAAATATAATAATTTATATAGAGCAAAGGCGCTCTATTCAGAACCGTGACGTCACCTCCACCTTGACGTCCCCACCCACCACCTTCCCTGCTTCAGCGGGGGAGAAACGAAGCGTCACGCCGAGCGGAACGGCGAGAAATTTAAAATCATGACGTCTTTAAAATTGCGATCCTGAAGGCAATTTTCATTATTTCTGGACCAGATTAGACTTGTAAGAATGCCAGATGTTTGACCTTTCTGAAAATGTAAATTATTAGTCGAAATTATGAGTACTTTTCACGATGCGAGAATTTAAAAACCAAAAATCGTTTTCTTGAGCAAAAAGTGACTTTTGTTTTAAAATCTTTAAAAAATATTAGAAATCGAAATTCAGATTTGAAATTGATATATTTTTACTCGAAATTCTCTGCTCTTTCCGATGGTGTAATTTGTTTTTTTCTACGATGTCTGGATCGTGGAGAAAAAAGGGCAAAAAGGGCAAAAAACGGTCGAAATCGCATAAAACATTAAATAAATAAAAAAATAATTAAAATTTTAAAATCGGTTTTCACGTGTCCCCTTCCCTCCCCCCCGGGTCTCCGATTGCCAAATTTCGTAGCTCTCCGACGCGCGGTCGCGAAACGTATAGTGTATAAGACAGACACACAGACATTGCCTTTTATTATATAGATAACCATACATACAGTCGGTTTCACTTAATCGGGTAATGGCTGTTCACATATATACGTAGAATATTAAGGAACAAAAACGAATGTTAAACATACAGATTTATCACATAGCAATCTCCAATTTCAGTTTTAGTGTTAGAAAGCATGGGAGGAAAAGCGATAAATTGCCAAATTTAGTAACCTTCAGTTTTTCCCTATGTAATTCAAAAGGTATATACATAATAAATAGAAGGAATGTATTATATATAGTAATAAATTACAACTATTTATTATGTAAATTGTCAAAATTATTTTATATTCATTATCTTTATAGCATATAATAAAGAGGGGTATTAATAATATTTATCTGTGCACCCGCTTAATCGCCTACAATAGAGTGAAACCAAGTGTATGCAATTAAGCGCTGCCAACTGTACTACCAAATCGCCTTTTACGAAGCACTTAACAAACGGAAACTAGGCCGTATTTTGGCAGTATGTTGGAAAATCAAATAATATTTGTTACGGGGACCGGAACTGGCCTAGCTCGCCATAAAATTATCTTACCTTTAAATTTGCTAACAGTATAGTTCTTTTTCTCAAAAACTATAAATACTAACAGAATCAATACAAAACCTACACAGCTGAGATATTTAATACTTTTATACATTTTAACAGCTCATTTTTACTTTCCTTATATACATAATGTATAAGGAAAGTATTGTGACGGGGTCGAAAATTCGAATTCGAGTTTTCGACGGGAGAACACGTTTCAAGCATCCCTGATCACGAATCAAACATTTTTGAAGTGATGTCTGTGTGTGTGTGTGTGCGTGCGTGTGTGTGTGCGTGAGTGTGTGTGTGTGTGTGTGTGTGTGTGTGTGTGTGTGTGTGTGTGTGTGTGTGAAAGTATGTGTGTGTGTGTCAATGAGTCTGTGGAGACGATAACTGACGACCGAATGGACCGATTTAAACCAAATTTGGTACAAAAATCACAATCCGTAAACGCTGGAAGCCTATTGTTTTTATACACAATCGAATGTTCGGAGCCCCCCTAAATTTTCGAATGAAATTTTGAAAAAATCGTCAAAAAGTCAAAACCACGAATAAAGTTACGCAAATAGACATTTCTTATGTAATTTTTCATTAGAAAACGATTGACGTAAATTTTAGAACGCTAACATGAACCGTTCTCGAGATATTGCACATTTTTCATAAAAATTATAAAAAAGTCATATAAAATTAAAAAAAAAATTTCCTATTGAGAAACATGTTCACTTTTCATATGTAATACCTTGCGATAAATTGGATGACATCATTCTCGCGGATCTAGCTCGTTCCATTCATGAAAAATATACTTTGAGTAATACTTTTGTATTTGAACGCAAATAGTCATTTATCTGCTCTAAGACTAACTTATTTCTTTGTCCATAACGCTTGGCGAGATTTTGGCGACGAATTTGGCGGAATGTCGCCAACTTGGCGACTTTTTGAAATGTTGCTAAGTTAACGAAAATCTCGCCAAATGGATAAAAATGACGCTAAATCAATAAAAATGACGACTAATTGTCGAAAATTCAATATCTTGGTAAAAATATTAGTATCGACTATAAGAAAAACCTATTTTTTTTACTGTAAAAGTAGTAAATTCATTACATTATATAAGGAAAGTCATGTGGTGCCCACATCAGATTTTTTTATTTGTTTCAGAATTTTTTTAGATGAATGAAATTTTTCAACGTTGCAGTTTTTACAACATTTGCTTTTGTTTAAAAAAAAGTAAACAACTTAACCTTCAAAATCTCATGTTAATACATGCACACATACGTTTTGAATATACAACAAAAATTGCAAAGTGTTGTGTCCTGTAATTGTTGAGAAAAAGAACGTTAACAATAAAAACACATTCTGAGAAAAACACCAAGAAAAACAGCAAAAATGCCCCCCAAACTCCGAGGGTGGCATATGGAAACAAAGAAAACTTTTCAATTTCCAGTTTGCGCATTAACCAATGTAATACATTGTTGTGACATGAATATTCTGGACGATTCACTAAGACAAAAATAAAAATTAACTTTTCCAACCCCTTCCATTCCGATCCCTTAAAGATAAAGGAAGTAGAAAAATATTACCTTTTCGAGAAGTGTTTAAATAACATAATTCTATTTAAATGAAGCAATATGATTCAACGGTACTGAAGTTAGAAACGAAATGCGTGGAATAACAGAAGAAAGCACAAAAGATTATGACCTCCTTGTATTTTAAACGACACATCAATTCTAAGTTTGTTCAGCTGATGGGAGTAATATACGAAGGTGAACTTATACGGGGGTGGATTAGAAGAGACGCGTTGCTTTTTATTTTTTTTCCCGGAAATAAATACGACGTAATACATAAGAAATTATACTTCACTAGGCGATTAAACACCTTTTCTCGGTATATAAAATGTGTACAAATTCTAAACGCATTTATTCAAAATGTATCTTACTAAGAGGAAATAGTAGTGTTTAACCTTAAAAAAATATATATTTTGAAAATTGAAGTCTTAAACATATATTGCAATTTTAGGATTAATGTAAAGCAAACCGCATCAAACGTGGGATGCATACAGCGATAAAAATTGCATTTGTATATATTGCAATACCCCCCCCCCCTCCATTTTGACGTTTCTTGAAACCTTCTTTCCCAGTTTTAAAATTTTGTGCATGTTGGCATGATTACAAAACAAGTTTTTATCCTATGTCCTTAACAGTTATCCTATGTCCTTAGTTTTATCCTATGTCCTTAGCGTTTTTATCCTATGTCTTAAACAGTTCGATCTCCCTTTGCAGACATTGGCGTCCGCCAATGTCTGCAAAGGGGGGTCGACCTGTTTGGGATAGGGTGTGTCAAATACCTGTCTTTTTGAGAGATTCTTCGTTTGAGATGGACTCTGTCCCACCCGTAAACAAAAGGTTAAAAATTAAGATACATATTTAACTAATAATTGTGCCTGTACTAAACTTATTAACTCCTCAAACTATTAAATATAATGAGAAAGTATTGTTTTAACGAAATTTTTCGGAAATAAAAGTTACTTGATCGTCAATTATTTGGATAGACGCTGACTCCCTTGTCTCCCCTGACGCTTCGCCACTGCCGGTTGTTAAAAATATCTGGGTTCGCTCAACTGGTTATTAAAATTTTGCGTGAATTTTGGTACAAATATCAGCGAACGGGACAATATGCCTTGTCGAGATTTAAAAACAAAAAAATTCAAATGTTTAATTCAGTTTAAAAGTGAAAATTCTTAATGAATTCCTCAACCCCATCCGGAATTTGATGTTGAATCTACACTGCTCATAAAAAGTTAAGCATATAAATGGTATTTCAGAGAAAAGGCAGCCCTTTGCAAACTTAGTAACATAATACAATTGTCCAACATTATCTGAGGTACTGATGTATGCTAATTTTGTATACTGGAGGAAAAGCACATGATTTCTAGGTTGTTTCAAAATCAGCGTTAAAAAGTTGAAAATTTTTCATAATAAAATTACAGAAAACCATTATGATTAGACTTTTTAGAAGTTGGTGTCTGTCTCGTAACAATGTCTACTTTGTAGAAGTTTCCTGATGAGGATTTTATAGAGTGTATAGTGTCATTATTTAGCCTTAGACAATTTTGTTTCAGTTGTCTTTGCAATATGCTTAACTTTTGAAGAAAAGCATATACCAGTAATTATCTAAGCTCTATAGCTAATCCAGAAAAATAGATTTTGCAAGGTATAGATTTTGCAAACATACACTAACATGCATGCATACGCACTCTCTCTCTAACATATATATACACACACAGACAGACATCACGTCAAAAGTTCGATTCGAGTTCAGTGATGCTTAAAACATGTTTTTCGATCGAAAACTCGAATTCGAATTTTCAACTCCGTCACATTATACACTATACACAATACATTATACACTGTACACAATACATTATATACTGTACATAATACATTATACCTATACATTATACACTGTATTTAGAGAAAGCAAATACTATAAGAATGGGGGATTACTGTATTTTAAGTAATTTTTTATATAAATATATCCATTTTATCTAAAATTAATTACTCACCAAAATTACGTATCCAAAATTTGCAGTTTGATATCCTCAGTAAAATGTGCGCACTTTTTCTCTGTTTTCCATAACACTAGACTACTAGTAGCAGTCTTTGTGACCGCTTTCATCATACTGAAATTTCGCTACTGTTCGTGGCATATCTGGCCTTCTCGTGTTAATAACTCTTCCGTCAGTTCTGCACAAAGAAGAAAATCCGAGAAAAAATTCCAGAATACGTTCTAAAATATCACTCGCCATCATACTTATAAGCAAGCAATGCATCCGAGATGATTATAAATGAATGGTCGATTGTCAACTGAAATATCACAGTTGACTCAGCGTGTACCTTTGAAAAGATTTAGCGAAACAGCATCGCCCACATTGGAAGTAAGCAGATATATCGCGGTCTGGTTTTATTATCATTTCATGCAGGTAGGATTATACCCACTCTAACTAGAAGAGTAATTCCGATATCTTCAACTCAGTGGTGAAAAAAAAAAAAAATCTGATGTGGGCATCACATGACTTTCGCTGCAGACTTATATCCACGTTCTCTTTATTTAAATTAAATTTCATTCACTTTTAATTCAATTTTCGTTCTCATTAGGTAACTGGACTTATTTTCAATGCTGGCGCAGAGAAAATACGAAAAACTAAAATATCTCGAGAACGACTAGTCCTAGTGTAATGGGGTTGATCTTATTCTTTTCTTCATTATAAATTATCCTCTCTGGATATTGATACTGAACCCATATCAGTCATTATCTAAGATCTATCTATGGCCAATATCCTATTAAATAGATATTTCAATGAAAATTTAAACTGGAAATAGAAAAAGAACCGGATGTAAAAATTCTTAGTGAATCAACCAGTCTTCTCCGGAATTCGATACTACATCCATATCAGTTATTTTTTAAGCTCAATTCATAGTCAATCATGAAAAATGTGTGTTACAAGGAAAATGAACATTTTTAATATCGAAATGGAAAAAGAACTAGAGGTTCGAAACCTTGAGGAATCCTGCTTACTCATTCGAAATGTAATGCAGAACCCATATCATTATCATTTAAGTGCTAGCTATAGCAGATCCTGGGGGTAAAAAATGCTTCAAAAGAAAGTTTTGGTAAAAATACATTCTAATACATTCCATTTTTGATAGTTTTGAGAAAATTATGTTTTATTCATATTATACTTTTTTTTTATCTAAATCTTTTATTTCAATTATTTTTTACCTGCGAAAATGCTTGTTTATTGTTAATATTTTCAAATTAAATATTCATTGTATGTAAATCTACTATCTGTCAAAATCGTTTTAACATATATCCCTTGCTTACCGAAGCTTCATAAACCCCAGAGGGGGGTATTTTTCTTATTTCAGTTGGCTCGTAAATTGTAAGATTTAAATGTTTCTAGATTTAGTTAGGAAGAAGGTTCGCAGTGATAATTCGGCCATAAGAACAGTGTTATGAATTTCTGAGCCACGAATGGCATCTATAAAATACTCTGCTGCAAGACTTTCTCTAGCACCCATAGAATATTCTGCAAAGGATGGCTGCGAAAGTATTTCAATATTCCACGCCAGCTCTTGTAGACTCTCTCAAGACTTTTCACGACGAGACTTCACCTTAACTCTGCTAGTCTTTCAAATTATTCTCGACACAGCGGAGTTCCAGGGCATTCGCTAGGGCTATGAATTCCAGACATTTTTCTGTCGGGATCTCAAGGATCTCAAGGACGGGGTTAGTGGAGTGCCCAGGAGAGGAAGAGTTCCTCCTTTTAAACTCCAGACGAAAAGGAAAAGAGACAGAAAAAAAAAGGAAGTAGTAAAAGGTGAGTTAATCAACTAAGAGATGCTTGGGGGGGGGCGCGACCGAGGTCGTGCCCTTCCCCAAGTCTTCAGAAAACTGCGGTGTTGGGGCCCAAGCGGGATCCCAACAGAGAAGAATAAAGAGGGGGATAAACTGGGGGCGCCCCGAGGGGCGCAGGGCCTTGAGCCTTGAGCAAGAGTTGTGCCTAGCAGCAGAAGAGGTGTGAAAGCTTGTCAACGGAAAGAGAGTTCCCAAAAGCTAGGGAGGGGTACAGCAAACTAGAGTCTGCATCTAAAATAAGAGCACAAGACTAGGCTGGACGAGACCGCTTCTTAGGGCGGAAGAAGATATCTCCCACCGATCGTGCAAGTAACGACCGGGGGCGCTTTCGCGTCGCCGGATTACCAGCCCGATAGTGGGGGATACTGTCCAACGTAGGGTTGTTTACGCATCTCAGACCTCCGTGAAATTTGAGAGAAAGTTTTTTGACATGTTCCAAAAAAGGCCTAATTCTGAGGCCTCTGTGCAGGACGTCTAGCTGGACGTAGTTCGGCAGATTAGCAAACATACGCAATGCGTTATTCTGGATGACTTGAAGCTTCCTAAGGTTAGTCTCCGCTGCGGTGCCCCAAACAGGGACTCCGTACGTCATAATGGGACGTATGTAGGACTTGTATAGCAATAACTTAGTGCGGGTTGACAGGCGGCTATTCCTAGCCAAAAGGGGGTGAAGCAGGGCGAGTGAAGACTTCACTTTCTTACTAATTTCAGAGATGTGAAGTTTCCACGTTAATTTGCAATCAAGGTACACACCAAGGTACTTGTAACTGTTTTGCCAGGGAATGGGCTGGTTATTAAGAATAAGATTAGTGGAGGGGGTTTGCCGGGGTGAGGGGAAGGTGACAGCAGCACACTTACTAACGTTAACCTTGATACGCCATTTGATCAGCCATTGCGTCAGGTCGTTCAGATAACTTTGCAGGATGTTGTGCACGACTTGTGTGTGTTTGTGATGTGTGAACAGGGCTGTGTCATCAGCATAGAGGCCAAGGGTGACACCAGGGGACTGCGGAAGATCATTAATGTAAAGGTTGAACAGTTTGGGCCCAACAAGAGAACCTTGCGGGACCCCACTGAGAACAATCCTGGGAGAGGAAAGTGCGTCGGAAACCCGAACGGCAAAACTTCGACCAGTCAGATAAGAGTGCAAGAGATGGATAAGATTTGGAGGAAAAGAGCGTTCGATAAGTTTAAACAGGAGCCCATGTATCCACACCTTATCGAACGCCTTTTGGAGATCAAGAAAGACAATGGACGAGCTCTCGCGCTTGCTACGCGCCTCATGGACAAGCTCCACGACCCGCAGCAACTGGTGCTGAGTGGAATGTTTCTTCCTAAACCCATATTGTTCAGGAATAACAATATTCCTCAGGTCGCAGAACTCGTCCAGGCGACGCAGTATAACAAACTCGAAAAGCTTCGAGAGACCAGAGAGGTTTTCTGTCGGGAGCGTCTGCAAAACATCAGCCGCAAGACTTCGAAGAGAAGCAAAGAATTTGCAGACTTTTGTATTTTCGTCTCATTCGTTCGCTTCTGCAATAATGCCAAATTGCGCCCGAAAATTCATCCAAATGCTCTTCCCGTCATACGTAGGTGATTTTACTTTATATGATATCGGAATGTACAAATCCGAATTGGAGATTGACGATTTTCGCTCGACAGGCAGTAGTCTTTTTTTGAGCTTTTCCATCTCCTCTTGGACGACATTAATGTCTTCTTGTACGGATGTAATATCTTGTTTCATCTCTTTTTACCCGGTTTACATTTCAGCTTGGAAGACTTTAATTTTTTTTTTTTTTTTTTTTTTTTCACTTCAGCTTAAAGGTGAGCGTCAGTAAATCTTCTGCCCTATCCGCGCTTTGTTAACTTTCGCGGCACACGTTTTTCGCTGAAACTCTGCTCAAACGGTTGTGAAATATTTTCTGAAAGATAAAATGCAATGCTTAGATTATATTAAAACTAAATTTAATACCCAATAAAACATGGAATATTTTTAATTTTAATCCAAAATATTTTCGGTGCTGCCATCTGTTGCCTTAATTTAATTCATACCGATAATTTTTATTTTTAATGAACATTTTTAAATATCTATTCCTTCTAACACAGTATTAAATACAACAGCAGATCATATATAATGATGCCACAATCACGGAGAGGTAATTTCTCATTCTATAAATTTGATAAGGGGATCTGAGTGTACATCACTGAGGACTGCAGCTTTGTCTTCAAGTTCCTTTGTCTTCAAGTCCAAGTTCAATTACGTTTCCGTGATTGTGGCATTTTAATATATGATCTGTTGTTATATTTAATAGCGTATTAGAAGGAATAGACATTTAAAAATGTTCATTAAAAAATAAAAGTAGTCGGTATGAATTAAATTATGACAACAGATGGCAGCACCAAAAATATTTTAAATTAAAATAAAAAATATATTCTATGTTTTATTGGGCAATAAATTTAGTTTTAATATAATCTAAGCATTACATTTTATCTATCAGAAAATATTTCACAACTGTTTGAGCAGAATTTCGGCTAAAAACGTGTAGCGCGGATAAGGCAGAAGATTTACTGACGCTCAAGCTTAAACGGATTTAATTTCTTCTTTTATCTCGGCTCATCTTTATTTTATTTCCTCTTTAATATCCTCTCTCACGGCTTTAATTTTCTCTTTTATTGTTTCTTGTCCGGCTTTCACCACTTCTTTCATCTCGTCTTGTCCGTCTTTCATTGCTTTCATTTCTTCCATCTTTTCTGCAATTGCTTCTTATCCGGCTTACATTGTTTTAAAGTCTTCCTTCATAGCTTCTTGTTCGACTTACATTGCTTCTTGTCCGGCTTTCATTAATTCCATCATCTCGCTTAACTGTTCGTCCATCGTTTTTCTCGTTGGGGATGCCATAACCGCTTCTCTTCTAAGTTTTCAGACTGATGCCAATTTGTTGAGACGTATCCTTTGGAATCGTGGGTGTACTCTCAGGATACAAGAATGAGTCCAAATTTTGGTTAACTAACACGTTTATTTAAAAGTACAGCATTAACAAGAGAGATATACAGCAGATAGCTCGACAAGTGTCAGGTACAGTAAAACAGCAATTAAATGCTCCACTAATTTCACAAAACATCATATGCTATTCTCAAAACATTGAAGTATCTCACAATTGAGTGTAGCTTGTATCATGTTAACTGTTCTCCAACTGAGCCATGTACTTTCCATAGAAACTTCCAGAAGGGGCTAATATTTCCAAAAATATTTCAAAAAAGTTCTAATATCTTCGAAAATGGCCAAATTGGTGATAAATCGCCAAATCTGACAACCCTGCAACCTTGTAACCCTACATTGACGTAATAAGAATTACTGAATGTAAAGACGTTTTCCCATTCTGGTTCTCAAAAGAATCTCCAGTGAAAGTATTTTACGTTTTCGTAACAATATCGTCTTCGTCGAATCATTTTGAAGAAAAAAAATGCAAAAAATTACCCTAAATTTCGCTTAAACATTAACTTTAAAATTAATTCATTTTTTATAAGTTGGCTTAAAGTCTGTCAAGGACCTGTATTTGTACCAAATCCCGTGGTTGTAAGTCACTTGTATTTTCCTATACCCTGCGGTAAAACAGATATTAACTTTTATTTTTTAAAGATTGCAGTTTGATATATTACACTATCAAGGATGTTTTATTTGAAAATATAGATACAGTTATATATATATGCTCTACCATATATTTTCATTTTAAAAATATTCAAGTTTAGAATGTTTATTTCAAGTTTAGAATGTTTATTGCGGGAATTTCCATCTTGGACAGAAAATGCATTTGCTCTTTAGTTCTACTAACCACTCGTAAACTAATGGTTAGCTATATATACTTTCAATTTATAGGTGTCAGGTTCTATTTCCTATCATGATTTACTAAAAGTAGATTTAGGAAGAGGTCTGGATGAAATTTAATATAAGTTGTAGGTCATGATCTAATTAATAAGTGGTTAGAATTGAAACCCCAAACCTTTAAAACAGAGGGCTTCTAAAACCTTTTATTTTCCTATTTCCTTAATATAAATTTAACTATCACAAAAAAAATGTTTATTTTATTCATTGAAAATGCAATTATGATAATTTCTTTTTCCTCTGATACACCACCTACCCGTCTACATAAAGGAAGTGCATCTCACCGGTTAAGAACACCTTGCTTTAACATTTTACAAGTAACAAATTAAAGTATAACCAATCCTTTGTTTTACATCCACATATTTATTCAAAAGCTGTGATTCTATTGTAGCATTTAGCAAAAATCAATCATGCATTGATTTTGAAACACTTTCCACTGAAATGCAATTTCATTTGAAGGTCTCTAAAATGTGACACATTCTGCTCTGATTTTTTTTAAATTATCACTACTACAGTAATATATTATACATGCAAATTTAAAACTTCATCGAAAAATACAGTGTTCGTTACACAAAAGGAACTTTATTCAAATGACATCACGAAATATAAATCGTCAGATAAAAACCAATTGCAATATAAACCAATCTATCAAAAACACTACCATGGGTTTGCAATTTCATGCGAAATCTACTAAAATAAGTAGAAATTAATTGAAATCAATCTATTAAATCTGGTAACATATTTGCTCGGGTGTGAAAAAGACAAGTGCCCCCCATGTTCATTAAAATAATTAAATTTATATAAGTAGAATTGAAAATCTGTCTGTATGTGTGTGTGTATGTGCAGTGTTTCTATAAGGCATACATCTGGAGGGTCTTCGCCCCTCTCCTCCCCCCCCCCCGAAGACATTTTATAATATCTTAGTTTCTATTTATGTGACAGCATTTAAGATATATTTATGTAGGACAAACAGAAATCTTGCCTCCCCCCCCCCCGGGCAAAAAGTCCTGAAAGCCTGCCTGTGTGTGTGTCCTCATCACGGGAAAAGTATTGCACCGACTTTCATTAAATTATGTAGGTAGTTTTGGAATAATCCCACTTAAAATTTGTCCACATTTCAAGTTTCTGGGACCAGGGCTTATCCATATATTAATAAATAAGGAATATTAATCATGCATAAAGCATTGATTATGAAGCATTTTACAACTGAAAAGCAATTTTATTAAAACATATTTAAAGAATTCAGCAATTCTTATACAACTCACCTTATAATCGTTTGATTTGTTTACATTCTGCATACGTTGAAAGTAGGCTTCATTGTAGAATTAATCAAAGTTTAGCAATCATTAAAATAAAAAAATATTGCAATTGAGAAATATTGCAGAGAATTTAAATACACAGATAATACGCAACATTAAAGCGGTTCCAGGACGGATGCAACACTAAATATAAATTGAAACAATCTTAAAATAT
The DNA here is from genome assembly GCA_951213105.1 of Amaurobius ferox. Classification (NCBI taxonomy): domain Eukaryota; kingdom Metazoa; phylum Arthropoda; class Arachnida; order Araneae; family Amaurobiidae; genus Amaurobius; species Amaurobius ferox. Next base: position 95,136,276 of record OX578137.1, read on the forward strand.
CATGAGCGGAAAAAAAATGAATGGTATTTTATCTTTAAATAAGTCACGTGATCTCTTCATATATTATGGGTGTAATTATATTCAATTTTTACTTGAAAACCACCCAACATATTTTGCTGAAATTTTTTATACATTTTATGTAATAATTTGAATATTTCATAAAATTTTCGAAGCAGTTTGTAAAATTTAACTTCGCTTAAAAAATATTTTAATATTTAGGTCCCAGGTTCAATCAATGTATTTCATTTTTTTAACTCGGGATAAATCCGAAACTATTAGGGTGATATTTACTCTTTTTCATTCCCATATGTTCCACAAACCGTCTCAACAACATACTAAAATTTCATTTCAACATACTAAAAGTCATTTTTATGGCAGTTATCGTGCGAACGGACAGACAGATAGACAGAATGACCAAAGTCATAAATTCTTGTCTATTCTTAGAAACTATGCTGGAAAGTGTTAAAAACGCACAATTAAACCTTCTATAGATATAGCATTATGCAGACGACATTTTTTCGCAAATGTGTTTATACAGCAGACGATTTTTAATATTTTTTCCCGATTTAAATAATACAGAAATTGTAATTGATATAAAAAAATTTATATCAATAAATACGAATACTGAATTACAATTGGTCAACGATGTCACAGCTTCTGATTCGTCAAATTTATTCTGAATTCTAATTATCTGATTAAATTAAATTTCATAAGAAACGCCATTTTGCGTTGGACTCAAATTCTTGCTTTAACTGTAAAGTATTTACTTACTCTAAATATGCCCGTTATGACTATAGATAAGAATAATAATAAAGCCCCAAAATCTAGTCAAACAAGGGATAAGAATAAGAAATTAAAGAAAAAGAGGATGAAGAAAAGGAAGGAAAGCTTCGGCATTTATATTTACAAGGTTCTGAAGCAAGTACATGCCGACATAGGCATATCTACTAAAGCTATGGCTGTAATGAACAGCTTTGTGAATGATATCCTTGAGCGTATTGCTACTGAATCTGCTCGTATAACTCAGTACAACCAGCACTCAACTATCACAAGTAGGGAAATCCAAACAGCTATTCGTTTAGTGATTCCAGGAGAACTTGGAGAGCATGCAATTATAGAAGGAGTAAAATCTCTGAAGAAGTATTCTAATTCCAAGTCCTAAACTTCACCATTACAAAGTGCTTGATTTCATGATGTTTTAGGTCGAATAGTTTCAAGCTTTGCCCTTCTGTCTGGAATATTGGCTTAAATTTGCAACTTCAAAATTATACAAGTAACGTGAACGTAAGTAAAAATAGGATTTAAGGAATTTTGACTTAAAAACATTACAATTTCTTACTGGCCAGTTTGTCTTACAACCGGTTTCGAGGTTTCTTAAATGTTTCTGGTTTCACTCATTTACAGATTTTAATTTTATTATCTATAATTCTGGAAAAGACAATAATTGTGCAGTATACTCACATTTCCATCAACAATATATGACTGTCAACAATAATTGTGCAGTACTCGCATTTAATATTCTTTATATTCATTTAAACTGTCAACTTGGAATTTTAAAAGTACTTTTCTTTGTTTGTATGTTCTTAAAATAAAATTTGATTCTGCTATAAGCTTTTATGTTTTTGATTTAAATGTAGAAAGTGAAATTTAGGTGTGTTTATATTGTTTAATTTACAACTTAATTTAAAATTCCACACTTATAAATAAATTAAATGCAAAATATAGTTTAAATGTTATCAGTCGAAATTGTAAGTAATTTTTGTTAAAATCATGATAAGTTACCTTCCGAACGAATAGTTCCAATTTAACAATGTACGCACATTTCAACTTTGTGGAAACAGCGCACCCAATAATAAAATATTTTATGTTACACGTAATAAATAACATTAAATTATTGTTAGTACATTAATGTATATAATAATATAGTAGCATTAATGTAGCGTTAACGCATGGTTTTATTTTCTATAAAATTAAGCTTTTTCTTTCATGCTTCAATTAACATTGACACATTGTTCTATTTTCGGTAAAATTATGCTTTTCCTTTCATGCCCTAATAGCTGATATAATTGTGTGCTTGTATTAATGATAGCATTCTAACAGGAAAATCGTCTCAATTATGTGCCCTTTCCTTTCATATGCTTGCACTTGTCAATAAATTGCAATACTGCTACTTGTGAAACAAAATTTTTGATGTTCCACATAATAAGATAATCTTCTCAGCTCTGTGTTATAAGAGCAAAATGTTTTATCAATCTATTTTAGCCTCCCTCCATGATTCTTACTCTGATCATAAAATTGCTTTAATCGTATTCTATTGCTTGTTTTCAAAGCTAGATTACCAATTATGCCCAGAAGTAATTTTAATAAATTAATAAAAAAATAATTCTAGTATATCCACTTTTTATAACATTCTAAATAAATTATTTTCACTTGGATTTAATTTGGGTCAGCAAATTAAAAGTGAGTGATTGAGAATAATTTCCAATATATTGACTGTTGAAATTTATGTGTGATTAAATTGCAGGTAGTCAAAAAAAGTGGCTGATTATATATAGATTTCAACGGTTAATATATTGAAAATTATTGTTCTCAATCGCCCACTTTTAATCTGCAGGCCCAAATTATCAAAATTTTCATTAAAAAAAAATATTTTCCACTTTTTAGGACGTTCGAAATGTTTTCTTATTTTCAACCTTTCAGTTTTAAAAACTTTATTTAAATCTTATAATTTTAAATTTCAATTTTTAAAGTTCTCAGTTAAATCATACATCTAATTTATGAAACCTTAGCCAAAGCGTCAGGGATTAAATTGAAATTCCCAATCTTAAAATCGAAAATATTAAATTTTCATCAATTTAGAGTCATTTTTGTTGATATATCATCATTTTCATGAATTTGCAACATTTTCATAAATTTGGGGATATTCGACAAAATTGGAAGAAATTTCGCCAAGTTTTTGTGAAATAAAATTTTACCAAACTTTTAAATAAACAAAAATCCTCACATGGAGTTAATAGAAAATGTAAAAAAAATATCTATTATAAATGAGCTATCTATATATCTATTACAAGTCTTTAAGCTCATAATAATAAAGCATGGACTCATGTAGTCTATATATATATAAAATGGAAAATCTACCAATCTGTTCAGTGTACAAAGCCACAGATGTTGATGATTTTTTTTTAAATTTGATGTAGCTATTCTCTACTTCACTGCGTGTAGCCCCATTCATGTTTCGAATTTTAGAAACGGCAGTTGTTGGGATATCTATACTATTAAAACGCAGTCGTGTGTATATGCAGGTGTGCGGAAAGGCTATGTCTTCTTTGAAAAAACGTTAGGAACTCTGTTTTGGGCTTCAACGAGAGACAGATAAATTTCCAACAGCCTCTAAAAGTCGGATTTTTAATAAAATCTATAATTTTTTTATACTGAATTTTAAAAATGCCGAAAAACACCCTAAAATGCATTGAGAACAAACAACTTGACTTGAATTTTCTTTGCGGTTGCATTAAAATACCATAAAACTCATTGGAGGAAAGTGTGGTTTGAATTCCATTCGAAGCACGGCGGCAAGATCATGACTCATGTTATGTGTTCGTTCTAGCATTTCGGTAGAAGGATTTAAAATTAAATACATATATTGCACAGCCAGGCACACACAGATGTCAAGCTAAAAACAGTTTTTTTTTTCGACACGATTACAATACTTTTCTTTTGACCATGTATTGTAGGGAAAGTAGAAATGGTTCAAGAATAACATTTGCTACTGTTTTAGAGCCTTCATTTTGTCGTATATTTACCAAACTTCATATTTCCATACATTTGTTTACAAATAAGACCAGGATATTTTTTTTTGTATTCTTTAGGTTTGCCTTTGCTTATACTTTTTATTTTTATAGGGGGATTAAATTTAATGTTTTAATGGAAATTTTTTTAAAGCAATATGAATGCGTTTAGACTTTTTACATATTTTAAATCACAAGCCGAGTATTTTCTAAAACTGTCCATTGAAAGTCAACTGCTGGAAAAAAATATTTTTATGGGATAATGGACGGATAAATATAATTGGCAAGTTTGAATATAATTTTTTTTCACCAATGTTATTGTTTTAAGAAACCCTGAACTTTTATTTTTTTAGCCGTAGCATGTATATTTGTTAATTTAAATCACTGAATTATTTATAACATAAACAAAAAGTAGGGTCCCAAACTGTCGCTGATACAGGCGCCCTAAAATTATTAATCACCCCTCCCCCATACACACACAAACCCTATGAGTTCTAAATCCCATTCAGAAATTTATTTTAATTTCTAAATGCAATCTAGCATTATTGTCGTAACATGAATTCCCACATTTACTTTGTCAGTATTTCAATTTCTATTAGGATTCAAACAAGCACTTATTTAGCATTTTTACTTTTCCTACAAAGTAAAGTGAAATGGCCAAAGATCTACATGTTTTGACCCTCCTTGAATACGAAGCAACCATTTCTCCAATGTCTGTGCGCATAATTTGAGCAAATAGGATAAAATTTCTTACGAATATTGCAATTCATGAACACCAGAGACCTATTGATTTTCAGAGCTAGCGGATCATATGAAGGTCCTCAATTTTTTGGGAATCGAAAAAGACGTTGTAAGAACATGATTGCATTAATAAAAGTTACATAAACGGCTTTATAAGTGACTTTATACAAGCGAATAACACCATTGATAAGCAATAACATTTTCCTTTCTCCAGATATTTCACGTTTTTAATCCGAAACGGGAAAAATTAAAATATGAATATTTTATTGTAAAATAAAGTATTTTTAATTTCCCTAGATACATAGAAAAAGGAAAAGGGAAAATTTTGTGACGGGGTCGAAAATTCAAAATCGAGTTTTAAGACGGAAGTATGTGTCCAAAGTCTATATACCTCATGAACGAATGGAGTGTTTCGAACGTAATTTAGTACGCTAATTACGATTCTGGAACCTTATTGATTTTAAAAGCGGTTGAACTTTCAGAAGACCCCAAAATTTCCGAATGAATGTTTGAAAAAAAAAAGAATATTCAATAATGATAAATAAATAGTCGTTTAATACGTATTATTTTTTCAAACGAATGACACAAACTTTAGAGCGCTAGCTTTAAACTATTCTTGAGATAGTGTAAGTTTTTTAAACAAATTTATCAAAAAAATTACATAAAATTAAACAGTAGTAAATACCGCCAAATATGTATCACTTGGCGATAAATTAGCGGCTTTGGCGTCTTATTTGGAAAATATCAGTAACTTTTTGAAAATGACGCCAAATGGACGATAATGTTGCCAAATTGGCAAAAATGACTCAAAGTTATAAACATAACACCAAATAGATGAATTAATGATCAACATACTTTAATATAATGGAATATTGCTTAGCGGATGCTCACTCAAATTATATTTGCGCGAAATATAGGTTAATTTGTTGCTTAAAATTTTTTTCACATGTTGGCATCCAGGAAAAGCGCAAAACTTTCCAACGTTAAAAACATTGTGCCGTGGATCTTGTATATTATTATTTCGCATTGAAAGAAGTAAAGTCATTGCATTATGCAGCGAAAGTCGTGTGTTACCCACATCACATTTTTTAATCTGAAATGAATGGGCATCGTTATGTAAGAGTTCTGAGTTATTTTCGAAATGAAACTAAAAAGTCAACTATAGCTCCACATCTTCAAAACAAATTTAGGCAATCGAATGAAATTGGGTACAAACATTGCAATCGGTAAACTTCAGAGGTCTTTTGATTGTCAAAAAGCTCGTATCCAGCGTTTCTTTCAGGTATGCACCCCCCCCCCCCTCCCGGTAGACATTTTATGTTAACGTAGTTTCTATTTATGTGACAGCATTTAGATATATTTGTATATAATGCAAATAGACAACTTGCCCCCCTAAAATTTCATTCGCCCTCTCCCCCCCCCCCCCGGCCAAAAAATCCTGAAAACACTACTCGTATCACCAAACGTCTTCATTTTTTCGTACATTTCGTTTTCGAAAATAACTGGAATCAAATCATAAAACTATGATTATGTTAATAGTTTTAGACAAAAGTAACTATTTCATGTCTAATGTTTTTTCCATTTAGGAAAACTTTTTTTAAATGATACAATTTGCAAAATGATAACATGGGCCGTTCTCGAAATATTGCATATTTATAACCTAAAACTAAAAAGTCAAATAAATTAAATATGGTTACTAGCTTGAAATGAGTTATGATTTGTTAATATTTTAAACGAAACTTAATGGAAACCAGTAATTATTGCTAGGCATTCTCAAGATATTAAAAATTTTACTTTTCCACATAATCTCTCAAAATTATCAAGCAAATTACATGGAATTTGGAATGCTTATTTTAATTTGCAATAAAGAAAATCTTATTGTTTTTTAAAGAGATATAATTTATGTTATATTTTGCTTACAATATCAAAATTTGGTAATCTATAGAGATTGTCATGTGTGGTACACATAAGATTTTTTCAATTCGTTACTTTAAAAGGAAGAGTTTTAAAAGGAAATATGTATAAATTGTTTGTGTCCGCGAAATATTTTCACCAAAAAGCAAATGATTGAATGAATTGGTAGTTAATTAAATTTTGCATTGAATTACTAGCTATTTAAAATGTGACAACCACACAGTTAATAAAAGTTCCGAATCTCAAAAACCGTTTCAAATTTAGGCATAAAACTGACACACAGTTTATTGTAGGGCGCGGTAGCCCATTGGTTAGCGCGCTGGAGTTGCACTCGGTAGGCCCGGGTTCGATTCCAGCCACTGCCAAAACTGCCACCGTGTTCATGCGGAGTACGATCACGTTAAACATGTGGGTCCGAAAGTCCTTCCGTGAGGTTGGTGGTAGGGGAAGGAAGGAGGGTACGGTTCCTGTGGATGCCTCCCCCACTGGGTTCCGGTCTAAATTGGGTGGCACTTCCCGACCCTCCAAACAGTTACCTTACACCTTTCTGGTAGGTCGGACGGTCTGGGTTTCAACAACAACACAGTTTATTGTACAAGAAACATGAATCTTGCTATATGTGAAACCATAGAGGTAAGGTGTGAAACAATATTTCATCTCCGATCATTTGCGATGTTGCCTTTTCTTTCAACGTTTTCAGACAAGCAAATTTATTATAGCATAAATTTTCAATTCCTTGATCTAAAGAATGGCCAACAAACGATTTCGGTATTTCAAATACTACTCTGTTACCATCAGTATTTCTTTCAGACATACATCCGGAGGGCAAAGCCCCCCCCCCCCCGGAGACATGTTATGTTAACCAAGTTTCTGTTTTTATGATATTATTTAAATATATTTATATAGGGCAAATAGAAAATTTGCCCCCGCTCCTCCCCCGGCCAAAAAGTCCTGAAAGAAACACTGTTGAATCAAAAAGTATAAATATCTTCGTAGATAAAATATAAAAAAAAAATGTATGATGTAACTATAAATTAAAATATCTGAAGAACGGTTGATTGACTCCAATAAAGTTAATTGGGAAAATTTATGATATTTCTAATCATGATGGTATAAAAAAAGAATTTTATGCGTCTATCCGTCTGCGACATGTAGCTGAGAGAATTTTAAAACAAAAGAAACCGCGATTTATAAATTTATCGAACAAAATCTGAAGATTTTAGATTTTTCTCATTAGTTTGGGCCAAGTCCCACATGTATGTAAAGTTTCAAGTTTCATCGGCAGTTTTAACTGTATAATTTATACCTCATTCAGTCCAAAAAACTCTGCATTTTATAAATTTTTCAAACAAAATTCGCAGATTTTAGATTTTCTTCTCTTTATCTATAGGTCAAGTTTCATGTATATATAAATTTTCAAATTTCTAACTAGTTTGGGCTGTGAAAGTGCCCCTTAGTCAATCAGTCTCACTCATTCTGTATGCATATGATTACATTTATTACATTTAAGATATTCGGTTTGGTTGTTTAGTGAACAGACATCGGGTTCGTACTGGAGGGCACCAAGCAGAGGAGGCGCAATTAGCAGCACCCTACTTGGACCACAGCTATTGTATGTATATGTTCAGAGCTTTACACAGGGCGTGCTTGCCCCGGGGCATGACTGAATTATTTTTACCTAGCTTTGCGCATATGACGGCATAGGAATTAGGAACGCGCGCATTTTGTTCTCGGGCTCTCAAGAGGAACCGAATTGTTAACTACTACTGTCATCTTCCTCCAACGACGTCACTAAATTTCCTTGGACGTCACTGGATCCTGCGTCACAGCACAATTTAAAATCATTGCGCAAATTGTTTACGCCTGGATATTGCCACTTCAAAATTAATAAATTATATTTAACTGTATTAATATGCGTGCTGTGGCAGCTCCTCTCAAAGTTTACTTTGGACCGTGACATCACGAATGACGAATCTTTATTCCCATTACGTGAAACTGTCAAATTTTTTATTGGTTGCCGGACTGAGTGCCCTACCTTATATTAAAGAACCTTGCTTTTTCATAAAACGATCGAGCTAGTCGCAGAAGGCGTCTATAGTTATTTTTAAAAATTGTTACTTTCTCATACTATTGAATATAGAATTGATAAAGTATTGTTTGATGGCAATATATGTTTAAGGACCTCTTGAACAAGTTTTGACTGATTTTAGAGTGATGTCCGTCTTCCCAACAAGTGGGATGCAATGTCAAATTTGGTAGCAATCAAAAGATATTTTTTCAAGCCCTTTAAAATCTATATAAATAAAATTGAAAATCTGTCTGTCTGTTTGTTCCGTCATCACGGGAGAACGGCTGAACCGAATTTGATGAAATTTAGTGGGTAGACTGGAAATAGTCCTACTTAAAATTTAGTCCATGTTTGGAGTTTCTACGATCAGTGGTTCTCGAGACATTAGTAAAAAACGAAATTTTCGTTTGTCTCATCATCACGGAAGAACTGCTGAACCGAATTTGATGAAATTGTGTGGATAGCCTTGAAATAGCGCTCCATAAATTTAGCCCAAGTTTCGAGTATCTAAGACCAGGGTTTGTTGGGATATTAATGAAAAACGAAATTTTTTCCTAGGATCTACTCTCTAACACCGTGGTTTATCCAAGCGAAAAGCTTGAAAATCGTTTGAAAATGAATTAAAACTTTATCTCTGAGTTTGATGGGAGATTTTTTGCGCCAATTAATCACTTTCTGAAAACATGAATTGTTTGAAACATCATTTAAATGGGAAATCTATCTCCGTGGTTTATTTCACAAGCTTTTACTGAACAATGAAAAGTATAAAGAAATCAAAATGGTTGTTTAATTTCGCAGTCTATGAGGAAGATTCTATCTTATATCACGTTGCTCAGAAACGCAATTAAATTAAATCTGTCTGCTAATTTTAATTATTAATTTTTCGATTTGAATAATAAATAAATGGATATAAAAATATATTTTAGAAAAAAACGATTTGATATTTCTTATAGCATTTTTGACTGGATAATATCAATTACGGTCTTCAGGTTTAAACGTTATTATTATTGATATTTTCGAGGATTATTCATTCAGGAACTATATTTTCAAGTTATTATGCAATTGTTTTATTATGACAAAAATTGTTTAAACTCATATATTGTGCGTTGTACGAGTAATCTTCTACAAATACACGGTATATCTTCTAATCTACTAGAATATAAATATTAAAGGTATATTGGCATATGTTTTGATATATATTAGCATATATTTGAATCAATTACGACCTTCTGGTATAAAGAGTACGGAGATTATTGATATTTTCAATTTATTACGTCATCTCTTATTTTGGCAAATATTGAGACTCATTGTAATACGGGTAATCTTCTACTAACACACAGGCATATTTTCTAATCTGCAACAATATAAGTAGTACGGGGTTGCATATATTGATTTAATTCCTTTGATTTGTACATTTGCTTTCAAAAGGGGCCAGGATGTTTTGATCTGCTCGTGAAGATAATTTTGAGTGAGAATCAATGTTCTTAAACTTTTCATTAGGAGCAATAAATTTAATATTTTAACAGAATTTGCACATGATTGCGAATTATAATTTTCTTTATATTAGATACTCCGTACGAAGAACGGGTATGCTGCTAGTTTATATAAATAAAATTGAAAATCTGTCTGTCTGTCTGTTTGCCCCATCATCACGGGAGAACAGCTGAACCGAATTTAATGAAATTTTGTGGGTAGCCTGGAAATAACCTCACTTAAAATTTAGTCCATGATTTGAGTTTCTACGACCAATGGTTCTCGAGATATTAGTAAAGAACAAAACTTTCATTTGTCTCATCATCACGAGAAAACGGCTGAAGTGAATTTAATGAAATTTTGTGTGTAGCCTTGAAATAGCCTCCCATAAATTTTGTCCAAGTTTTGGGTTTCTAAGACTAGGGGTTGTCGCGATATTAATAAAAAACGGAACTTTTTCCTAGGAGTTCTACTCCCTAACTCCGTGGTTTATCCAAACGGAAAGGATGAAAATCGTTTGTTTAAAACGTCAACGTGAATTAAAACTTTATTTCTGAGTTTGGTGGAGGAGTTTTGCGCAAATTAGTCACTATCTGAAAGCATGAATTGTTTGAAACATGAATTTAAATGGAAAATCTATCTCCAATGGTTTATTTTTCACAAGCATTTACTCAACAATGAAAAGTATAAAGAAATCAAAATGGTTATTCAATGCATTTTATGAGGAAGATTTTATCTTATATCATGTTGCTCAGAAACGAAGTACTGCATGAAGAGAAGTACTGCATGATGTTACTGCAGAAACGAAGTACTGCATGATGTTTCGATAGCATTTGTCGCTCAGTCCATCCATCCTACTTAGTAAGATAGTTAGCGAATTTTTTACATTTCACCAAATTGATAAAAATGTTTGTAAACTTATAAAAATATCATGAAATTGATAAAATTGCGCTTTTAGGATATAATTTTAGTGCTTTCATTTTAGCATATATTAGAGTCAATTACGCGTTTATTGGTATTTTCAATTTACATGTAATGTACTAATACAGGTTATATCTTCTAATATTCGCGTATATAAGTAGTACGGCTTCCATACAATTTTAATGCTTTCGTTTTTCATATATTGATTCAATTCTTTTTTTTTTTTTTACTTTCCCTGAAATACATGGTAATGTATAGGGAAAGTATTGAAACCATGTCGAAAATCGCAACTCGAGTTTTCGACGAATCTACACGTTTCGATACCTCTGGAATACGAAAAAACTATTTTTAGCGTGACGTCTGTGTGTGTGTCTGCCTGTGCAATGTATGTATCCACTCTAACTCAAAAACTAATTGACTGAATTTCATAAAATTTGGTAGGTAAGTCACTTGGATGTGACCCTGGTGCTGATTAGTTTTTGGTACGATTCGTAAAAACAGAACTCGCCTTTTTTTTTTTTTTGCGAAATGGTCCGTAAAAATTCCATTTATCCGCTCTAGCTAAAATACTAATTGACCAAATTTCACAAATTTTGGTAGTTTAGTTACTTGTTGGATACTCTGGTGCTGATTAGAATTTGGTACGATTCGGAAAACAACAACCTGCCTTTTTTTACGAAATGGCCCTCCAAAATTGCCATAATAAAAAAAAGACTAAGTAGTGTATGCTCAAATGTATCAACTAAATTATTGTTTTATACGCAATTTTTGAAGAGGAAAATAATATAACGCACTTCATTATACTTTAGGACTAACCGTTCTCAAGATATTTGAGATTTCTTGCATTTTTGTTACGCCGATTTCGGAAAAATGTCCAATTACCAAATGAAAACAGAAATTGAAATAAAAATGCAAATTTAGTGTTATTTGGTTCAATTAAACTCAATAAATTATTAAAGAAATAAAGAAAATATGAATTTGAATCTGCAGGGAAAGTCATGTGCTGCCCACATCAGATTTTTTAAAATTTGCTTACAAAAGGGGCCAGGATGTTTTATTCGTCAGATCTGCCCGTGAGGATCATTTTGTATAGCGAGAACAGAGATTCTTAAACTTCTTTTTAGGAGCATTGTGTTAAATATTTAAATTGATTAAAAATGTCATTTAGTATACTATAGGAATTTGCACATGACTGTGAATTTTTAGCTTCTTTATATTATAAACTCCGTACGAAGAACAGATTTGCTGCCAGTGAAGATGCTGTAACTGTGATCATTTGGACCAACGATACAGATTTTTCAAGCTTTTTCTTTCAAAATTTGCAAAGAAAAAGAAAGCTAATTAAAAGTGGATTCTGTTATTAGAAAGTCGAATTGAGTCGCACCCCAGTTCATCTTTCTTTGATTCTGCGTAACATTTTTATGTGCTTTACAGTACGATTTTGAATAACATGTTCAATCATCATTTTTATTTTCTCAAACTATAGAAAATAGTATAAAGAAAGTATTGTTATCGCGAAAATTTTTTATTTCAACATTTTAATGCAATAGAACCTGCTGAACACGGTTCGAATATTTTTAGAGTGATGCCCGTCTGTCTCTCTGTGGTCAATTTCTTGTGTACACCATAGCTGCCACAAATATTAATGGATTTTAACGAAACTGTATATATGGCTTTGCTATTGAAAAATCTAGAACTAGATAGAATTTTTTTTTTTTTAATTCGAGTGTAAACATCAAAATTTATTCGAAATTTTGCATTTTTTTAACATGGAAACATAGGACAAAATGTGATATAATCATGCATAAAAGGGGTTATTTATGGATTAATGATCTTGAAACCTAGTAGTTTCAATCACTGTAGTGAAAAATAACAACAATACAATTTTTGTATTCGCCACGTCATTATACCCCCCCCCCTTCGGGGAGAGCAAGTTACCCGCCCGTAGGGGTGCATTGCCAACATTGATATAAGATTTTTTCAAGCCCTTTAAAGTGAAGGGTAACATGCTATAATTGTGATCATTCGGACCAACAATAATGATTTTTCAAAATTTTTCTTGTAAAATTTTCAACAAAAAGAAATCAAAAGCTACTTAAAAATGAATTCTGGTATAGGAAGCAGAGTAGAGCCGGTTAAATTTTTTTCAGTAGTTCACTTTCGATAGACATAAGTGAACAATATAAGACTCAAATAAACTAGCCAAGTGTCTGTTCTTTGAATGGGATCGGATTGATCTTAGTCCTAATAACTTTAACTGCAAATTTCCCAAAGCAGCGTTATCGGGTAGAATAAACTACTAGAGACTGGTGATCATATATATCACTATGGGAATTTTCTCTTCTATAGGCCGATTTCAGCAATCTATGCGTCTATAGTCGGCGTGATGGCCGAACGGTCAAGGCGAGCGTTTCCAAGCGATCGATCAGCCGTCGCGTTGTGGGTTCGAGTCCCACATAAGACATGGATGTTGTGTGATGTGGGCGCAGTGTGTTCCGCACCCCCCCCCCCTTCCTCTGGTGCACCTGGGGCAACGTCCTAGGACGGCGAATATCTGTATTTTAGATTCTATCAACTGTTTATTTAAAATAATTCACAACTAATCGATGGAGATCTGCCACATTCTCATGTTTTACGTTTATTGCAATAGCGTCTAGACGTCTATACAAAGTAGCCAAACGCCGTCAACTAGCAATCCTTGTAGCATGAAGTAAATGTTATATTTCGATATTATTGTTGCTTTTGTATACAAATGAGTACAATTATTAGATTTATTGAAAAAAATGGAACATTGTTGTCAAAAAAGTGACAATTTTTAACTTGATAATATTGATTTAAAATAAACATTATTTTATGGATCTAGCATGTTATTTTATTCAAATAATTTAATTGAAGTCTGCAGAAAATGCTTATGCTCATATAAGATTTATTGTACTTTTAAATTTAACTATGCTATTAATTAGTATTCCAAATTTTATTCAAAACTGTGCGATAACTTGTTAGTTAACCATTGTTAGCAAACGCATTATCATGCTGACTGGTGAAAATCGAAAATTAACGTTCATCACCGTCCACAGGGCGACTAATCAAAAGACGTATAAAAAAATCTGACCCTAATCGCCCTTGAATGGCTTCACGTTCATGCCAAGTGACCACACACCAGTAATCGCTGCAGTTTTTAGCTCCCGAATTCGGAACATAATAACGTTAAACTATATTCATATAATTTATCAAAACTTTTTCAACAGACAGGAAATTCAAATCGTCGTATATTCAATGATGAAAATGAAGTCACACCAGTGTACAGAAATGAGTAATTTAAATTGCATTGAAATATTAGAATTGTTATGAAAAATTCAGAATTCTTGCATTCGCGCCAAGTTAACCTATTTACACTTAGCTGGCACTACAAAAGTTGGATTTTTGGCTTAAATTGGGCCATACTGCGCCAAATTTTGGCCGTGTTTATTTTTGAAAAATTCGGCTAAATATATCGGAAATATTTACTTTGGCGATAGAAAACTCGTCAACGTTCTTAAACTTTTATGGTAATTAATGAAAATTAACCACCATTAATTTATGTCTACAACAAAGAAATTTTACACACATTATTAAATTATTATTTTTGCCACCATATTTTACAATCCTTACAAATAATATCCATAATTGAATTTGTGACATTCTTTACATTTTGTCCATACATAACATAAAATCTCTATTTTGATTTAACATTCGTTTGATATAGTTTGTTCACATATAAAATGTCATCTTTATTTTGAATGTACATTTTTTTATGTTCTGTTTGTAAACAAAAACAAGCCTTATTTGACACATTTTACTAAACAGTATAATTTTTGTAGACACAAGTGCTATCTGGTTGATCAAGAAATTAGAACATTTTTGCAGATTGGTTGATGTTTACTCAACCTAACCAGTGATAACTCAAAAATTACATTTTTAATCTTAATTGTGTCACTTTTGAAGCAACAATTATGCAATTTTTTAATAACACAAATATACATTTTTTTAAGAATATTTGTAGACAACAACTTGCAAACGAACGCTCATAAAAACATACATTTTTTCATTCAGGTCTTGATAAAAAAAAATTGACGTAAAAATATGATGGAGTATAAATGTATGAGAAGTGGAGTCAAATATTTTTTATCTATAGGGGATTTTTTCAGCAATTTGAGCTCTCAGATTGAAGTCAAATTATGACTAATTGCTGGCGTTTTCCATTTGAAACCTTCACGAACCATATCTGACTTCGATCCGATCACTGTTTTAAAAATAAACACCCGATTCGTAAAAATAATTTTCTCTAGATTCCGCCCAGCAGTAATTAATGACCTTATGGTATAATCCGTAACTACTTGCTAACGATACCATAAATATCATATCGTATATTTATTAACTCCTTGCCGATTATACCATAAGTACCATCTTCAAGCTAAGCTGTGTACTTTTATATCTAGTATCGAAGTAACTGTATTAACTTATTTTGTTATTTTATACAATAAATACCACATAATACTCAATTTAGATATATTCATGTATGTTTAAATAATTTTCCTTCTAAAAGTAAAAATTAACTGAGCTATAAAATCAAAAAACTCACTGACGTTAAATGTCAACAGCTTTACTGAAACATTTATACTTCATTTTTCTTTCGTTAACCAGCAATTATAGCATATATGCACATCAGACAATTGTAAAACTAAAACACTTTTTGGAACTTACCTCTCTTTTGAGCAGTAGACAACATTTAACTTCAAGAATTGAAGCGCATCTTAACTTTGCGCTTTTTGACACAGTTCATAACACTAACAGCTGCTAGGACGCGACGGAGCTTTCAAAGGCATTGACAGTTGAACAGGGTAATTTCCAAGGCCGACTAACACGAAGCTTACTGAAGAGACGACATAAGTCTTCATCTTTTTATAAATAGGTAAAATTGCATTGTTATAAAACATTTGCTGCTCTACATTTCATTCTGACTGCTTTTTTATAGCAACTACTTTCGTAGCTACTTTCAGAAAGATTGCGAAAACGGCCATCTTGGTGAATTCAATTTTAGTGCCGTTGTTAAACAGGCACAGACTTTCAAATGTACTGCACTTTAATTTTAAAGGCAGCGGATAGTGCAATATTTGCAAGGGGATGGAATAGCAGTGTGAAAAAGCTTTTGTAGTTCGGTAATTTTCTATCTGTACTCCATAGTATATGCATAGTGGTAAAGCCAAATTTTGTGAAGCCTACAGGTGACGAAAAAGCTAATTAACTAAATAAACCTTAGATTACAAAGCTTTCGTTCATAAGACTTATACACGCTTGTTATTTATACTTTAAAACACTATATTTGACTATTTCGTTCCATAAAATTTCTATAGTTATAAACGAGGATTTAGTTTGGCGAAAGTGTTACTTTTTGGCGACTCTGGAATCTGCGATGAAATAAAAATAAAAGTTAGCTTTTTTTTCTGCAATCTTTACAAATTATGTAACTTTAAAAACTATCTTAATAGAAATGTGATTAAAGATTCCAGTTTTAACAGAATTTTTAAAAAAATTGAAAATCCTGATTTTCTTTTCTTTTTTTCATAAATGACAGGTTTAAAAATTCTGAAATTTGTTTGGTTATAGTCGCTTTCAAAATCAAATTCATGGGCAGTATCAAAATCTCTAAGGACAAATTTGTGTTCCTTCGATATTTTAATTTAAGATCGTATAGTGAATAATGTTAGTGTATCCACATTTCATCAGCAAAACAAAGTTAGTTGAATTTTCTCGGTAGTTTAGCTTTTCTTAACTTTTACACTTTTTCTCTAAATCGCAATGATGCATGTGGTTTGAAATCAACTATAAGCTGTAATAAAGGATATTGTATTACGCAACAATCACATATGGCCATACTGCCAAGTGAATGTTTTTATGAAGAACCTTTTGAAAAAACTACACAACATTTAACCTTGTATACGATTCATCGGTATGTGAAGTTAAGACTTAAACAATAAATATTGTAACGGTATTCCCTACAGGACAGTTTTATCGGCAAAGCAACCGCAATATATATTGCTTTGATTCCGACATCATAGGTACGTCATTCTTTGTTATTTTTCTATTACCTCACAGTTCTACTTAATCTTTCAGTTAGTACACTCTGCTGTTTTAACCTCATAAAGAAGTTCCAATACCCTTAAACCAGTTATGATCACCTAATTTTCATATATCTGCTTTTATCAAGTAATTAGGGGAAGAATTTGAACTCTCACAATCAACAGTTCAATTCTTCGTCATAGAGACATGATGATATTGAGGTTCATGTCATAAAATAGTCTCTGAATCTTTGATTCTATTGGCCATAAATGACCGAACAATATTAAAATGCTGCCACATAATTCGCACGATAATGTCAAAAAGTAGATCATGAGGAGTACATATTTGTTAACCGAATAATGCTGCTACACTTGCCGCATATATTGCGTAATATAGTCGTTCTACAATGCCAAAATACAACAGTAATTACACACCCTAAACATATTTGTTAACCGATGTTAATCTAATTGAAATTTGATCAAAACATGAGACTTACTCTGATTAAATATGCCATTTTTAAGCGTGAATAGATAGGTCGCAGCGGAAAACACTACATATAAATTTTCGTTGTTTTTGCAATAATTACCGTAGAATTCCGAACTCCCTTCATGGTCTGAAGATAAAATCGGAAAAATATGGTGAAATGTAATAATTGGTTTAAAAAACCCAGGGAAGAGGCGAATAAATGAAAATCCCTATTATATATTCTTTTATGTTCTAAGAAAAGAATGTTTAGCGAACTAAAAGTGCGGTAACACAGAAACGGATGGGAAAATCTTTGGGAAGGCTAGTGACAACTTATAAATTGAGAAAAGCTTAACAACATACGTTTTATAGAGCACGAAAAGTTGGCAAATTTTCAAAGGAGGAATTATAGAAATTCTCTAGTAGTTTTTTCAGTTGGATTGTTAAAGATAAGTTAGGATTTTCTAATGGTTTCGCCAAGAGATTTTAGATTTTCAGAGGGGGGTATAATACTTTATGAGATATAAAATGTTGAATACAGTATTTTTTTTCACCTTTCAACATTTTAAGAGTTCTGTGACATTTTAAAGGCATTTTGATAATCTGTAATAACAAATAAATGTTGAAAAGGTAATTATTCAGAATTTACCTTGAATGTATCAATATTTTTCAAGAATGTCAAATGATTTTAATTTTTTTAGAAATTGGATAGGGCATCTTAAAATATTCTAAGTGACTAACATATAAAAAAACTGCTATCTGAATCAATCTACAAAAATAAATACCCAGTCAGCATATGAGGTTGATTAAAGCTGTCAGCAGTCTATCTTTTCAGCAACACTCTGTCTTTTTGTGATCTGCCTTTTTATCATGACGTAGGAGACTCTTCTTTGCTTCCGAAACTAGGTAAAACTTTTAATCAATCTGCAGAATTCATTTCGACAATAAAAGCTTACAATTTCTTCCCATTAGCTCAACGGTAAAACGTCGGCTGGTTAGTTCGAAGATCCAGGGTTCGATTCCCGGTTGGGGCAGCAAGGCGATTTACAAATCGTGTATGCTTTTAAACGAACAAAGTATTTACTTTTGCAGATTAATTAATTAACACTCTTTCGAATGAATAAATTTTTGTTTCATTGAATTTATAATAAATGTCTGTTACTTTAACTTAACTCAACAGTTTGATAAATATAGACAATGCCAGATAGAATTGAAATCACCTGAATTCAGGATGCTTTTTTTTTCGGTGGTCTGGAAACTTTGAACTGAAATGAAAACTGATTAAGAATCTTCGAGTGGGTTGACATTTCTACAGAATAGACAGAAATTTCTGCAAAAAACAATTTTATGCTCCCTTAAAAAGGTCATACATTTCCATTTTCTCCTTGTCAACGAATGAAATCAACACAATCCTCAAAAATTTTGAACACCAAAGTGTTTAACTTCTACGTTAAGAATAACGTTCTTTTATTGCCGTTTTTAATCCGAGATGAAAATCTCGTAAATCAGTGATATTCAGAATAACGCTCACTGTGTTTTTATCGTGGAAGGACTTGCATTGTGTGATCCCTCTGTACTTTACGTAATGAATGTCAAATGTCAAATATATTTCTATCTCAGAAAATGGGTCTGTGAAAACGTAAACAGTTTGATGCTATGTGGTGAAGAATCATTATCGTCAAAACAGAAAACTGATTTTTATATTAGTAAATCATAGGGCCACTTCGAATATGGAAGAGGCAATTGTCTTGGTTGCTTAATGCGTAGAACGCCGTCTGCAGGGTCGCCCAAGGAGATGGCGACGATTCGTGATGATGAGATTTATAAGTTCTTTACAGTTGTGCAAGAGTGACTTAACATTGCAGGTTAAATGCAGTGGATGACTCAGGTTTCCACTGCATTTAACATGCCTGATTAAGTTTTGGAAGCCTGAATCACCACTAACTGCGCAATTAGTAGTGACTCTATTATATAACTACCAAAATCGCCATTTCCCCAGACGCTACGATTTATTGCAGGGATTTCAATTCTGAGGAGTTACGTCGAATATAATACTATCCTGTATAAGAAACAGAAGAAGAATGAGGTGATCGTACAAATTAGAAACTACATTTCGATCTGAAATCCGAAAGAGAATGTAAAGTCCACTTCTAATATAGAAGGTTGTAGCTCAATGGATAAAGCATCATCGGGCCAGCGGCATATTGATGGTTCGATTCCCAGCTGAGATGGGAGTTATTTACTCCATACACAGTACAGTGGTTATCAAACGTTTTAAAGGGGTCACCCTAAGAATAGTAATAAGAAATTGGCGATACACAAATTTGTGTACTGAAAGTTGGTTTTTAAGTTAATTTAGCAGGAGTACATTTGGAGCTATTTGAAAACCTAAACCCTTCCAAACTCGTAGTAGGAAATGTTAAAATTTCAAAATTATGAGAATGCTTATGATTTTAACACTTTACAACATAGTTGAAAGTGTTTATGACATTGTTCATTCTGTCTGTCTGTCCGTTAGCACGATAACTGCCGTAAAAATGGCTTTATCAAAATGACATTTTAGTATGTTTTTCAGACCGTCTGTGGGACCTATGGAAATATAAATGAATAATATCACCCAATTAGTTTTTTTTTAACTCGGGTTGAAAAAAATGAAATACATTGAACCTTATGGGACCTAATGTTTCAAACATTTTTTAAGCAAATTTAAAATTCACAAATTGCTTCGAAAATTTTAGGAAATATTCAAATTATCCCATAAAATATATAAAAAAAATTTCAGTAAAATATGTTAGGTAGTTTTTTAAATAAAAATCATTTGATATAGGGAGAAAAACAAATTCAATTAAATTCTGACTCTCGTTATATCCTCCAGAATGAAAAATGAGATATATTATATAATAAATATCTTTCCAAGAGTTTAATTATTTTATATATGAGAAAGATTTCACATTTTAAAATAAATATGGTAGATAACAATTTTTCAAATTTTTAAATAAAATAAATTATTATAGTATTGTGATGAATTAAACGATTGGAAAAATGATTATGAATAAAATGCTGCTTTTATATAGAGGCGATTTATATTTCGATGAGGTCATTTGAATAAAATTCATTTGTTTTCGATGAAGTTTTTAAATATAGTAAATTATTGTAGTATTATGATAATTTTTAAAAATATTACCGAGGAATGTAACGCATTTTAGAGATGTTTAAACCAAGCAATTTATATATCAATGCCGTCATTTGAATGAAGTTCATTTTCTTCGATGAAGTTTTCAAATATAATAAATTAATGTAGTATTGTGATAATTTAAAAAATATTACCGAGGAATGTATCGCATTTTAGAGATGTTTGTATAAAATTACATTGAAGTTGGAAAGTGTTTCATAATCAATGCTTTCTGCATGATTGATCTTTCTTGTTTTAAACCAATATTATATTTGAGAATTATTTTTTAAATGCGTGTGGCTTTTTGTGAACATTGTATGCATATAATAATTTTCTAGAAAATAATCCTTTATTACTTTCCTTATATACATAATGTATAAAGAAAGTATATATATATATATATATTGTGACGGGGTCGAAAATTCGAATTCGAGTTTCGACGGAAGAGCACGTTTCAAGCATCCCTAATCACGAATCAAACATTTTTGAAGTGGTGTATGTGTGTGTGTGTGTGTGTGTGTGTCAGTGAGTCTGTGGAGACGATAACTGACGAATGAATGGACCGATTCGAACAAAATTTAGTACAAAAATCAAAATCCGTAAACACTAGAAACGTATTGTTTTTATACGCAATCCAATGTTCAGAATCCCCCTAAATTTTCGAATGAAATTTTGAAAAAATCGTCAAAAAATTAAAACCGCTAATAAAGTTACGCAAATAGACATTTCTTATGTAATTTTTCATTAGAAAACGATTGACATAAACTTTAGAACGCTAACATGAATCGTTCTCGAGATATTGTACATTTTAAAAAAAAATTATCAAACAGTCATATAAAATAAAAAAAAACATTTCCTATTGAGAAACATGTTCACTTTTCATATGTAATACCATGGGATCAATTGGGTGACATCATTCTCGTGGATCTAGCTCATTCCATTCATGAAAAAAGATACTTTAAGTAATACTTTTGTATTTGAACGCCAATAGTCATTTATCTGCTGTAAGAATAACTTATTTCTTCGTCCATAACGCTTGGCGATGAATTTGGAGAAATGTCGCCAACTTGGCGACTTTTTGAAATGTTGCCAAATTAACGAAAATCTCGCCAAATGGATAAAAATGACGCCAAATCAATGAAAATGACGACTAATTGTCGAAAATTCAATGTCTTGGAAAGAATATTAGTATCTACTATAAGAAAAACCTATTTTTTTTACTGTTAAAGTAGTAAATTCATTACATTATATAAGGAAAGTCATGTGTTGCCCACATCAGATTTTTTATTTAATATATTCAAATTTAGGTTTGTTCTTCTTATTGGTGCGGAGTGAGCGTACCATCCTTGAGTCTCTTCAATGTCGCATCATCGCGTTTTCGGTCTTACAGTCCTTATGCGCGATCGCTTAGTCGTAAATCCACTATCGTAAATCCACTAGTGAGGTTTCGGGCCTGGCCGGGTTGGTATTTAGCTTTAAAATTTTCGATCCTCTAGATTACTGTTGAAAGATTTAGCAGCATCGGATCTACTGTCTGAGAGTTTCCAAGCGACCTCTTAGTCCTCTTATCATTTATCTACATGCGATGTTTTGGGTCAGGCCAGACTCGTACGTAGTTTTAAAACATTCTGGCCCTCTGAATTTCTGATAAAATGTTTCTCAGCATCGCATTTTCTGTCTTCTAGGTCCTATGCTATCGCTTACTCCACCTATCGTAAATCCACAAGTGAGGTGTCGGGCCCGGCCTTGCCGGATTCATACTTAGTTTAAAAAAAATGGGCCCACTCGATATCTATTATAGGATTGTTGTCCAGACTTAAACTCACTCATTTCTTTAGGTGTTGCATATCTGATTTTATTGAAAATTTAGGTTACTTTATCACACAGCAAGAAATAAAAAATAAATCTTTTTAAAGTGTGTCATCAATTACTTTAAAATCAAAATTGACTTTCATTAATTATTTTAAAATCAAATAATTCAAAATCAAAATGTTATTTTAAATCTGTGGTCAATGTGATGAATTGTTTTTACAAGAAAATTCACACACACACACACACAAAATCAGCTCTGTCAGACATAGTATGTCTTAACGAAAAGCGGCATCCTTATATATTACTGCATATTAACACGGTCTTCATCGATAAACTGAACAAGCAGCTCTTGCAAAACAACGCTTAGAAACAATCTCTTTAATTAAGATCTTTGAACAACAGTGGATTTGCTGATTATCTGCTATTTACAAACTGGAGGGAATTTGCGCATTAGTACCACCACTTGTAAATTTCAGAACATGTGATATGAGTCTGGATTGCGTTCATTAACCTAAATAACATCTGCAATTCTAAATCTACAATTTTCAGTTCCATCTCGATGTTCGCAAATTCTCAAATCAAATTCACTGCAAGAAGACATGATACAATACAAATAATTTTCTATATATGTACATACTGGATTACTACAAACACGAAAAACATCAAAATAAAAAATACACTCATGTCCAAAAGTTAAACAACAAAGTGAAAAAATCTGATGTGGGCAGCACGACTTTCCCTGCAGACTCGTATTCACGTTCTCTTTATTTTTGAATAATTCATTAAATTGAGTTTAATTGCACCAAATAACACCCATAATTATTTTAAACTAGCAGCATACTCGTTCTTCGTACCGAGTATATAATATAAAGAAACTTATAATTCGCAATCATGTGCAAATTCTGTTAAAATATTAAATTTATTGCTCCTAAAGAGAAGTTTAAGAATATCTGTTCTCACTAGGCAAAATTATCTTCACCGGCAGATCTGAAGAATAAAACATCCTGGTCCCATTTGTAAGCAAATTTACAAAAAAAAAAAAGAATTGAATCAATATATGCAACCCCGTACTACTTATATTGTCGCAGATCAGAAAATATGCAAGTCTGTTAGTTGAAGATTACCCGTATTACAATATGAGTTTCAAAAATATTTGCCAAAATAAAAGAGATGACGTAATAAATTGAAAATATCAATAATTCCCACACTCTTTATACCATAAGGTCGTAATTGATTCCAATATATGCCTACGTATATCAAAACATATGCCAATATACCTGTACTACGTATATTCTCGTAGATTAGAAGATATACCTGTGTATTTGTAGATTACTCGTACAACGTACAATATATGAGTTTAAACAATCATAGTCGTAGTAAAACAATTGCATAATAACTTGAAATTATCAATAATCCCTGAATCAATAACCCCCGAAAATATCAATAATAATAACGTTTAAACCTGAAGACCGTAATTGATATTATACAGTCAAAAATGCTATAAGAAATATCAAATCGTTCTTTTCTAAAATATAATTTTATATCCATTTATTTATTATTTAAATCGAAAAAATAATAATTAAAATTAACAGACAGATTTAATTTAATTGTGTTTCTGTGCAACATCATATAAGATAGAATCTTCCTCATAAACTGCAAAATTAGATAACTATTTTGATTTCCTTATACTTTTCATTGTTCAGTAAAAGCTTGTTTAAAATAAACCATGGAGATAGATTTCCCATTTAAATCATGTTTCAAACAATTCATGTTTTCGGATAGTGACTAATTGGCGCAAAAAATATCCCATCAAACTCAGAGATAATGTTTTAATTCACTTTCAAACGATTTTCAAGCTTTTCGTTTGGATAAACCACGGAGTTAGAGAGTAGAACTCTTAGGAAAAAGTTTCGTTTTTCATTAATATCTCGACAACCCCTGGACTTAGATACTCGAAACTGGGGCTAAATTTATGAGGGGGGGGGGACTATTTCAAGGTTATCCACAAAATTTCATGAAATTTGGTTTAGCCGTTCTCCCGCGATGATGAGACAAACGAAAATTTTGTTTTTTACTAATATCTCGATAACCACTAATCGTAAAAACTCCAAATATGGACTAAATTTTAAGTGGAACTATTTCCAGGCTACTCAAAAAATGTCATCAAATTCAGTTCAGCCGTTCTCCCGGAATGACGGGACAAACAGACAGACAGATTTTCAATTTTATATATATAGATAACACTGAATTTGCATTTTTAATTCAATTTTCTTTTTCAACTGGTAACTGGACTTATTTTTAAAAGTGACGTAGTGAAAATTCGAAAAACCTAAAGTATCTCGAAAACGGTTAGTCCTAGGGTAATGGGATTGGTCTTCTTTTATCGTTATAAATTACATATAAAACAAGCATTTAATTGATACATTTGCTCATACCCAGTCTTTTATTTTAGACTTTTGCGGGCCATTTCGTAAAAAAATGCAGGTTATTATTTTCCTAATCGTATAAATATCTAATCAGCACCAGGATATCCCACAAGTGACTTATCCATCATATTTTGTGAAATTTGGCCTATTAGTTTTTCAGCTAGAATGGATACAGGTAGTTTTTTAGGACCATTTCTTTAAAAAAAATCAGGTTCTTTTATCCCGAATCGTACCAAATTCTAATCAGCAGCAAGGTCACCTACCAATTTTTATAAAATTCGGTCAATTAGTTTTTCAATTAGAATGGATGCATACATTGCACAGACAGGCGCATACACAGATGTCACACTAAAAATAGTTTTTTCGTGTTCTAGAGGTCCCAAGACGTGCAGATCCGTCGAAAACTTGAATTATGATTTTCGGCAAGATTCTAATATTTTCCCTATGCATTACCATGTATTGAGAGGAAAGTAAAAAGCTCATAAAAAGAGAAGTATTTACTCGAATTCATTAAAACTTTCACAAACCATAGGGTATAACAAAAGACACTAGCGTGGATAAATCATTAAATAATATAAATAAATAAAATCATAAGATTTTAGGAGGCAAAAACAGTTCATTGGTGGAGGTCTGTGATACGTAATATGATGACGTCTGATGGAAACACATGCCCGACTGAGTCGATTTATGCCAAGAATAAGGTTATCGGTGTTGGTTTGGAATATATCTGCGCCCATTTTCGGAGCAGACGTGTTCTTCACTCGTAAAGGCTCCAAGGAAGGTTATGGAGAGAACTCAAACGTCTCCCAAGCACGTGTTATACATGTTCGATGGTATTCAAGTCGGGTGATCTCGATGTCCATTCCTTACGAAGCAATGATTCCAATTCTGGTACAGTTCGACACTGCGAGCCCTGTGAACTCGCAGGTTATCGTCCATAAAAATGGCACCACGACCTATGACTGTAAGAAACAGGCGAACATATTGAGCAAGAGCGTCATCTCTATACCGCACTGCAGTCACAGTACCACGAGAGAAGATGTGGATTTCATTGCGAGCACTGGCAGCAATCCCTGCCTAAACTATCAAACTACTACCTATGTGTGCGTGCAGTTCGCGGTACTGGCATGATTGCAACTCCTAGCCGTTCTCCAGACAAATAACCTTCAGGAATTACTCTGTAAACCAAGCCGTAACTCATCAGTGAAGAACACGGTACCCCTTTGTTGTGGAGTCCAGCTGAGGTGATCTCGAGGGGCCCCCTCTATGCGAGGGCATCAGTCAGACTCAAAACACTAATCGTCTTGCATACAATTGACCTTCATGTTTGCCTAGATACAGCTCTTCCTGCTTGCGCTACAAGGTGGCGTAGTGCTTGCATACACCGAAAACGGTCATCCTAAGCGATTGTGACCCTTAGACGTTCACTTGTTGGCTTTCGCGACACTGTTCCTTCACTGATACCGATTCCACAGGCGACAAATGACGAAACAGTTGACATTTAGGACTCGAGCTACTCTATCTATCTACTATTATCGCTGGCTCCCTTCGAGACTCCCTATTACCTTCCATCGCCTGGCGTCACTCAGATAATGTCGTCTGCTCATTTCCCAAAATTTGGCTATTTCAATTTTGCTTCTGAAATCCTTAACGCGGAGATGTCAGGCCCTGCACAAAAGAGGCGGTGTTTATACCTAATACGTTTCTTTGTTAAAAAATGCTGATATGCAAAATGTTTTCTGCTGGCTAGTTTCCGCGTGCGTGCGCCTCTCATGTATGCACATTTTGTAACCACAGTCTACACGTTATTTCTTTTGCCGAATATGCTAATTTTTCGGTTTGTTGCTTAACTTTTGGACATGAGAGTGTTATGTTTCATCGAGCAATATTAGCTAAGACTACATCTTGCCAGTGGCATTGTCTAGGTTGGGGGGGGGGGGGGGGGTCATAACTCCAAAGGAACCCATTCAAGTTCGAAAAAATTATATTTAGAGAAATGTAAAAGAGCATAGCAGAGAAGAATTTACATTTAGAGAAATGTAAAGGAGCATACAGTAAGCTACTGCATACTGTAATCCGTAGGGCGCTGCTTTTATTCTCAATACACACAGATTTGAAATTTTGTTCAGGTTAAATTACTTTGAAGAAGAAAAAATAACATTTTGTTAAATATATTTCAAATTCTCATTATTATTTCATTATTATTTTGATTATCTGTGTCTTACTTTCGTAATTGATTTTTTCTTTTTACTTTCCTTATATACATAATGTATAAGGAAAATATTGTGACGGGGTCGAAAATTCGAATTCGAGTTTTCGACGGGAGAGCACGTTTCAAGCATCCCTGATCACGACACAAACATTTTTGAAGTGATGTCTGTGTTGTGTGTGTGTGTGAAAGTATCTGTGTGTGTCAGTGAGTCTGTGGAGACGATAACTGACGAACGAATGGACCGATTCAAACGAAATTTGGTACAAAACTCACAATCTGTAAACACTGGAAGCCTATTGTTTTTATACGCAATCGAATGTACAGAACCCCTCTAAATTTTCGAATGAAATTTTGACAAAATCGTCAAAAAATCAAAACCACTAATAAAGTTACGCAAATAGACATTTCTTATGTAATTTTTCATTAGAAAACGATTGATATAAATTTTAAAACGCTAACATGAACCGTTCTCGAGATATTGCACATTTTTTTTAAAAATTATCAGTCATATAAAATAAAAAAAATATATTTCCTATTGAGAAATATGTTCACTTTCCATATGTAATACCATGCGATAAATTTGGTCACATCATTCTCGTGGAACTAGCTCGTTCCATTCATGAAAAAAGATACTTTTAGTAATACTTTTGTATTTGAACGCCAATAGTCATTTATTGGCTATAAGAATAACTTATTTCTCCGTCCATAACGCTTGGCGATATTTGGGCGACAAATTTGGCGGAATGTCGCCAACATGACGAAATTTTTAATTGTTGCCAAATTAAAAAAAAAATTGCCAAATGGATAGAAATGAAGCTAAATCAATGAAAATGACGACTAATTGAAGAAAATTCAATATCTTGGAAGGAATATAAGTATCTACTATAAGAATAACATTTCTTTTAACTGTAAAAGCAGTAAATTAATTGCATTATATAAGTAAAGTCATGTGTTGCCCACATCAGATTTTTTACGTTGTTGATACTTATAAGTGAAAATAGAACACTGATATTTTTCCTAAGCATTTTACATGAATTTCATGAGCTCATTTCCCGGAGTACCAATATGGATGTTCCCGGATTCACTTCAATCCAACAGAGCCGCTTACCAAAAAAATCTGATGTGGGCAATACATGACTTTCCCTATATAATGCAATGTATTTACTCCTTTTACAGTAAAAAATAGATAATTTTTATAGTAGATATTTATATTCTTTCCGAGAAATTGAATTTTCGTCAATGAGTCGTCATTTTCACTGATTTAGTGTCATTTTTATTCATTTGGCGAGTTTTTCATTAATTTAGCAAAATTTGAAAAGTCGCCAAGTTGGCGACATTCTACCAAATTCGTCGCCAAAATCTCGCCAAGCGGTATGGACGGAGAAATAAGTTGCTCTTACAGCAGATAAATGACTATTAGTGTTCAAATACAAAAGTATTACTCAAAGTATCTTTTTTCATGAATGGAACGAGCTAGATCCAGAAGAATGATGTCACCAAATTCATCGCATGGTATTACATATGAAAAGTGAACATGTTTCTCAATAGGAAATATTTTTCTTTTGTTTTATATGAATTTTTGATAATTATTTTGGAAAATGTGCAATATCTCGAGAATGGTTCATGTTAGTGTTCTAAAATTTATGTCAATCGTTTTCTAATGAAGAATTACATAAGAAATGTCTATTGGCGTAACTTTATTAGCGGTTTTGATTTTTTGACGATTTTTTCAAAATTTCACTCGAAAATTTAGGGTGGTTCTGAACATTCGATTGCATATAAAAACAATAGGCTTCCAGTGTTTACGGATTGTGATTTTTGTACTAAATTTCGTTCGAATCGGTCCATTCGTCCGTCAGTTATCGTCTCCACAGACTCACTGACACACACACACATATTTTCACACACACACACACTCACGCACACACACACGCACGCACACACACACACACAGACATCACTTCAAAAATGTTTGATTCGTGATCAGGGATGCTTGAAACGTGCTCTCCCGTCGAAAACTCGAATTCGAATTTTCGACCCCGCCACAATACTTTCCTTATACATTATGTATATAAGGAAAGTAATAAAAGAACTCACAATTTCATTAAAAAAATATGATTTATTAATTGTGTCTATGATTTGCCGCTCTGACGTTAGCGGCAATCATAGGCGCACTGTCAGAAAATAGCATAACTCTTTATTCCTCCTGCAAGGCCCAATGACAATCAAAATCGATCGCCAGGATCTCAGCCTGGAAAACGGAATTAAAGCAATTCAGTTTCTTAGAAGCAAAGTGAACAAGTTCTTCCCCACTGAAAACACAAACAACAAAACAGCGAAGTTAACAATCCAACAAGAAAGAGGAACTGAGAAAAGCGGAGATTTAAAATCAAATTTGGAGGGAGGAGAATGTCAGGAGAATTAAAATAATTAATTCGATGTTTCCAAAAAAATAAAAATATTATATAAACCTGGGAGAACGAGGTGAATGGGGGATGCCGAGGAGGGAGTACAGAGCGTTGTATGAAGTAATCACCTGAAATCCGCAAGAAGGACCTCTGCAGCGTCGTGGTTGAAACAACTATCTGCAATTTTCTGCTATACGTTGGATTTTGGGGCTGTTTCTTGAAAATAATTAAAAATATATTATTGTTTTATTTTTCAAAAGTTTGTTTACATGCCAAGACTCACATTTAAAAAAATCTGATGTGGGCAACACATGACTTTCCTTATATAATGCAATGAATTTACTACTTTTACAGTAAAAAAATAGGTTTTGCTTATAGTAGATACTTATATTCTTTCCAAGATATTGAATTTTCGACAATTAGTCGTCATTTTCATTGATTTAGCGTCATTTTAATCTATTTGGCGAGATTTTCGTTAATTTGACAACAATTCAAAAAGTCGCCAAGTTGGCGACATTCCGCCAAATTCGTCGCCAAAATCTCGCCAAGCTTTACTGACGGAGAAATAATTTATTCTTATACCAGATAAATGACTATTGGCGTTCAAATACAAAAGTATTACTCGAAGTATCTTTTCTCATGAATGGAATGAGCTAGATCCACGAAAATGATGTCACTCAATTTATCGCATGGTATTACATATGAAAAGTGAACATGTTTTTCAATAGGAAATATATTTTTTTTATTTTATATGACTTTTTGATAATTTTTTTGAAAAATGTGCAATATCTCGAGAACGGTTCATGTTAGCGTTCTAAAATTCATGTTAATCGTTTTCTAATGAAAAATTACATGAGAAATGTCTATTTGCGTAACTTTATTGGCGGTTTTGATTTTTTGACGATTTTTTCAAAATTTCACTCAAAAATTTAGGGGGGTTCTGAACATTCGATTACGTTTAAAAACAATAGGCCCTCAGTGTTTATGGATTGTGATTTTTGTACCAAATTTCGTTCGAATCGGGCCATTCGTTCGTCAGTTATCGTCTCCACAGACTCACTGACACACACACACACACACATACACACACACAGACATCACTTCAAAAATGTTTGATTCGTGATCAGGGATGCTTGAAACGTGCTCTTCTGTCGAAAACTCGAATTCGAATTTTCGATCCCGTCACAATACTTTCCTTATACATTATGTATATAAGGAAAGTAAAAAAAACTCCCATTAAATAAACTCGAGTTTAGAGTTCAAGAATTTGCGTTTTAAATCAATATACATACAAAAATAAATTGTTGCATACATACATTTTTATCACTAACATGGTCGGATGCGTTTTAATAGCTCAGATATATAGTGGACACTTCGATGGGTTGAAAGGGAGCGGTTGTTTTCCTACTACCTATAGTGTTGTTGTTGTTGTTGAAACCCAGACCGTCCGACCTACCAGAAAGGTGTAAGGTAACTGTTTGGACGGTCGGGAAGTGCCACCCAATTTAGACCGGAACCCAGTGGGGGAGGCATCCACAGGGACCGTACCCTCCTTCCCCTACCACCAACCTCTCGGAAGGACTTTCGGACTCACATGTTTAACGTGATCGTACTC
The DNA here is from genome assembly GCA_951213105.1 of Amaurobius ferox. Taxonomy (NCBI): domain Eukaryota; kingdom Metazoa; phylum Arthropoda; class Arachnida; order Araneae; family Amaurobiidae; genus Amaurobius; species Amaurobius ferox. The sequence goes on from OX578137.1 coordinate 95,167,390, forward strand.
TGCATGAACACGGCGGCAGTTTTGGCAGTGGCTGGAATCGAACCCGGGCCTACCGAGTGCAACTCCAGCGCGCTAACCAATGGGCTACCGCGCCAAATCCGTCGCTGAATATTAACTATAATTACCACGTACCCACTACATGGACCACGCGTGATCTTTTTAAGAGATTATACACAGACCCATTAGGCCAACGAGGCACGTGCCTAGGGCCCGGGAAGATATAAAAAAAAACATAATATTTAACAAAATTTTATTACAAGCATTTTGTAAATTGTAAAAAAATGTTAGCCATAGTGTACATGGCTTACAAACAACCATTCTCCGCTTGTGTTTCAAGTGTATTTCTACACTTTAAATACAAGCGGAGAAAAGTCACTTTCAGCTGAGGACACGTGACACAGCGGGACAGACTCGGTTAAATGCATTTACAATATTGTCTATCGAGAAGGAACCCAAATGTTTTTTTTTATAAAGCAATAAGAGACTTTGCCCATAGAAACACTCAAAAACGCATTTTCGGATCTGATTCTAACATAATTAGTCTGTTGTTCTGTACATGCATAATTTGCAAATTTATTAAAAAATAATAATAAACTAATAAGTACTATATAGCTACACCTGATATTTAATTATAAGTAGTTATTGTGTATACAGGGTATACAGAGGAGAGGCCCGAATTATCCTTTGTACCTAGAACCCGAGGCAGTATTAACCCGATCCTGATGATACATTAAATTTAATTTAGTACTTAATTACAAACTTTATTTTAAAAGATAATCTTAATGAATAGTGGATTCAATTCACTCAAATATTTAATGTTCTTTAACCTACGATCGTATAAGCAAGAAAGAACCAAACTCACTTCTTATGAAGTCTTCTGAAAACTGTAGTCAACAGATCATGTGAATTAGAAACTGCAAACGTCTACTACACTTTTTTATAGTAACCAAATCATAAAATTTGAATTTCATCGTCTGCGCAGATATTTGCATTCTTTATTCGTCATTAGTGTCATAACTGTTCAGACAAAAAGGCGGTACCTTTATTCCTTAGTAAACTGCTTCTAACAAAACTTTGTTTTTCAAGCCAATTTACTGTTTTGAAGATAAAAAAGTTTGTAATATATGGTCACGTGAAAGCAATTTTTGTATTCCGAAGATCTGGAAATGAACTAACTGATCGAGGGTTCCCGAATCGATTGTTGGATTGAAACAATCCAGTCGTAAATTTCGGAAGAGTGGAACTTCGAGTGAAATAAATGTCAACTGACAGGCTGGTGAAATTAAAGTTCGCGAAACAAAAGTAAAATGTGGCATTTCTCCCTTGACCATCGTTGAATTTTACCTGACTTTTCCAAAAATAAATTTTACGAGTTCTCGGAAGGAAAAGGAAATATAAACAAGAACATTAGTAGAAATATCACCCATTTTGTTTCAATTTAAGAGCTATATCATGACAGAATAAACAAAGGATTCGGAATGCATCATTCTGCTTGTGTTTTATTAATTACAGCCTGATGGAAAAATAAGTAAAGAACGTGTTTTTACGCGCAATCAATAATGAAATGGATCACTACGTAAAATATAATGAAAATAAAGATGAGAAACGACGGGGAAATAAATTTAAATCCAAGTCTTCAACAGAAAAGCTCTTTTCAAGCATATGTATGTGTGTGCGTGCGCATGCGTGTGCGTGCGCGCGCATGCGTGTGTGTGCGTGTGTGAACGCCAGCTAATGAAGCGTTTTGGACGGAATTTGGTACGATTATTACAATTGGTGGATACAGGGACCCTATTGATTTCAGACGCGATCGAACTTTCGGAAAACTCTTCGAATGAATTTTTTAGGAAAATTATAAAATTCTTTGCATTTAATAACGTTGAATAAATAATCATCCTTATACGTGATGTTTTGTTTTAAAACGAATGACACAAAATTTAAAACGCTAGCTTAAACTGTTCTTGAGATATTGCATGTTTTTCAAATAAATGTATCTAAAAATTATGTAAAAATGAATAGTAGTAAGTATTCATCATATATGTAACACTTGGCGATAAATTTTAAGGCCTTGGAGACTAATTTAGCGAAATATCACCAACTTGGCGACTTCTTTAAATGTCGCCAAATTAGCAAAATGACGCCGAAGTTATGAATTATAATAAACATATTTTAACATAATGAAGTATATTGCCAACAAATATTAACAATATTTTCACTAGTCAAGTTTTTGCGTAAAATATAAGTTAATTCGGTTCTTCAAAATAATTTTACATTCTGTAATCCAAAAAAGCTCCAAATATTAGTGTACTTTTCAACTTTAGTGTGGATCTTATACATCATTATTTCACATTAAATCAGTAAAGTTCTTACATTATGTAGGAAAAAGTCATGTGCTGCCCACATCAGATGCTTTTGTGTTCCGGTACTGACTTGTTGCATTGAAGAAGGGAGTCCATTGATTTCTGAAGCGTACCTATGTTTTTGTCATCTTTATTACTTTCTTTATATACATAATGTATAAGATATACATAATGTATAAGGAAAGTATTGTGACGGGGTCGAAAATTCGAATTCGAGTTTTCGACGGAAGAGCACGTTTAAAGCATCCCTGATCACGAATCAAACATTTTTGAAGTGGTGTGTGTGTGTGTGTCAGTGAGTCTGTGGAGACGATAACTGACGGACGAATGGACCGATTCGAACAAAATTTGGATCAAAAATCACAATCCGTAAACACTGGATGTCTATTGTTTTTATACGCAATCGAATGTTCAGAACCCCCCTAAATTTTCGAATGAAATTTTGAAAAAATCGTCAAAAAATCAGAACCGCTAATAAAATTATGCAAATAGACATTTCTTATGTAATTTTTCATTAAAAAACGATTGACATAAATTTTAGAACTATCATGAACCGTTCTCGAGATATTGCACATTTTTCAAAAAAAATTATCAAAAAGTCATATAAAATAAAAAAAAAATTTCCTATTGAGAAACATGTTCAGTTTTCATATGTAATACCATGCAATAAATTGGGTGACATCATTCTCGTGGATCTAGCTCGTTCCATTCATGAAGAAATATACTTTGAGTAATACTTTTGTATTTGAACGTCAATAGTCATTTATCTGCTGTAAGAATAACTTTTTCTTCGTCCATAACGCTTGCCGAGATTTTGGTGACGAATTTGGTGGAATGTCGCCAACTTGGCGACTTTTTTAAATGTTGCTAAATTAACGAAAAACTCGCCAAATGAATAAAAATGACGCTAAATCAATGACGACTCATTGATGATGACGACATGGAATGTGACGACTCATTGACGAAAATTCAATATCTTGGAAAGAATATAAATAACTACTATAAAAATAATCTTTTTTTTGTTGTTACTGTAAAAGTAGTCAATTCATTGCATTATATAAGGAAAGTCATATGCTGCCCACATCAGATTTTTTTCGTTGCATTTTACGTTGTGCCAAGATTTGACACGGAAGATATTACTGTAAGCACAGGTTTATTCCATTTAATATCAAATGTTTATTTTTGTCTGGTATTTGTGAAAATCTCTTTGGCATCATCCAACCAGTAGATAAAATTCTTCAAAGTGTAATAAGCCATAAAGCGTCTAGCGATATTATGATTGTCAAGTCGCATAGGTGTGTTGAAGAATTTGATTCAGTTTTAAAACTTAGCCAAGTCCCTTTCGCAAAAACATTGGTTTATAGAGAGAACAATTGTTTCATAGAAAAGGTACACTGTTCAACGATCATATTGTTAATAGTCACCTAAGTGAGCCACCTGCAATAGAGCAGTAGTAAAGATTGAAGTCGATGTGTAATGGCGCATAGATGTAGAAATTGAGAAACGAATTATCAATAACGTAGAACTTATAGCAGCAATTTCGGCAGCTCAAATTTTAATTAAGACGTAGAACAATTGAAATTTCACAAAGGGTAGGAATACAAATCCATCAAAAAGGAGAACTAATTGTAGCTGAAAGTTTTCTAAATAATAAATTTCAGGGAAGTGAGGACTAGTTTAAAACGTTATATATCTAATGAAGGTTACTTTTTGCTGGTTACAGTTTAGGAGCAACTCGTAGAGGGTTTACTGTACTGTTACAGCACTGCACTGTTATGCGAGTGTGATAAAGTACAATTTCAGTGTTAACAAAAATAAACAGGCTACAACGCAAATGTACGATAAATCAAAAACAGTTAAATTTAGTTGAAGTTTTGAAAAGAAAAACATTGACACTGATATGCTTTTAAATGTTTTACATTTTTATGTAAGAGCATTTCAAACTAAGATTCTATGTATTTAAAAGATAAATTTTAAGGTAAAGGGAATAAATATATTATTGAGCAATCTCAAACAAACTGCACAGATAGAAATTTTACACTTTGGTTAATCCTTTAGTGCTTCCTTTTCCTTGCCAATTAATATTTTTAATACTAACAGCATCACTAATAAATCTAAAAGGAGCGTTTTTACCAGTAAATGCACTTATGCCATTGTACTAGAAAAATGCTTTCACTGTGATATAGAATCAATTTTGATCAGCCTCCTGCAAACATCAGAACCCTTTGTGCTGGTGGAGTGACTGAAAAGGGAGCAAAAGAAAAAATATAATTACAAATATACCGATGTATAAAAATAGGATCATAAAATAAATTTAACATTTAAAAGAACATGCGCTCTTCCTCCTAATTTAATGGACGCTTCTCCATTTTTATATTAAATTGAAAATTACTCTATAAAATTATTGGGTTTCCACTACAAATATTTTGACAACTTCAGAAAAAAAAAGAAATATGTTTTGGGAAGCTCTCACCTGACTCTTACAGCACACTTGAAATCGGTTTATTTTCCCCATTCTTTCATGGTACATTAATTTGTGTCTTATTGCACAAAAGCGTACAAAATGATTATTTGAAATAACATCGAATTTGCGATTTTAAAGTCATTCCCTTTTCATTTGTGTGAAACTTGTCGCATTCTAAGATAATACCAAATCGTGCCAAACTCCAAGGAGGGAAAAATGAAATATCTCTAGAAAAGGTTTTTCTTAGCGCTAAACAGGGGGTGTTTTATTTGTTTTGTGATTAAAAGTGAGGTATAATATGAGTAATTAATAAATATATATAAGTATAGTTATTCTCTTATTTGAGTTTTTTGTCGACTTTAGCAGACTATTTAAAAAAAAGAGTCAGTTTCTTTTTCCACAATTGTACTTTCTCAGAACAAAGGTAACTAACACCTGCATTTGCCAAATTTCATGAAATTCGGTCGGATAGTTTTTGATCTAGAACTGATAATATATAAATATAGGGCTCCTAGAAAATTCCTTCAGCACCTCAATAACTTTATAAGAAAGGTCCATGAGTGTACGTGTTAGATCTATTTATACTAAAGGCAGCATGAACCATCGAATAAAAGTGATTCTGCCCTATTGGAGAATCCAAAAGGTTAGAGTAACGAACTCGGCCCACAAAGTGATATAGACGAAATAGCCAATTACAATGTCCAATGAGTAGGAGTCGACAATGAAACTGTAACAGAAGACATCTATGTGATATAATTAGCAAGGGTATATACAGGTATTGGCAAACTGCTGTCATATTCAGGAAGGCCGAAATAATCACTGATATGCACAGACATTTGATGTACAGTCAATGCCCTTCGTCAGCAACAACTCACAATTAAATTTGAGAAATATTACAGGTATGCATAAGAATAGTTATAATAAGTTTAAGAATAGTTATTCTCTTATTTGACTGTGTTTCATGCCCTGATAATGCAGGTATTTATTGCCTTCCGTATACTGTTTTCATTCTATTTTTACTCATTATGACAATGTTCTACAACTGGCTTTTTTCAGCTATGTCGCATTGTTGCCGAGTTCGTTTCCTCAACTTTTTAAATTCTCCGCTAGGTGCGCTTCAGTAATTTTTATTCGATCGGGCCCGGTCATTTTACTGTATATACACCTAACATGTACACATATGGTCCTTTCCTTACAAAGTTAATGGATTGCTTAAGAACTTTCTTAGGAACCATGTATAATCGTGTATTGCACAGAAAAGCACACTCACACATAGTCGTTACACTAAAAGTAGTTTATTCTTCTTCTAAAATGTCCGAATTAATCGAGAACTCGAATTTCGATCTCATTCTAATATATTTTCCTTATACATTTTCATGTATGTTTGAAAAAGTGAAAATCGACAATTTTTATAATTATATTATCATAAAAGGAATTTTTCAATTTTTGCACAACGTTACATATGCATGCGTGATTCCAATAGAACGCTATCCCCACTTACTTGACCGCGGATTGATCTGAATCAAAGCGATATACATTGCACATTTTTGACAACAAATTCCTATTTAAAATGTATCACAGAGAGATGTTTTATATTACAAAAAATATTTTTATTATAAATAAAAAAAATCGATTTAGTATTGCATTCAATATTGTTTGCTAAAATATACACCAAAACTTATTCACAGAATTTGATATTCAAATAGTTCTCTAACCATTCAAATGGCTAACGCGAAATTTAAAAGAAACTCTATTATGTAAGATCTCAGAATAAATCCCAAATATTTCATACCTGCCCTTATGCTTAGCATATACTGCATATGCATAGAAAACAATGAAATTTCGGAAATCCAAGACAGCAATTTCTACATAATTTTTTTCGTTTAATTTCGAACATGGAATTTTATTTCCTTTTCTTCTTCTGGCCTCTTCTTTTCAACTTCATTGTTTCAAAGTCGTTTGTGCTGGTAACAGCCCATACTGTCAGACGAGATTGATTCATACAATTTTCGGCACATATTTATCTTCCGACCATGGAGTTTCGCGCGCCATTTCGCAGACTGCATGCTTTTGTGGTATCAAGATGATAAATTTTACTGCTGAAAAATCATCGATTCTGCGAATTGTTTTGTTGTTGAAATCGAAAGTTCCAGAAGAAAGTATTTTACGCTGAAGATATTACATAAAATGAATGGTTTTTTAACACCTATGGAACCGTTATTTCACACAGGTTGAATACTTCAATTGGGATGTAAAAATCCGTATCTAAAAATGGAATAGAATTCGAATGTAAAATTCAGTCAGATAGGTTATGAGTCATTCTTTGAAACAGGTTGTAGTTAAAAGGATAAATGATAGATTATAAGAGGATGGCTGATTTTCTTTATCCTGGGCAGATACGCCAATATAGAATAAGTAAATTTTTCTAGCATTCAATGATAAGTGCACTCTAATCTTGTAAGTTAGTTCTATGCTTCGTATTGGCTTGGCTGTTTATTCTTCATTCGTATTCAATATTTGTTGTAAAATTTTTAATAAAATGCATTCCTATTGAAAAATAAGTAAACATGATATAGAGACAAAACTCATATTTCAAACTTAAACACAAGTTTACAATCAATTGAATCCATTGCGAACTAGACACTGAAAATAGACAGTTAGCGAGCTCTATCAACACCCTCTATATTCAAGGCCTCCACACCATCCCGTAATGGCCGACACCGTAGTCCAACGCAATACGAATTTGTACTGAAATTGTTTTTGGGCGAATTTTTTTTTTCTTTTTTTTTTTTTTTTAATTTAAATGTTCCAGCAGGATGAGGATTTTTTTTTCTTTAAAATATATCTGCTTTAATTTAAATTAGAATTTGTTGACATAAATAAGATTCTTTCTTTCTTTTTTTATGTGTGATTTGGAATGAAAGAATAATCTTAATAGAACCACTTTATAATTTGATAAGTTACTAAAAACTTTATAATTTAATAAGTAAAAAATCAAATCCTTACTGAAGATTAATTTAAATTCAATCGAAATAAATTAAAATTTACATGATTAAAAAGTATCAGAATGTAAAGGTCATATCTATCCTAACACAATTTAAAGAAGTATATAGATTGTACTATATAGTAAAGTATATACTAAAATAGATTGAAGTACATAATAAAATTGTACTTTAATTGCTAAAGATTGCATACTTCATTAATATATAATTAATATTGGTCTATTACTTAATTTTAATTTATTCGATCACAAGTAGTTAGCATTCTAAAATCAGACTTACCCTCCAAGATAGCTGAAAATCAAACATAATTATAATTAATTAATTCCAAAAGGCCTGGAGTCAAAAGAAGAGGCAGGTGTGGATCCAAAATAACATTTATTATATATACATATATATATTTTTATATGCATTGAGAAGTGAATATCTATCCATTTAAATTCTTGCACAGTTTTATACCAACAAATTAATGCATAATCATACACACCATTATCTAATGAAATTACTAACTCATATAGCATTTCTTAATATCCTTTAAGTAAGTTTCATCATTACAAATTTACCTTTCAATATTCATTACACAATTCTTATATTCATTCAAAATTACAGATTTAAATTAATATTCATCAAACTATTATTATCCTTCCCCTCTAGTCTCTATGTTGGGGTTCATTTAAATTTATTATATCAGTATTCGATAAGAGCATTGTAAATAAATGCTATCATAACAGATGGACTTAATTATAATAATAAGTTGATTTAGATTTCAACTATATATTAAATGGGCCAAAGTAAAATCTTTAAATTAAATCTCTCTTTACTATTTATTGTTACCCCAAATGATATAGTCTTTCATTGTATTCTCAATGTATTTCTCAGGACAAATGTAGACTAGGACTGACGTGGTTGAGCAGTCGTGGATTCCTTTATGGATTGTTATTTTGACATCTGCATCTACGTCTTTTATAGCACAGATTGTTCCTTGTTACACTGAATATGAGTTGTCGGCTTATACGACACCTTAGTTCTAGGAAGCATTTCTCCAAGAACACACCAGCACTTGATAAAGTATGCCGAATTAAGATGTACGACATAGTAGGACCCTTGTCCATAACTATCAGTCGTCCCATACTCTAACGACGTCAACATTGGAGTTTCAATATACCAGGCCATGATTATTCATTACGGATTAAGTTAATATGTGCACATTCTGTTTTTCTAGGCGCCTGTCTGTAGTTATTGCCTGCAGATGTGAAATGTGTGAAAATAGAATGAAATGACTCTTTGGCCATTGCATATGCCTTTAGAAGTCTTTTAAAGAAACTTGTAAAAATCCAATTTTGCAAAATATTGGATATTTAATATTAAGTTCATCATTAAAATTTAAATTCAAAAAAAGTTTAAAAGGTTCTGTGCATTAATTAGAATTGCACAAAATGTCTTTTATGACAAAAAGCATGTATGCAGCTAATAATTTCCAAGGTGAAAATAAAAATTTAAAACCCTAACATAAAATGAAACACATGTATGGAAAGTAATTCCAAGGTAAGTTTAAATATTTATATAAATAGGTTACATCAATACACTATATATATAATGTTTCAGTTAAATAAGTAGAAACTAATAATTATGTTTAAATTTAGTTTAAAGAAAAAATAATGCAGTGATGTATTAACATTTAGTTTAAATCAAACTATAGTATTTATATTAACTTCATGAATATTAAATTTATTTTTTATTTAATTTATTTTAATTTTTTAACTCAACTACACTCATTCTATACTCTCTAAAAGCCAATACTTTGCCATTTTCTATCTCGGAAAGGTGAGTACTTTTTGGCATTTTGAAAATTAAACAAACATGCAATACAATGGTATAAACATTGGCGATACACCTACAGCTATCTTATAAAGATAAGGGATGAAATATGCTCAGCATTAAAATCTTTGTGAAAACAAGCTGTAAAAATATAGTTATAGTTTATTTTGTTGCAATCCTATTAGGCTTTACATATATAGAAAATTCGAAAAAGTTTTTTTTTTAAGGACAGCACTATTACTGTACATGTTTGAAAAATAGGCTATCACTTTTTTAATGTTGCAAGTTTACGTTTCTTATTTTCTGGTTTTTTCACATCATTTCTCTCTTTGCAATAGTTTTTTAAAAATGTATTCGTGGCAGCCATGATAATATACTTGGTAATGACAGTAGAGGAATGACCACCAGGACAATTGCCTTTCATAAAAATTTCTTTTTCGGTTAAAATAAAAACTGCTAAACTGATAACCAATTGTCGTTGATTGTTTACATTCAAGAAAAGATGTTCGAAATCAATGGAAACTAATTTTTGTACAATTATAAATACATGAATTACAATTTCAAGAACTTCGGGCTGCGGATACATCAAACCACCCCTATCCATCTTTTCTATAACAGAACTTTCAATCAGAGGAGACTCTTTAACAGTTGCAATAGTTAAGTTTATCTTACAAAAAGTACAGTTATGAAGTTTTTTAACAGTGGCAAATGCACAATATCCTGCTACGTAAGATATCACAGGGATCATATCAGATACATTAGAAACATCATCATCCAAAACGGAAATGCTTTGAGCAAAGGTAGGAAGATCATCAGTCTGAGAGGTTTCTAAGTCTCCTATTTCGTTATTCTCTACATCTACAGACAATTCACCATATTTACAAGATTTGATCTTTAAAGGACCGATACTTTGTAGTCGTAATTTACTTTCAGTTTCAAACACCTGTCGCAAAGATATCAAATATTGTGAACCTGCAAGTTGTCTGAATTTCCCAAACCTTTGCTCTAAAGCATCCGTTTGAATTTTTCCGTTTGAATATAGAGGGTGTTGGCTCTATTTGGCATAATTGATTGCAGTTGACAGCACATCGCTTTAGACCTCTATGCCCCGACGGCCTTTCCTACTTCGGTCTTCCTTATATTTAAAAATTTTAGTTGAATACAGTGTAGTTGAGCTTTTTCGCAATCACAGGTTATTGTATGGGCGCGGTAGCCCAGTGGTTAGAGCGCGGGAATTGCTCTCGGTAGACCCAAGTTCGATTCCAAAACTGCCGCCGTGTTCACGCGGAGTACGATCACGTTAAACATGTGGGTAAGTCCTTCCGAGAGGTCGGTGGTAGGGGAAGGAGAGTACGGTCCCTGTGGATGCCTCCCCCACTGGATTCCGCTTTAAGTTTGGTGGCTCTTCCCGGCAGTCCAAACAGTTACCTTACACCTTTCTGGTAGGTACCAACACCTTTGGGCGGGTGTCTGGCAATAATTGGGGGGTAGACAAATCCTTTTTAAAAATATGGTACCTATCGGTAATTGAAAAGTCTTTAATTTATGGTGCGGGAATCTGGGGTCAAGCATTGACGGGGGATCAGGTCAAAAAACTTCTCTCCCTTCAAAGGATTTTTCTTTTAAAAATTTCTTCTGGTTTTCGGACCACTTCTAACATTTCTCTTTACTCCATTACTGGTATTCCCCCTATCCATATAGTAATTAACACCAACTATATAAAATATGCTTTTTGGAAACATCGTTTAAATCTCTTCTCTAATTTGCCCGTCCCGGACCCTTCCCTTTTCGACTCAAACTGCCCGGTTTCTACTATCCCTCCTTCTAATCGTACTGCTAATCTTGTCCCCCTCCCTCCCTCCTCTTTTTCTAAATTCAATGTTTATACAGATGGCTCTTCCATTGATGGAAACACTGGTTTTGCTGTCTGTATATTTAATCATGATACGCTTCAAGAAACATTCACTTTTAAACTAGCTAATGGGAACACAGTTTTTCAGGCAGAAATTGCCGCCATTAATTTTGCTATTAATTGGGCCTCAACTAATAATATTAAAATTAATATTTTCACAGATAGTTTTTCTTCTCTTTCGGCTCTAAATTCCATTAAAAATAAATCCTCTTGTCTTTCAAAAATTAAACTTAATGCTTTAGCAAACAAAAATCTTATTAATATTCGTTGGGTTAAGGCCCACTCTGATATCTCGGGAAATGAGACTGCGGATAAGTACGCCAAACTTGCTACCTCCTCGGGTTCTCCCTTTTCCCTTCCTTTCCCGTTTTCCCTCCTTAAAAAATTTTGTAAACAAAATATTTCTCATCATTGGCAAATCTTTCTTAACTCTTATATTTCCCCCCGGACTCACGATCCGGCCCGGATTTCTTCCTTCCTCCCTCTGGTCAATCCCTCCCTCCAAATTACTAACAAATATTTAATATATTTTTTAACTGGACATGGCCCATTTCTAGATTATCTCCATTATTTTAAACATAAATCCACCTCTTGTTGCACCTGCGGTTCTTTCGGCGATGCCGACCATTTTGTTTTTTCTTGTCCCCATACAAAAAATTTTCATCTTACAAAACCCTCCCCTGCCAATTGCGCAGCCTGGTTCTCGAGAGTCAGTTCAAATAAATCTTCTATAGATAAAATTAAAAACTGTGTTCTCATTGCTAGAGACATCTCTAATCAAATTTCCTGATCAGCTTGTGAGCCTCTCCCTTTTCCCCCTTTTGGTCGGCGGTCCCCTGTTGTCCTTTTCCCTAAAGGTGTTACCCTCTCTTTGTATGGTTGCCTTGTTTTGTCTGTGTTTTGTTTTTGTCTTTGTCTGTGTTTTGCTGTGTTTTGATTGTGCCCCGTTTGTTGCTGTTTGTCTTGGTTTAGTTTTTGTTTTTGTCTTCGTTGTTGTTTATGTTGTATTATTTCTCTTTGTGCACCAGTTGAAGTAACAATTGTTCAAGAATTATTGTAATCCGTTTTAATGTGTCTTTCACTGTTTAAACTTTATATTGTTTCAAAATGTGAAACATATTATGTAAACTCTCCTGTAAATTTTTGATTCTCAAAATAAACGCTGCTGGACCGTCGGACGAAAGCCATGGAAGTTGGGAGTTGGTTTCGGCTAACTCCTTCCCGGCCGTCCAAATGGATGCTCAAGTCCTTGTTGACGAGCCGGACGGCCTGGGTTTTCAACACCTTTCTGGTAGGTCAGACGGGCTGGGTCTCAGCAACAACAACAACACAGGTTACTGTTTACAATTCCAGTTTAAAATCTCTGCGAAGCAAAATATACATATGACCGCAATTTTGTTTCTAAGCAGTAATTCACTTTTTAAATTTTGATTGGATTAAATTTTTGTGTATGCGTAACCTGCTTTTAACACTTTCCAACATAGTTGAAAGTGTTTATAACTTCGTTCATTCTGCCTGTCCGTTCACGCGATAACTGCTGAAAAAATGACTTTATCAAAATGAAATTTTAGTATGTTGTTGAAACGGTTTGTGGAATATATGGGAAAGTAAATAAATAATATCACCCAATTAGTTTTGGATTGAACCCAGGTTGAAAACGTGAAACACATTGAATCCTATGGGACCTAATTTTACAAACATTTTTTAAGCAAAGTTAGAATTCACAAATTGCTTCGAAAATTTTAGGAAATATTCAATTTATTACTTAAAATGTGTAAAAAAAAATAATCATAGTATACACGGCATAATGTTTTTAGCGTTCACTTGTACATTTGGCGCTGTTCCGAATGACAATATTTAAAACTATTTCAAAGTATCTAATTAACTTATATTTCGTCAACACTATTTTGACAATAATCAATATTGATAGCATTCTTAATAAGCAATGTAGTCTATATATTAAAATATTTTAATAATTTATTCATCAATTTGGCATTATTTCCCTTAATTTAACGTCATTTTTGTAACATTGACAATATTTTCGTCAATCTGGGGGCGACATATCGCTAAGTTGGCGATATTTTGCTAAATGAGTCGCCAAGTTCGACAAATTTATCGTTACACAGAAACGGAGAGAAAAGCATTTCTTATATGTAAATGGCGATTGGCGAATTTTTGGTCGCTAAAATGCAAAACTATTACACAAGTATTTTCCATCGTGAATGAAATGAACAAGATCCGCGAGAATGATGTTAACAATTTGTCGCATAATATTGCACAAAAAGTGAACATGCACTCTGTTGCAAAGATATATATGCATCCATTAAAAGTTGAGCTACAGCCACGAAACTAAGTATGCAAATGTTATTTTAAGAGTTATGCAAATGACTGTCAGCGCCAATGATTTTATAGGGCTCATGCAACGCGTATGTGAACAACGCATCGTGCAACATTTAAAACGACTGACGTTCTCACTCACGGGCAATTGGGACTGGATTTTCTACTTTGATACTGCAATTTGTGTACAAAGACACCTTTGAGACGTATGCGATAGCGCTACTAACAATTGTCGGATATAGAGAGAGGTCACATCATATATTGGGCTAAGGGAAGTTGGTTGGTCCAACAGACGTATCAGTCGCCCTGTTGGTCGGAACGATATGGTAGTTGCTCAGTGTTGGCAACAGTGAATCAGAGAATACATATACAATCGTCCCAAAGGTTCAGGACGCCCCAGACAGACAACTGCTCGAGAGAATAGTGCAAGTAGGAGAGGAGCCACGTCCACACAAATGGCATCCCTAATTCGAAAACATTTACCATCCTCCATGAATCCTATATCAAGGGATACTAATCGGAGACGACTGGCTTTAATTATTTATCCGTCCAGACTCCATTAACCAACAAGATAACGCTCGGCACTCACTGCACGACTTCCTCAACAATGCCTTCGAAGAGATAGGATTAGTTATCAACGTCCATTAAGGCGCCTAGACTGACCTATGAACTTAAGCAAAGCAGTCTAGATTGGTGCAAAGTTCGGTCAGCCTGAACACTGTCCGATTGGAGGCATGTTGTCATTAGCGACGAATCCTGCTTCTCTCTCAGTGCTGATGACAGCAAATACGCGTGTATGGAGGAGAACTGGCCAGCGTTCCGATTCCGTGTTTGTTGTCAAACGACACACTGTCATCCCACGCGATGTGACAGTCTGAAGACATCCCACGACGATGTGATAGTCGGCCATCCCACGTGATATGACAGTCGGTTATCCCACGTGATGTGACATCTCGTGTGACATCCAATCTCCTCTAGGTGTGCTGCAAGCTTGCCAGGCGGTTCAATTGTACGTAGGCGATATTCTGCAGCCGAATGTTCTGCTTCTGCTGTCAAACTGTCCAGGCTCCATTCACTAACAAGACAACGCTCGGCACTCACTACACGACTTTCTCAACAATGTCTTCGAGGATTTAATATCCTTCCGTGGTCATCCAGTTCCCCAAACCTATCAGCAATGGAACATGTCTAGGACATGCTGGGATGGCAATTGCAGCATTCTCGGGTTACCACTGAATCAGCTGGCCAGTTGCAATGTGGCAGAATCTTCCGCAGAGAGACATAAGCAATTTAGCTGAATCTATGCCGCACCGAATATCAGCTTATATAGCTACCACTGGAGGATTTATCACTTACTAAAATATCATCTTGTTGCCACTATTTTTTAATAAAACAATTGTTTTCTTGCTTCCAAATTCTAATCATTTGCATATCTCCTTAAACGATACTTACCGAGTTTCGTGGCTGCAGCTGAATTTCTTTTGCAACATTGCATGTAGGGAAATAATATAAAACTTACTTTATTTATAGAGGAATATTAGAGGAACACGCTGAATTAAACCGTTTTTCGATGCGGACTTTGGTTTAAAATATATTTATTTATCGCCAAAATCAAAGGGAAAATATTTGTGTGCAGAAAGTTTAAATTGGCTTCAATTTTTCACAGAAATATTATCGCGGAGTTTCCATCCTAATACCATCAGAAAGATCGATAATTTATCTTTCAAAAAAAGCATTCAGCGGAATTCGAACTATCAGTAGGTGAATTCTCGTGAATTTTTAAATATATATATACTTTTCGTGTTTTAAAGACGTGTCTATTGATCGCGTAGCGGAAAATCTAAGCTATGGCTTTTGTGAGTTGTTTGAGTATTTACCGTTCGCAGATTTCTCGAGTCCGCGCAGCGTGCGTATTTATAGTTAGTTGTGGATGCTAAAAAGTGACAGTTAGAAAGACAAACCTCTAACTGTAGGCATCCGAACTTTTAAATATTAAAACATCTTTTAAATATAGATTAGAAGGAAAATTTAAAAAAAAGTTTAAATAAATTTTACAAATGTGTTAGAAATTTATGAATTGCAATTAAAACCCTACTAACACGCCACTGTCAAAAGTTACGCCTGAATGTTGTTAATTTCTGTTAATGTAGAGAGAATGTAGTACGCAGAGAATGTAGTAGGAGAATGTAGTACGTTCTCTTTGTAGTGTGGTTCACGGTAACAAAATTATTTCACTCCCCGGATATGACCCACATCGCAACTCGGACAGCGCTTCAGAAGTGCAGATATACTATAATAATGCAGTATCAAGGTTCTTTAATATAAAGTTGAGTCATCAGCCCAGCAACCAATCAAAAAGTTGTCAACATGACGTCAGTGAGCTTAGCATTTCGTCATTCGAGACGCCGCGGACCAGAAGAGTTGTTGCCAAAACACAGCAAGTTATCCCAATATTACAATTAAAAATTATTTGTTGAATTTGAAGTGGCAATATCTAGGTGTGGAAGACCCAGACCACACGACTGACCTGAAGGTTTACAGTAGCTTTTTGTGTGGTCGGGCAATGTCTAGGTGTAAACAACCTGCATTGAGTTTTAATTATGATATGCACACCTTCCTCAGTGACGTGTAAAGAGATTTCAATCTCTTCCGAGAACCCGAGCAGTCTTTCTTTCAGGACATTTTGACCGAGCGGGCGAATGAAACTTTAAGGGGACAAGTTTTCTATTTACCTTATATAAATATATCTTAATGATGTTACATATATAGAAACTAAGTTAATATAAAATGTCTCCTTGGGGGCGAATAATCTTCTCAGTGACGTGTAAAGAGATTTCAATCTCTTCCGAGCAGTCTTTCTTTCAGGACATTTTGACCGAGCGGGCGAATGAAACTTTAAGGGGACAAGTTTTCTATTTACCTTATATAAATATATCTTAATGATGTTACATATATAGAAACTAAGTTAATATAAAATGTCTCCTTGGGGGCGAATAATCTTCTCAGTGACGTGTAAAGAGATTTCAATCTCTTCCGAGCAGTCTTTCTTTCAGGACATTTTGACCGAGCGGGCGAATGAAACTTTAAGGGGACAAGTTTTCTATTTACCTTATATAAATATATCTTAATGATGTTACATATATAGAAACTAAGTTAATATAAAATGTCTCCTTGGGGGCGAATAATCTTCTCCGGGGGGCTTCCCCCAGATGTATGCCTGAAAGAAACATTAAGCCCGAGAACAAAATGCGCGCGTTTGCTATTCCCGTGACGTCATATGCGCAGAGCCAGAATAAAAAATGAAGTCAGTCATGCCACCCCTTGTGCAGTACCGGCTGTCTAAACAGTTACCTTACACCTTTCTGGTAGGTCGGACGGTCTGGGTCTCAACAACCCCCTGTGCAGTATTTATAGTATTTAAGGGTCTTTGTGAAATAGCAATCTAAATTAACATTGGTAGAATCGTAAGCTAGCCTACACAGTGAATTTCCTATCGAGGTGAAATACAGGTAGAGAGACTTATGGCAACCTTTCAGTGACCACTGAACTAAGTCACATGACTTAGGCACTCCCCTACGCGCATATTTTCTTGCGCATCTCTCCTTCCATTGCAATTGCATTACGTTTCCGAAAGCGAGAATGCACATCGCACGTTTGCTTTTACATTTAAGCAAAATATGGTAATATCCTGCGCTGCATATGGATGTACGTCAAAGTTTATCAAAAGTGGAGACACTACGTTTCACAGGTAAGTCATTTCCATTCATTTTAAAAGATATTTTATATAAAATAAACCGTTAATTGGCATGTACGACCATGCCTTCCTATAATAAAATTTGATTTTCTGGCTTTGTAAATAATGTATAGCCTTGTAATTATTTTTAAAATAAAATATTTTATATATGTTTGTGTACTTTCATAAACTGTACCTCTATAAATGCTTAAAATTAGAAGAGAAAAATAAAATAAAGGTGAAACTTTTAATACGCCTTGTTTCCTCTCTTGGCGACATTTTTTTTACGCCAACTTGGATTGTTTACATTTTCATACATACTCTTTTCCCCTGACAATGTTTTTATGCCATATAATGCTATGAAATGACTCCCAAGAAATTTATATAAATATCAGTAAGCACACATTTAAAATTGATATTTTTTGCTGAGTATATATTTTCCAGACTTATAAAAATAAATACAGTGTATGGCCGTAAATATAATTTTTCTTGAGAATTGTAGCAGAAACAATTACTTTTTACACTTTCTTTTAGTATTAACTGTCTTTGTATGTACATTAAAAAATACTCGTTAAACATTTCAAAAAAGTCCTTAACTGCATATGTAATGTATCAAATGAAATTGAGTAATTAAAATGCGATTTGAAAATTTTTTGTGATTATGAAATGGATAAAGTAACCATATAAAATTCCTAATATTTATCTATAAGAAGTGCAATAAAATATACAAAAATATTTTTCAATTCAGTTTTTGTGCATTTAAAACTTCTATTAAAATATTTACTAATTTCTATTATTTTTATTAGTTTTCCCAAAGATGAAGAAAGATGTGGGAAACACAACTGAAAAGAGAAAAGTTTTAAGCATCAAAATATGCTAAATTGCATCAAAATATGCTAAATTGCATCAAAATAGGCTAAATGGAAAAAAAAATTAACGTTTAGTCATTTTAAACAATTATTTGTTATGCCTAGTGTTCTATAAAGGCTGGAATTTTTTAAACAGTCGGTGGGGGATCAGGATGTTTTTTACAGAAATTTGGGAACAAAACTGATTTTTGTTTTCAACTCTGGCTTTTTTCCATATCTTAAAAATGAAGAAATCTAAACTGTGTCTCACTGTCTGATGAATATGTAAAGCAAAGAATGATAGTTTAAATAATAAAACAAACATATATAATGAGTCGCCCCGTAAATTCATAAAAGATTCAAAGTAATACTTTTTTTTTAAATTAGAATGCGAAGATTCCATTATGTTAAAAATTGGAATTGTGAAAATATTAAATTTTGGGATGCAACAACATAAATATAAGAAATTTCATAACACATATTTAAAAAATTAAAAATAATTTTAAATATGGAGAAATTATTGTCCTATAGATTCTATTTAGCTCTTTGAAACTTCGTTCTTTGATCCTTTTAATTATGCCAAAGTAATAATATTTTTGATCAGTGAGGAATTGAGTGTGAAAATGTTTCAAAATTGTGTTTAAAATGTTTATTCATTCCCCACTCCTTCCCAGCATTTAACAGGGTATTGTTCTATTGATAAATATGAATTAATAAAGCCATTTTATTAGAAAGTTAAAGTCATTGACTTTTGCAAGTTAATGCCTTACAAGCAGCATTTTGATTTATTATAATAACATTGCGTCCAAATATTTTTAAAAGCATTTTTTTAAGGGGGGGGGGGGGGTGTCAAGGAATATAAAGTAACTGTTGCATAATCTGGGAATAATATACAAGATTTTGAATAGTTGCAATTGTATAATGCTCAGATATATTACTAAAGTTGAAAATTGGCATTGCCTCAATGCCAATTTTGCACTTCAGTTTGTACAAAAATAAAAGTGTTTTATTAAAAATAAAGTTTTACTGAAGTAAGAAAATAATTTTAGCGGCACTTTTATAATACTAAATGGTATGGTAGCTCTGTAAATGTATACTTTTAAAATCTCAAAGTTTATACAGGTTTTTATTCATTATTAAAATGTTGATGCATTAATATTAAACATCAACAACCTTAAATAATTAGCGATTTCTTGATTTATTTTATCCCGTTTAATTTTATATACACTATATAAACCAGTGGTGAATTATGTATTGATATACCTCGTTCTTCTGATATAAAATGGGTCTTTTCCATCCACATATTTGGGAAAAGAAGAACAATAAGAAGTTCAGAACTGAAAAATATTTTAAAATGTATATTCCTGCCCAACCCCTTCTCTGCATTTGACAGGGTGTTATGAACTAATAAAGCCATTTTATTAAGAAGTTGCAAGTTAATGTCTTGCAAGCAGCATTTTGATTTATTATAATAACACTGTGTCCAAATATCTTTAAAAACATTTTTTTTTGTGTGTGTGTGTGTAGGAGGGGGGGGGGGGTCAAGGAATATAAAGTAGCTGTTGCATAATTTGGGAACAATATTCAAGATTTTGAATAGTTATATAAAATTGTATATTGCTCAGCTATATTTCTAAATTTGAAAATTGGCATTGAGGCAATTTTGCACTTCGTTTATACAAAAACTAAAAAAAAAGTATTTTGTTAAAAATACACGTTTACTGAAGTAAAAGAATAATTTTAGTGGCACTTTTATAATACTAAATGGTATGGTAGCTCTGTAAATGCATACTTTTAAAATCTCAAAGTTTATACAGGTTTTTTATTCATTATTAAAATGTTGATGCATTAATATTAAACATCAACAACCTTAAATAATATAATTAATGTTTTTTTCGAAATTAAGGACAGTTTCACTGATGCTTTTATTAATTGAATTGAAAACAAGTAAAAACAAACAAAAAACGTATTTTCTTTTCAAATACACCCTTTTATTAGTTGTATGTAACTTAAATATATGAAGGACAACACCATACAAAATGTTTGCTCCGGTTCCCGAGTTTTTCCTTAGAATAGCATTAAATTATTCTTTAGTGCGTTACTCTTAACAGTTCCTGTAGGGGCTCGGATGGTAAGGTTCAAAATCCAATTAATTAAAATATACCATGAAAGATAATCATGCCAAATATGATATGATCTTTCTAGATACACCGGATCTCGAGTTATTCCCGCATAATGAGTATATATCTATGGCGGGCCCAGGGTGGGCTAGCCCGATAAGGCTCAAAATACAAGAAATCAATATATACCGTAAAAGACAACGAAATACTAAATTTGGACCTTCTAACTAAAAAATTAAAATATCTAAAAAATTAAAATATCTAAAAATTAAAATATCTAAAAAATCTAAAAAAAAAAGAAGATTACGTATGCTCAAATATATCTATTCAATTTTTGTTTTATGCGCAATTTTTGACGAGGAAAAGAATATAACACACTCCATTATACTTTAGGACTAACCGGTCTCAAGATATTTGAGATTTTTTGCATTTTTGTTACGCCGCTTTCGTAAAAATGTCCAATTACCAAATCAAATAATAGCAAAAATTGAAATAAAAATGCAAATTTATTATTATTTGCTGCAATTAAACTCAATCTAATGAATTATTAAAGAAATAAAGAAAATATGAATTTGAATCTGCAGGGAAAGTCATGTGCTGCCCACATCAAATTTTTTAAATTCACTTTAAATAAAAAATGATTTTGAAATTATGAATCTGAATTAATTTATTGGTGAAAGGAAATAGTTGTACTCGTGTATTCGATCAGCTCGCCTCCATTGCGGGCATGTTAGGTATAGAGTTTATTTAATATTAACATTGACATCTTGAAAATGATTTTGCTACAATTACTCTACTTAGTGAAAATAAAGCAAATTAAATTTATTTTGTAAATGTCGTGATTTTTGTCATTTCTTATTTTCTAATACATCTTTTAAAGTTTGAATACTAAGAGGTATATAGCTTGTCAAATAAGCATATTTGTTGTTGTTATGTATTTTCTCCTCAATATAGATTAATTTAGCCTATTTCAGTTGACAGTTATAGTAGGTTTCTCCTGCTTATCTCCACCTTGTTATTCTGTTAACATTTAATGTTCATTAAATGTAAAATTTAACATTGTTTTTAAATTGCTTAGTAAACACTTTTAAGAGTGCATTAAAATCAATTTGTGTGAATTTTATTTTAATCACTTTTCGATTTGAAAAAGAAAGCTATATTTTGTCTATTTTAAAAAAGAAACTATTTTTTAAGCGATTTAAATCAAAAAAAGTCCATCCGGATTTTTCACCTGGCTAAAATCCGTCAACCAATCCATGGAATGGTTTTACGTTTTCATTACTCTTTGCAGCACGAGATAGCCTATAACTGCAATAGTTACAAGAAATTTACTGTTGCAATTTTGCAAACTTCCGTGATAACTAACAATGTAAGTCATACCATGCAGCCATCAAGAAGATTGGTTCAGGTTGCAATGTGTAGCGCATCATTACAGAATCCGTCTATAGAGGCATTTCCAAAGCTAGAAATCACGCTATCCTTACAGATACCCTTAACTGTGAACCAGTTTAACACTTTTTAGTATTCTTCATCACGGAATGGCTAATAATTCGAAATGCAAAAAAAAAAAACACTTGCTATGTACTGTAATTTTGCGAACCTCTGTAGTGACTGACGAAGTCAGCCATCCAATGCAGTCTTTCAATGAACGATACATTGCAAAATGCTCATTTTCTAATTCATCTTCCTATTTTGTATTTGAAAAATATGTTATTTTCCTCCAGCTTTTTACTTTCCTTATATACAATAATGTATAAGGAAAGTATTGTGACGGGATCGAAAATTCGAATCCGAGTTTTCGACGGGAGAGCGCGTTTCAAGCATCCCTGATCACGAATCGAACATTTTTGAAGTGATGTCTGTGTGTGTGTGTGTGCGTGTGTGTGTGTGTGTGTGTGTGTGTGTGTGTGTGTGTGTGAGTGTGTGTGTGTGTGTGTGTCAGTGAGTCTGTAGCGACGATAACTGACGAACGAATGGACCGATTCGAACGAAATTTGGTACAAAAATTACAGCCTGTAAACACTTGAAGCCTATTGTTTTTATACGCAATCGAATGTTCAGAACCCTCCTAAATTTTCGAGTGAAATTTTGAAAAAATCGTCAAAAAATCAAAACCGCTAATAAAGTTACGCAAATAGACATTTCTTATGTAATTTTTCATTAGAAAACGATTGACATAAATTTTAGAACGCTAACATGAACCGTTCTCGAGATATCGTACATTTTTCAAGAAAATTATCAAAAAGTCATATAAAATAAAAAAAAATATTTCCTATTGAGAAACATGTTCACTTTTCATATGTAATGCCATGCGATAAATTGGGTGACATCATTCTCGTGGATCTAGCTCGTTTCATTCATGAAAAAAGATACTTTGAGTAATACTTTTTGTGTGTACTTTTTGTATTTGAACGCCAATAGTCATTTATCTGCTGTAAGAATAACTTATTTTTCTATCTATAACGCTTGGCGATATTTTGGCGACAAATTTGGTGGAATGTCGTCAACTTGGCGACTTTTTATAAGTGTTGCTAAATTAACGATAAACTCGCCAAATGGATAAAAAGGACGCTAAATCAATGAAAATGACGACTCATTGACGAAAATTCAATATCTTGGAAAGAATATAAATATCTACTATAAAAATAATCTATTCTCTTTAACTGTAAAAGTAGTTAATTCATTGCATTATATAAGGAAAGTCATGTGTTGCCCACATCAGACTTTTTTATGTGTGTAGATCTGTATAAAAAAAACGAAACTAAACGAAACAAAATACAAGTTGAAACACAACAAAATATATTTAAAAACATTTTATACAAAAACTAACATTTTAGAAATATGTTACAAAACTTCATTAACTTGCTTCTTTCACGACATCCTTTTTCAAATATGGCAGCAGAATAAATAAAATTGTACAACACTTATTTAAAATATTCTGAGATCAAAGGTCACTGATTAAACCCTAAGGCGTTGTGCTTCTGGTGGCGCATTCCTATTTCTAACGAAGAAAACAACAGCAGCAACTACAACTGCAACGAGCAGTAAGACACCAATTACAATACCTGCTACTGCTCCACGACTGAGTCCGGGCTTTTCTGTAGGAGAGGCTTCAGATGAGGTAGGACCTTCAGTTGTACTACCAGATACAGTCGTCTGATCACTTTCAGTTGTGCCATTCGATGTTGAGTTACCGCCAGTTGTGAAGTCAGATTCGGTTGTGCCATTCCATGTAGAGTTACCGTCAGTTGTGAAATCAGCTTCTGTTGTGCCATTCCATGTAGAGTTACCGTCAGTTGTGAAGTCAGATTCGGTTGTGCCATTCCATGTAGAGTTACCGTCAGTTGTGAAATCGGATTCGGTTGTGTCATTCAAAGTAGAGTTACCGTCAGTTGTGAAATCAGATTCGGTGGTGCCATTCAATGTAGAGTTACCGTCAGTTGTGAAATCAGATTCGGTTGTGCCATTCGGTTGTGTAGAGTTACGGTCGGTTGTGAAATCAGATTCGCTTGTGCCATTAGATGTAGTGGTGTCTTCAGGAGTGAGTTCTGTTTCAGTTGTCGCACCACTTCCTGTACTACCTGTACTTCCAGTGTGACTAGTTACAGTGGCATCAGTATGATCGCTTGCAGTGAATGTAACTTCAGATTCAGCTGTGATACCAGTCACAATGTGATCTCCTGATGAAAGCTTGTCAGTTATGTCGAAAGTAGATCCGGAAGTAAGCGTGGATAAAATTTTAGACGATACTGGAGTGCTGTGCTCGGTTGCCTTCAGTTCAGTGGAATCTATGACAGAGAACATAAAATGTATGAGAATAGTTATTTGTTACTGATATTATAAATTCCACTATTGAATAAGTCATATTAAAACTATGACCTATATTATAATTACTAGCCGCCTTTGGCGACCAGCCTGTTCGCTATCCTTGAAAATTCAAACCGTGGCAAATTCTGACAGTGGCAAACTAGCTAGCGCGACCTACCAGAAAGGTGTAAGGTAACTGTTTGGACGGCCAGGAAGTGCCACCCAATTTAGATCGGAACCCAGTGGGGGAGACATCCACAGGGACCGAACCCTCCTTTCCCTACCATCAACCTCTCGGAAGGACTTACAGACCCACATGTTTAACGTGATCGTACTCCGCGTGAACACAGCGGCAGTTTTGGTAGTGGCTGGAATCGAACCCGGGCCTACCGAGTGCAATTCTCGCGCGCTAACCACTGGGCTACCGCGCCCTCCGCGACAATCTCCATAACTTTCTTTTTATTCTCCCAATTTATTCCGGAACCCAGTGGGAGAGGTATCCACGGGGACCGTATCCTCATTCCCCTACCACCAATCTCTCGGAAGGAATTACGGACCCACATGTTTAACGTGATCGTACTCCGCGTGAACACGGCAGCAGTTTCGGTAGTGGCGGAAATCGAACCCGAGCCTACCTAGTGCAGTTCCCGCGCGCTAACCACTGGATTACTGTGTCCTCCGCGACAATCTCCATAACTCTCTTTTTATTCACCCAATTTATACCGGAACTCAGTGGGGGAGGCATCCATAGGGACCGTACCCTCCTTCCCCTTCCACCAACCTCTCGAAAGGACTTACGGACCCCATGTTTAACGTGATCGTACTCCACCTGAACACGGCGGCAGTTTAGGCAGTAGCAGAAATCGAACACGGGCCTACCGCTAACTTCCCGCGCGCTAATTTACAATTTAAAATGACCATATGCTAAGTTCTTAATTCCATCATCCTCATTCCATCGTTCCATTGTTCCATCATTTAAAATATCTATAAAATTAAAATATCCATTTAAAATATCCACAAATTAACTTATCCATTTAAAATATCTATTTAAAAAATCCTTATCGTTCCATCTTTTAAAATATAAATATAATAATTTCTACAATACATATGCCAAGCTCTTAATTCGTTTAAAACCGGAAGCGCGGGAAACGGAAAGCAAACACTAATTCGGTTTTTTATTGTCCCACCCATCGCTATGCATATTCAGAACCGTGACGTCACCTCCACCTAGACACAAACCGGCGTCATTGAAACGTGTGCTTGGGGGAAACGGGCGATGGGAAATGGGAACTTCTTTCGGCCGCCGATGAATTTTAAAATCATGACTTCTTTAAAATTCCGATCCAGCGGCCAATTTTAATTTTTTCTTGACCAGATTAAGCTTGTAAGAAAGCCAGATGTTTGAGCTATCTAAAAATGTAAATTATTATTCGAAATTATGAGTACTTTTTACTATGCGAAAATTTAAAAACCAAGAATCGTTTTTTTTTTTGAGCCAAAAGTGACTTTTGTTTTAAAATCTTTAAAAAATGTTAGAAATCGAAATTCAGATTTGAAATGGATATATTTTTACTTGCAATTGTCTGCTCTTTCCGGTGGTGTGATTTGTTTTTTTCTACGACGTCTGGATCGTGGAGAAAAAAGGCAAAAAACGGTCGAAATCGCATAAAACATTAAATAACAAAATAAATAATTAAAATTTTAAAACCGGTTTTCATGTGTCACCTCCCCACCCCACCCCCACCCCCAGGTCTCCGATTGCCAAATTTCGTAACTCTCCGACACGCGGTCGCGAAACGTATAGTGTATAAGACACACACAAATTTAGCTTTTGCATATTAGTATATTGCCTATTCAAATATATTGCCCATTTCCATATATTATATTATTGCTCATTATCCTATAAAGTCCAGCAAAGAGGACAGTTGGCAGAACAATGAAATAACTGTTGAGATTTACACAAATAGCAAGTTTCATGAAATAAGTTTAAGTTTGCGTATTAAACAAAAGAAGGAAAAGTGTATGTATACTAAAATATAATAAGTTTGTTACATTCCTAATATCTTCTAATGCATAATTAGCTGTTATTCTCTACTGGCGTGCTCCACAAAAACAAAATATATATAAAAATTCGCCCAAAATGTTATCTAATATAACCCGAAATAAAATCACTTCGTTAGTAGCAGTTAATAAAATCTTAATACTGCTGCGAACAATGTACATTTTCATTTCAAATCAAAAGCAAAGCTATTTTTTCATTGATGCTACTGTTGACATAAGGTGTTGAAGACCCAGGCCACCCCACTCACCCTAGGGTATGAGCAACAGGATGAGTGGCCGTGTTGACATAGGGTTGTTGTTGTTGTTGAGACCCAGACCGTCCGACCTACCAGAAAGGTGTAAGGTAACTGTATGGACGGCCGGGAAGTGCCACCCAATTTAGACCGGAACCCAGTGGGGGAGGCATCCACAGGGACCGTACCCTCCTTCCCCTACCACCAACCTCTCGGAAGGACTTACGGACCCACATGTTTAACGTGATCGTACTCCGCATGAACACGGCGGCATTTGTGGTAGCGTGCAAATCTAGCGCGCAAACCACGGGGATACCGCACCCGAGATGGCCAACAGCACGCGGTGTTCCGAGGTGGTCACCCACCAAGTACTAACCGCGCCCGATGCTGCTTGACTTCGGTGATCTAACGAGAACCGGTGTTATCAGCACGGTACGGCCGTTGGCCTGTGTTGACATAGGGTGTAATATCTGTAGCTTTAGCATACTTTCTCTCATATGAGCAATCTTATCATATGAACAAAATTACTCCGATTAATTCCCGGAGAAAATCCGCTGCGAATACCCTTGTTCCTATCTCACATACATAAGCAAACGGACGCCATTCCCAAATGTTCGATTTTTGTTTCGAAAGGGTTAAACATGTATTTTATAAAAAAAGAAATTCGCGACAACAATATCTTTATCAACGTCATGGTATAAGAATGTGAAAAACTAATGGTATTCATTCTCGATCGTAAACAAGTGCATGACTAAAACAAGAAAGATCCATCATGCATAAAGCATTGATTATGAAACACTTTCCAACTTCAATGCAATTTTATTTAAACATCTCTAAAATGCGATACATTCCTCAGTAATATTTTTTAAATTGTCACAATACTACATTAATTTATTATATTTGAAAACTTAAAACTTCATCGAGAAAAATGAACTTCATTCAAATGACGGCATTGAAATATAAATTGCCTGGTTTAAACATCTCTAAAATGCGATACATTACTCGGTAATATTTTTTAAATTATCATAATACTACAATAATTCATTATATTTAAAAACTTCATCGAAAACAAATTAAATTTATTCAAATGACGTCATCGAAATATAGCAGACTTGGCTCTCTCTATAAAAGCAGCATTTCATTCATAAACATTTTTCCATTCATTTCATTCATCATAATACTATAATAATTTATTTTATTTAAAAACTTAAGACCATAGAGACACAAGTAATTAAACTCTATGCTTTAAACTTCATCGGAAAAATCGTTCTTCTCTCTGTAAAATCAATGAATATTTCATTCATATCAGCTATATTGCAGACTCCGTGAGCTAAATAATTTTGCGTTAAATAAATACAGCAATTCTTATACAACTCATTCTACATATTTTGCAGTTTACATTTTCCATAAGTGAAAAGTTGGCTTCGTTGTAAAAGTAATCAAATTTGGATGATCATTTAAACTCATCTATATTGCGATTGCGTTGTTTCAGTATGTAGATGCACAGAATTTAAGCAAAAATAATGCGGTTTTAGGACGGATACAACACTAAATATGAATTAAAAAGAAGTTTAAACATAACGGTTTTGATACAAGATGGATACCATATTTTATTTTGAAGTGAGTCACGTGATCTCTTCTTATAATAGCCATGTGATCGCTTCATATAAAAGGTGTAATTATTATTTTAATTTTTATTTAAAAAACTACTGAATATATTTTGCTGAAATTTTTTTATACATTTTATGGGATAATTTGAATATTTTCTAAAACTTTCGAAGCAATTTGTGTATTTTAAATCCGCTTAAAAAATGTTTGAAAAATTAGGTCCCATAGGGTTCAATGTATTTCATTTTTTCAACCCGGGTTCAATCCAAAACTAATTGAGTGATATTATTCATTTATATTCCCATAGGTTCCACAGACCGTCTGAACAGCCTACTACAATTTCATTTTAATAAAGTCATTTTTACGACAGTTATCGTGCTAACGGACAGACAGACAGACAGAATGAACAAAGTCATAAACACTTTTCAACTTTGTTGTAAAGTGTTAAAAAAGAAAGAAATACTAGGATATACTCATAGAACCCACCCATATGGGTATTCAGAAAGGCAGGACTACACTCCCAATGCAGATAATATCGATGTACCTAGTTCGAGCTTCAGGATAGATTTAAACCTTGCCGAGCCAAATGTAAATTCTAGAGCTTTCATAAAGCTTTGATAATTAGAGAATGGTACATTGAGCATGAAAAATTGGATCCCAGTATTTGCCTACTTTACCTATGGTCAAAAACGGTCCAATCGAGATTAATATTTGCTCATTAGCATAAAATAGCCGCTACTTGTAATGACAACAAGAAAACTTGTTAAGTACCACAATTTTGCAACCGATCGAGACCGATAAATCACGATTATCACGACCGATAATTTATCGACACCGATGAATTCAGTCTTACATTCGGTAGGAATTTGAATCAGACTAGATGGCAGAACTGATTTTGTCAGTTTCCATAGAAGATCAGAAAATTATAATACATAGAGCCAACCTTATTATTGCCATTATATTAGGTATTTTGAATCAGACTAGATGGCAGAACTGATTTTGTCAGTTTCCATATAAGATCACAAAATTATGATACATAGAGCCAACCTTATTATTGTCATTATATTAGGTATTTTGAATCAGACTAGATGGCAGAACTGATTTTGTCAGTTTCCATAGAAGATCACAAAATTATGATACATAGAGCCAACCTTATTATTGCCATTATATTAGGTATTTTGAATCAGACTAGATGGCAGAACTGATTTTGTCAGTTTCCATAGAAGATCACAAAATTATAATATATAGAGCCAACCTTATTATTGCCATTATATTAGGTATTTTGAATCAGACTAGATGGCAGAACTGATTTTGCCAGTTTCCATAGAAGATCACAAAATTATGATACATAGAGCCAACCTTATTATTGCCATTATATTAGGTATTTTGAATCAGACTAGATGGCAGAACTGATTTTGTCAGTTTCCATACAAGATCACAAAATTATGATACATAGAGCCAACCTTATTATTGCCATTATATTAGGTATTTTGAATCAGACTAGATGGCAGAACTGATTTTGTCAGTTTCCATAGAAGATCACAAAATTATGATACATAGAGCCAACCTTATTATTGCCAAATTAGGTATTGGTTAAGCCATGCTGACGAGCACATATAGAGATAAATGCAGATAAATGCTTCGACAATAAGAGCCTGCTGTTTCATCACAGTAGCTCAACGGTAGAGCGTTGGCTGGTCAGTTAGAAGATCCAGGGTTCAATTCCCGGTTGAGGCAGCAAGGTTCTTTGCAATGGGGCCCGAACAAATTAACCCTGTAGGTTGCAAGGACGTCGGAGTTATGAAAATGGCCCTAGTACGGCTAGCACGGACTTGGTGGACTCTGGGATATTGAGCGCCGATTTCGAATCGAGAGGATAACGACCACACAGGAAGCTAACGTGGAGGATAAAAATAGTATCAGGAAGCTAAACTGGGGTAAAAATAGCAAGAGGTGGTCAGTCAGAATGATTGTCAGTTACACGCCTCCAATTTGACATTAGGCGGTAGAGAATGCAGATTCCACTTTGACCATAAGAGCGTGAAACGGTATAGAGTGTCTGCTGCCCAGTTTAAAGATCCAGGGTTCGATTCCCTGTTAGGGGCAGTAAGGTTTTTTACATATAGCGCTATTCTAAATACCGAGATATTTTGCATCTTTTTGGATACTGTGATGCATATAAAAGGTACACATACATAAAAGGTAAAAAACACAATTGTGTTAAGATATAACTGTCTTTTAGTACCTTTTATATGAATAACGAAAACTAAATGATCCTTTCCCTTGAATAACTACGCTTATAGTATTGATATGTCAGAAAACATATATTATCTTAAAAAAAAAATAATAATAATGCTATGGAAATCTTACAGTCAAATAATTCATGTGCTTTTGCCTATTCAATACTTTATACAATAGCATGAGAAAGTAAAAATATGAAAAATACAATATTAAAAATCTACCGCAAGTTACACAGGTTCCCTTTGAAAGTTCTTAAGTCCCCCCCCCCCCTGTAATTTTGAAAAAAAAAGGGGGGGGCAAAAGTGTACATGTTAAGTTTATCTGTACTAAAGTGCCCGTGCCCGATCGAATGAAAGTGGTTACAGCGCTCTTGGTGGAGAATTTAAAAAGTTAGGATGGCGAACTCGACGGCAAAGCTAGATTGGTGAAAGAGTTGTAGATCATTGTTTAATGTGTAGAAAGCGATATCAGGAACAAACGAAACGGGTGTAGGGAAGGTAATAAATGCCTGTTGAAAAGTCCTGTCATCGGGAAATGCAACACCGTAGTACCTTCATTATTTATCAAAGTACCAGGTAATATTCTTTCTCGAATTTAAATGCGCATTGTTGCTGACAGAGGGCATTTTCAACAGACTGTACATTAAATTCCTGTGCATGTAAGCAGGCTCCGACTTAGTCTAACTAGGGGCCTGGGCCACACGTTCCTCCGGAGCCCCCCCCCCCTCCCTTCACCTCTCGATATATATGAAATGAACAAAAATATTTTCTCAAAAACATATTTACATTCTAGAGAAATGTATACAAAATGAAGTTCTTACATATTTTAATGGAATTTAAATTCTTCGCAACATTTTCCTCATAGCCAAGAAGTCGCCATTCGCTAGATCTTGAATGAGTGCAGTAATCCCTATATATATGTCCAAAATTAATCTTTTCGCTGGGTAAACTCATTCGGTTGACATAAATGTTTCTCCAGAAAGAAATCGTTAATTTTCAGATGTTACGATTGCTTAATTTGGAGCCCCTCTGACACTGTGGCCCGGAGCAGCTGTCTTACGCACCCCTGACTTAGTCAGGGCATACATGTAAGTGCTGTTTAGCATTACTGAATAGAACAACCATTCAAACAATAATTCTATTCTGACTAATAAATGTTTCATGTAAGAGTTTTATTGTCGATTCCTATTTATTAGATCATTGACGATTCCTTCTCTATCTCGCTTTGTTGCCGAATTCGTTATTCTAACTTTCAAAATCCTCCGCTATGGGAGCTGCAATCCATTTTATTCAATTGGACATGCTCGCTTTACCATAGATAAACTTAACTAGCGCTATCATGGACTTTTCCTTACAAAGTTATCGGGGTGTTTAAGAACTTTCCTAGGAACTCCATACAAAAGAATGAAGCCAACGGCCCTACCGTGCTGATAACACCAGTTCTCGTTAGACCACCGAAGTCAAGCAGCATCGGGCGCGGTTAATACTTGGGTGGGTGACCACCTGGGAACACCGCGTGCTGTTGGCACATTTCAGGCGCGGTAGCCCAGTGGTTTGCGCGCTGCCACAACTGCCGCCGTGTTCGTGCGGAGTACGATCACGTTAAACATGTTGGTCCGTAAGTCCTTCCGAGAGGTTGGTGGTAGGGGAAGGAGGGTACGGTCCCTGTGGATACCTCTCCTACTGGGTTCCGGTCTAAATTGGGTGGCACTTCCCGGCCGTCCAAACAGTTACCTTACACCTTTCTGGTAGGTCGGACGGTCTGAGTCTCAACACAAAAGAATGAAAATGCAAGTATCGTAATATTAAATTCTCATCAGTGTTTTAACTGTTATTCTAAATAGTCCTGTTTAACTGAAATTTAACCCAGGTTAAATATATCTAATAATAATATATACCAGCATATAAGTGGGGAAATTGCAATTTATTATATATTTTGATCTTTATAAATTAGGTTTCATTAATTCCCGTATTTAATGCTATTTGTACATTTACTGTAATCACAAAGAACTGCAAAACCTCTCAAAAGCTTATCTTAATACTTTGTTCTTTGAGGTGAGTGCAGTCTTTAATAGACAAATGTAATTGTTTAAGATTCAAATTATTCTCCATTTCAGTCATTTATCACATATTTCTCCGTTTCTTGCCGTTGAAGGTTATTTATTTGATCTATAGAAACAATGAACTGATAATACTTAATTGTTTGACAACTGCGTGAAAGTTCAATCTGACGAAAAAAATCTGAAGTATTGTCAATAAAAAAGTTTTAAGGCTTATCTTAGTCGTCACTAATATTCTTTCGAATGTAATAGAAATGAGCTGATAATTGTTTCTGTTATTGTGATAACAAACAAAGGTAAGGAATGTCTGATAAAGGCAGAAATGCGCTGAGTCGATTTATCATTAACTACCTTGCAACATATTGACAATCTAGGTCACAACGTAAATTGCAGTACTAATACAGATAAATAATCATACGTACGTTCCGGAAATCATTGGATTTCCTTCTTTAATGTAACATGCCTAGACAAAAAAAGCCCAAATGAGCGCAGACTGAGCCAGTCAAACAGACAAAGGCAGAAATCAATGTAGTAACGCCACCTAGTGTGACGAGTGAAATTTTGATAAAGTCATTAAAAAATCAAAACCTTTAATAAAGTTACGCGAATAGACATTTTTGATATAATTTTTCATTAGAAAACGATTGACATAAATTTTAGAACGCTAGCATGAACCGTTCTTGAGATATTGCACATTTTTCAAATACATTTTTAAAAAAATCCTATAAATTGAAAAAAAAAATATTAACTATTGAGAAACATGTTCACTTTTCATATGTAATATCATGCGATAAATTAGGTGACATCATTCTCGTGGATCTAGCTCGTTCCATTCATGAGAAAAGATACTTTGAAAAATACTTTTGTATTTAAAGGCCAATAGTCATTTATCTTTCATAAGAATAACTTATTTCTCCGTCCATAACGCTTGGCGAGATTTTGGCCACGAATTTGGCGGAATGTCGCCAATTTGGTGACTTTTTAAATGTTGCCAAAGTGACGAAAATATCGCCAAATGGATAAAAATCATGCTAAATCAATGAAAATGACGACTAATTGACGACAATTCAATATCTTGGAAGGAATATAAGTATCAACTATAAGAATAACATATTTTGTTTTTACTGCAGAGTAGTAAATTCATTGCATTATATAAGGAAAGTCATGTGCTGCCCACATCAGATTTTTTTTTATTTGCCCTGCATTTGCTGTTGTTTATTATGGGTTTTGGGCAAAGTCACTTTCTTTACTTATATCGATCGTCACTAGAATATTACTGAATAGCGATACTGGTTATGTATCGATACCTGTGCGGTATGCAGAAAGAGGGGAAGGGGGCAAAACCGGTATTTCAGCATTTTAAATTTTCCGAACCGAGGGATACCTGTAATTCTGGAATTTCAAATATTAACACCATTTCTACGGAAAAAACTTAACACAACGTTTATGATGTAACTTAATTTTAATGCACTTAAAATTTTTCTGTACCTTAATTTTTAATAAAATATATTTTTCCACATCTAATTATGTATTAAACAAAGAAAATAAAATTCTAAAGAAATAAGATGATAATAATAATAATAGTGTTATTGACATTTCTCGACCCTTAAAAACGAAATTACTGACTCAAAACAACAACAAAAATTCATCATACAAAGAAAAATATTTGCAAAACAATAGGTTCATTGCATGTTGTAATGTAAAAGGAGAAAAAAAATGAAAAATATGAAATAAATAAATAAGGGATCAGAAATTTTGACGAATTAATAAATTTCGACTGAAGGAATTGAATTTCAAAAGCCTTTTATAAGGAAGGACGGACGGTTCTCTCGGAAGGACGTTCTTGACTTAGTTTGTTCACAAGGTCAAGAACGTCCTTCCGAGAGGTTGGTGGTAGGGGAAGGAGGGTACGGTCCCTGTGGATGCCTCCCCCACTGGGTTCCGGTCTAAATTGGGTGGCACTTCCCGGCCGTCCAAACAGTTACCTTACACCTTTCTGGTAGGTCGGACGGTCTGGGTCTCAACAACAACAACAAGGTAAAGAACGAAATGGCTATAAACATTAATATTATTTTTTTTTGCATAGGTACATCTACAGTCAAGTCCGGTCTTTTATTTGTATCAATCAGCATGGTTTCATGAGAGGTAGGTCTACTGTGACTGATCTTCTTTGCTTTAATTCTCTTGTGATTGATGCCATTAATTCTAGGGGTCAGTTGGAAGTTGTTTACACTGATTTTGCGAAAGCTTTTGATTCGGTTGATCACGGTATTTTGATTCATAAATTGAAGAGTATTGGTTTTTGTCCTGATTTAGTTATGCTTTTAAAGTCCTATTTAACTTCTAGGTTTTCATGTGTAAATTTTGGTTCTTGCTTGAGTAGGGGCTTTTCGGCTACTTCTGGTGTGCCCCGGGGCTCTGTTCTTGGTCCCTTGTTATATATTATTTTTATTAATGATCTTGCTGGTTGTTTCAAAAATTGCCTCTTTTATGCTGACGATTTGAAAATTTTATGTCCTGTTTTTGATGCTGTTTCATGTAATAATATTCAGTCTGAGTTGTATGTCCTTTCCGACTGGTGTAGCAATAACCGTCTTCATCTCAATATTAGTAAATGTAGTGTTGTGTCTTTTACTCGTAGAAAAGTGCCTATTTTATATTCTTATGGTATTGGCAACTCTGTTTTGACTAGAAAGTTCTCTATTACTCTTGGAGTTATTTATACGTCCGATTTTTCATTTTCTCCTCATATTTCTAATATCTGTTCTAAATCCTATAGAAAACTGAGTTACATTAAGAGAATTACTCAGGATTTTACAAATGAGGACACCATTATTGTTCTTTTCAATGCCTTGGACAGGTCTGGGCTTGAATATGCGTCTGTGGTTTGGGGGCTTTTTCATGCCGTTCACTCAAACAAGATCGAGATCATTCAAAATAAGTTCTTGAGGTATCTTTATTATAGGAAAACTCGCATTCGTTGCCTAATCCGCTACTTTTCTGCGTGATTTGTTCGGTTTAAAAAGCTTACAGAGCAGAAGGGATTACATTCTGTTTTCATTTTCCAGGAATCTGTTTGGTGGCCGAGTTGACTGTTCCCCTGTTTTGGGTGGGATTGGGTTTCGTGCAAGGTATTTAGAAAACCTCAGTATACAACAAAAAGCATTAACTTATTTGCTGTAAAGAATTTTAATTCGAATATTGGATGTAATTGTGCAATTACTAGTTTTTCTAAATTATACAACAATTTCCCTGAGAATCTGGATATTTTTTATTCATCGGAGATGGATTTTAAAAAGCATTTGTTGTAAACATCCTGTATTTTATTGTATGCATTCATGTGAATCTGGTTATGAAGGCCATTTGTTGTTGAAGGTTTGCTTTTCTTTTTAATGTATTTTAACTTTTTAATGTATTTTTATACCTGCATGCTGTAACTGGGACTACGTCCTGTAGCTTACAGTCTTTTTCAAATAAATAAATAAATAAATAAAATAAATATACTGAATTAAATGTGAATAATAATAAAACTTTCGAAAACATCTTTCGTTCTTAAAATCTAAATGGAATAACATGGAAATGAATATAGTTTCAAATTCGCATAACTTAATTAAGATGAAAAATTAGATCGACACACTCAAAAAAAGAAAAAAAACATTGCTACGAGCGATATTAGTTTTTACATTGTTGAAAAGAACTTCAGAATAATAAAAATTAAAAACAGTAGAAAATAAATCAATAATTCCAATCTAATCATCAAACAATATAAGCCAATTTTTCTTCTTCCTTAAAATTAAATTAAATTGAATTGAATTGCCTGCTACGACTCACAGTTCTGCGCGAAAATGAATTGAAAACTCATTAAATTTTAATTAAGATCATTGGGATTTTTAGATCTCACCAGCGTATTTTAGCAATCCTCACAATTCTATTTTTAAACGAAGGGTTTCAACTAACAGCTTGGCTCAATAATTTGGACGAACTCAAGAACGTATTCAAATTCGAATTATTATTGTATTTTCAATTATGGAATTTATAGCTATCTCAAGATTGTTCGCTGAATCCACTCAGCTGATTTTCATAATTCATTTTTCAACAGAGGACTTCTAACTATATATTTGCTTAAAATTATTGAGCAACTAGATAACGGATTCGAATTCGGATTATGACCATAGGAAATTTTACTGTCACCTAAGATGTTCTCATAATCTACTCGGCCAATTTTCATAATTCTTTTTCAAAAAGAAGAACCTCGACTTAGACTTGCTCAATATTTTTGACTAATCGACAACTCCTTCAAATTAGAATGATAACCCTAATTTAAATAGACTGCGAAATTTACTCGGCCGATCTACTCAATTCTTTTTTTAACGAAGGGCTCCACTTTGTTAGAAAGTGTTACAAAGTATATCAAACTGAAAACGATTATCTCTCTGCATAAAAAAAAGTAGTTTGATAAATGATTCACTCCCATAGTTGCGAAATTTGAACATCGGATTCAGCTAGTCAGTTATAAAAATAATAATCGCGCTCCCATTGTAAATTGCAGCATCTATGGTTTGCAGCACTAATTGCAGCACTGGTCCGCGCTGATCAGCATGGAATAGTCAATGCCTGAAATTGCAACAAGCAAACTTACAACCTTTTTACTTTCCTTATTATACATAATGTATAAGGAAAGTATTGTGACGGGGTCGAAAATTCGAATTCGAATTTTCGATGGGAGAGCACGTTTCAAGCATCCCTGATCACGAATCAAACATTTTTGGAGTGATGTCTGTGTGTGTGTATGTGTGTGTGTGTGTGAAAGTATGTGTGTGTGTGAAAGTATGTGTGTGTGAGTGTGTGTGTGTGTCAGTGATTCTGTGGAGACGATAACTGCCGAACGAATGGACCGATTCGAACGAAATTTGGTACAAAAATCACAATCCGTAAGGACTGGAAGCCTATTGTTTTTATACGCAATCGAATGTTCAAAACCCCCCTAAATTTTCGAGTGAAATTTTGAAAAAATCGTCAAAAAATCAAAACCACTAATATAGTTACGCAAATAGACATTTCTTATGTAATTTTTCATTAGAAAACGATTGACATAAATTTTAGAACGCTAACATGAACCGTTCTCGAGATATTGCACATTTTACAAAAAAATTATCAAAAAGTTATATAAAATAAAGAAAAAATATTTCCTATTGAGAAACATGTTCACTTTTCATATGTAATACCACGCGATAAATTGGGTGACATCATTCTCGTGGATCTAGCTCGTTCTATTCATGGAAAAAGATACTTTGAATAATGCTTTTGTATTTGAACGCCAATAGTCATTTATCTGCTGTAAGAATAACTTATTTCTTCGTGGATAACGCTTGGCGAGATTTTTGCGACGAATTTGGTGGAATGTCGCCAATTTGGCGAGTTTTTTTAATGTTGCTAAATTAACGAAAAACTCGCCAAATGGATAAAAATGACGCTTAATCAATAACGACTCATTGATGATGACGACATGGAAAATGGCGACTCGTTGACGAAAATTCAATATCTTGGAAAGAATATAAATAACTACTATAAAAATAATCTATTTCTTTTTACTGTAGAAGTAGTAAATTCATTGCATTATATAAGGAAAGTCATGTGCTGCCCACATCAGATTTTTTTTTCAAGTTATATGGAGTTAAAGAGAAAGAGAAAAAACTCCTATAGATGAAAAGCTTAAAAATACCGTAATGCTTTGATAATTATAACTAGATGCCGCTAATGTTAGTAGTTCCATGTTAAATGACATTAAAGGAAAGCGTAATATCTAGTATATGTTCTATTTTCAAATTAAAGTTTTCTAATGAGTTAAAGTAATATAATAAGTAGGGTTTACTGTTGTAGAACAAGGTACAGAATATAAGAAGTTAAAAATAAATTGAAATGTAAAATAAATTTGAATACGTAAAATTATTCTTTATTGTTTGAGCTCTAATTTGCATTGCACTGATCATTTATTTCTGACAAATTAACAGTTTAAACAAATATTGCTTAATTCAAAATGAGCCTTTTGCCATAGAAATATGTACAATGGAGTAGAACTTATATTACCCTAGCGTCATCTGAATTGTCGTTCTAAAACGATTTTGTCGCTTACGATTTTTAACACTTTAGAACAAAGTTGAAAAGTGTTTATGACTTTGTTCATTCTGTCTGTCTGTCTGTCTGTCTGTCCGTTAGCACGATAACTACCGTAAAAATGACTTAATTACTAAAATGAAATTTTAGTATGTTGTTCAGACGGTCTGTAGGACCTATAGGAATATAAATGAATAATATCACCCAATTAGTTTTGGATTGAACCCAGGTTGAAAAAATGAAATACATTGAGCCCTATGGGAACTAATTTTTCAAACATTTTTTAAGCGGATTTAAAATTCACAAATTGCTTCGAAAAGTTTAGGTAATACTCAAATTATCCCATAAAATATATAAAAAAAAAATTTCAGCAAAATATATTCAGTAGTTTTTTAAATAAAAATTAAAATAATAATTAGACCTCTTATATGAAGCGATCACGCGACCATTGGATGAAGATATCACGTGACCCATTTCAAAATGAAATATGGCATCCATCTTGTTTCAAAATCGTGATATTTAAAGTTCTTTTTAATTCATATTGAGTGTTGCATCTGTCCTAAAACCGCTTTATTTTTACTTAAATTCTGTGCATCTACGTACTGAAACAACGCAATAACAATATATTTGAGTTTAAATGATCATCCAATTTTGATTATTTCTACATCGAAGCCTATTTTTCACCTATGTAAAATGTAAATAGCAAAATATGTAGAATGAGTTGTATAAGAATTACTGCATTTCTTTAACGCAAAATTATTTAGCTCATGGAGTCTGCATAGCTGATATGAATGAAATATTCATTGATTTTACAGAGAGAAGGACGATTTTTTTTCGATGACGTTTTAAGCATAGAGTTTAATTACTTGTTCCTCCATGTTCTTAAATTTTTAAATAAAATAAATTATTATAGTATTGTGATGAATGAAATGAATGGGAAAATGTTATGAATGAAATGCTGCTTTCATAGAAAGAGACAGACGTGTTATATTTCGATGGCGTCATTTGAATAAATTTCAGTTGTTTTCGATGAAGTTTTCAAATATAATAAATTATCGTACTATTATGGTAGTTTTAAAAATATTACCGAGGAATGTATCGCATTTTAGAGATGTTTAAACCAGGCAATTTATATTTCAATGCCGTCATTTGAGTGAAGTTCATTTTTTTCGATGAAGGTTTAAGTTTTCAAATATAATAAATTAATGTAGTATTGTGATAAATTTTAAAATATTACCGAGGAATGTATTGCATTTTAGTTATGTTTCAATAAAATTGCATTGAAGTTGGAAAGTGTTTCATAATCAATGCTTTATGCATGATTGATCTTTCTTGTTATTCCTTCCTTTCACCTCCATGGGTTGGTGACTTCTTAACAAATTACAAAAACGAAATTTGTCCGCGGAGGAATATAAAGGCTTCGAAAGAATATAAGCAAGCTATTTTGCAATCTGTCACTTTAATATAAAAGTAATGCGAAATATTGATGTAATATAATGAAATAATGTAACATAATTAAATAATGTAATACAATTAAATGAAACAATTCAATGTAATAAAGTACTCTAAACAACACATAGAAGATAATTAAAATTGACCTAGCTATTTAACCTATACCGTAATATCAGAAATGTAAGTTCAGAAAAATTGCCTTTTCTTTAGTGTTTATATACACCAACCATTCCAAAACTTCTTTATTATTCTCAGAAAACTTTATTTATTCCCGAAACACTTTACACAAAGCTTATATGGGTCCAATAGAGAAAAAAGTATTTTTCAATATTAAATATGCACATTAATATAAATGATATCAGTTTTTTATCCATTTCATTTTATCCATTTCATATCGTCATTTTTATCCGATTGGGGAGATTTTCATTAATTTAGCAACGTTTTAAAAATCGCAAAGTTGGTGACATTCCGACAAATTCATCGTCAAAATCTCGCCAAGCGTTATGGACGGAGAATTAAGTTATTCTTATCGCAAATAAATGATTATTGGCGTTCAAATGCAAAAGTATTATTCAAAGTATCTTATCTGATGAATGGAACGAGTTAGATCCATGAGAATGATGTCACCAAATTTATTGCATGATATTACATATGAAAAGTGAACATGTTTTCCAACAGTTAATATTTTTGTTTTAATTTACGAGATTTTTTGTTA
Organism: Amaurobius ferox; assembly: GCA_951213105.1. NCBI lineage: Eukaryota > Metazoa > Arthropoda > Arachnida > Araneae > Amaurobiidae > Amaurobius > Amaurobius ferox. Next base: position 95,208,271 of record OX578137.1, read on the forward strand.
AATTTATTTGAAAAATGGGCAATATCTCGAGAACGGTTCATGCTAGCGTTCTAAGTTTAGGTCAATCGTTTTCTAAGGAAAAATTACATAAGAAATGTCTATTTGCGTAACTTTATTAAAGGTTTTGAGTTTTTGATGATTTTTTCAAAATTTCACTCAAAAATTTAGGGGGGTTCTGTAGATTCGATTGTGTTTAAAAACAATAGGCTTCCAGTATTCATGGATTGTAATTTTTGTACCAAATTTCATTCGAATCGCTCTATTCGTTCGTGAGATATCGTCTCCACAGGCTCGGTGACACACACACATTCATCACCTCTAAAATGTTCGATTCGTGGTCAGGGATGCTTGAAACGTGCTCTCCCATCGAAAACTCGAATTCGAATTTTCGACCCCTTCACAATACTTTCTTTATTTGTACATTATTGTATATAAGGAAAGTAACAATATATTCTAATAAACTGACAGTGACTCAAGGTCAAGTCCTGCATGCCTATATACTAATACAAAACTGTGGTTTATATGATTTTTAGTTATTTACAAACAAAACAATATATCCCTGGTAAATAAAGCGCAAAATTATTAAAAGAAAGCTTTTAATTTTTCTTTTCTAATATACAAATAATGCAAAAAAATATAGGTTACAAATTAAAGCATAATGCAATTTTATTAAATTTTATTTATGCTTATGTTTAATGTGAGAAAAGATTTTTTTTTTTTTTTTGTCTTTGAACAACTGCCTGAAATTTGGAGTAAAATGGGTGCAACTGATTCTCATTAAATGGTGGAGGTGGGCATCTGTGAGTTGAGATATGAACTTATTACTTTCCTTATATGCATAATGCATAAGAAAAGTACTGTTGTTGTTGTTGAGACCCAGACCGTCCGACCTACCAGAAAGGTTTAAGGTAACCGTTTGGACTGCCGGGAAGTGCCACCCAATTTAGACCGGAACCCAGTGGGGGAGGCATCCACAGGGACCGCACCCTCCTTCCCCTATCACCAACCTCTCGGAAGGAAGGAAAGTACTGTGACGGGGTCGAAAATTCGAATTCGAGTTCTCGACGGGAGAGCACGTTTCAAGCATCCCTGATCACGAATCAAACAATTTTGAGGTGATGTCTGTGTGGCGGGGGGGGGGGGGGATGTCAGTGAGCCTGTGGAGACGATATCTCACGCACGAATGGAGCGATTCGAATGAAATTTGGTACAAAAATCACAAGCCGTGAGTCCTGGAAGTCTATTGTTTTTAAACGCAATCGAATGTTCAGAACCCCCCTAAATTTTCGAGTGAAATTTTTAAAAAATCAAAAAATCAAAACCGCTAATAAAGTTACGCAAATAAATAATTCTTATGCAATTTTTTATTTGAAAACGATTAACATAAATTTTAGAACTCTAGCATGAACCGTTCTCGAGATATTTCACATTTTTCAAAAAAATTATCAAAAAATTATATAAAATAAAAAAAAATATTTCCTATTGAGACACATGTTCACTTTTCATATGTATTATCATGCGATAAATTTGGTGATATCATTCTCGTGGATCCTAGCTCGTTCCATTCATGAAAAAAGATAGTTTGAGTAATACTTTTGTATTTGAACGCCAATAGTCATTTATCTGTTATGAGAATAAATTATTTCTCCGTCCATAACGCTTGGCGAGATTTTGGCGACGAATTTGGCGGAATGTCGCCAACTTGGCGACTTTTTAAAATTATACCAAATCAAAGAAAATCTTACCAAATGGATAAAAATGACGCTAAATCAATGACAATAACGACTATTTGACGAAAATTCAATATCTTGGAAAGAATATAAGTATCTACTATAAGAATAACCTATTTTGTTTTTACTGTAAAAGTAGTAAATACATTGCATTATATAAGGAAAGTCATGTGCTGCCCACATCACATTTTTGTTTATGAAGTTCATTTTCGAGAATGCTACTTCACAACTCATACATTGAGTCAAATATTGTACCCAGTTTTATGGCTAAGGTTTTTAGTTATGGGTGTTTATTTTAAATCAATGAAATAAATTCCGTTTTCAAAGGGGATAATATTGTAATGTTGTTTCGGGAGCATTTATCCGTGAGTCCAACCGTCCCACTTGGCGACAAATTTGGCGAGTTTTTAAATGTCGCCAAATTTATCAAAATATCTCCAAATTGACGAAAATATCGCCAAATCGATAAAAATGTTGGCAAATCGGATAAAAATTTCGTCAAATTGATAAATATGACGCAAAATTAATGAAAGTGTGTTTAGAAAGCGGATAGTATTGTAATGATATTTCGGTAGCGTTTACCTGTCAGTCCAACCGCTCCACTTGGCGACGAATTTGGCGATATTTTAAAATGTCGCAAAATTGATAAAAATGACGTCAAATTGATAAAAATGACGCCAAATCAATAAATTAATTGTGTTTCGAAAGGGGATGTAATGACGTTTCGGCAGCGTTTGTCTCTCAGTCCAACTATCCAACTTCGCGAAAATTTTGGCAAGTTTTTTTTTAATGTTTCAAATTCAACAAAATATCACGAAAACTAACGAAAATGTCACCAAATCGATGAAAATTCGATATCTTGGAAAGAATATAAGAATCTACTATAAGAAAAAGCTATTTCCCGGTTCGTCCGTCCTTGACGTTTGGCAAAAAATTTAGCAAAAAATTTGGCGGGATGTCGCAAATGTCGCTAAATTGATAAAAATGACACCAAATCTGAGGTAATATTTTGTAAATTTTGATTTCCATCATATGACGGGCATACCTTCTACTATGGTCATAAGTAATTCCGTTTTATTCAAGGGCCGTACGTATAACAATTAACAGTATAGATTTGGAGAGATGCTTGTGTCCGGGAATTTTAGGAGCACACGGGTGCAGGCGGCGGGAATCCTATACATATACTTAACATTATGCAGCCTGTTATGTAATGGGCTTATCCTGTAGTAATATATTTTTTAGTATAGTTATATACTGCAAAACTCCAACCTAAAGAAGATAAGAAGTATAGGCATATTTTGCTTTCTCAAATAACAAAAGAAAAAAAACACTCGAACTAAAGTTCATGGCGATAGTCCAGTACTCCTCTACTATACCAGCATTCTCCTACTATGCTGCATCAAAAATTATTCAATAAAAAAATTATAAATTCTCCAGTAAACAATATCTCCAAATCACAAACTCGACTTTCTGATACATATACAGGATGCCTGGAAAAAAGATAACCTAAATAATAAAATGATATTTCGTAAAATATTTAGTATATACATTTCTGGTTTACACCATTATAAAGGAAAACTGTTAAAGTTATTTTCTCACTATAATTGTCTTAATGACTTTCAAATGTCGGCACCCTTGGTGGCAAAACAAATATCTAGATGATAAATTACTAATAAAAATATGTGACGATAGTCGACGTTGTTATACTTTATTTTAAGCATGTTTCGTGTAACTGTGGCAATGTTTTTGACATAACATAATTGCAAAAAGTAAATAAATAAATACATAAAAATAAATAAATAAAATAATGGAAATCCAGTGGTATATTAAATCTGTTACTGAGTTCTTCTGTCATTATCTTGTTCACTCGGTACCTGTGTGAGTATGCACTTAAGCAGTGTATGAAAAAAACTTCAAAAGATTCCCCCTGCGATGGCACAAACCAGAAGTTTATATAACGAATACTTTCCGAGATATACTTTCATCATTTTGCATACTTTTCATCCGGACACTCTGTGATTTGTTTTACTTGTTTTGCAATTATTATCAGAATCAGTTATTTTAATCAGATTTCACCCAAGTTATTCTTCTAAAATATTTCGTATACATTCTTTATAAAAAAAAAATTCATGTAGGTAATTAAACTGTTGCCAACTTGAAAAAAAAAATGTTTAAGGAATTTTTATAAGAAAATATTTTAGAAGAATAACTTGGATACGAAATTAAGTAGTAAATTTAAGTAGATATGAATGCTTGAGAAAGTCGAGTGGAGACTCATATTTCAAATACTTTATTATAACTGCATAACTAGTTTTTCGTCAATGACGATAAAGCAATTACTAGAAAAATACCTTAAACATGAGAAAAGTGGACACGGCACATTTGTAGGATATTATTTGAAACTATTAACGATTCTTCCTTTTTAACACTTTACAACATAAAAGTTTTCATGGCTTTGTTGATTCTGTCTGTCTGTCTGTCTGAAATGAAATTTTAGTACGTTGTTCAGACGATCTGTGGGACCTACAGGAATGTAAATGAATAACATCACCCAATTAGATTTAGATTAAACCCTGGTTGACCCTGTAATTTTTCAAACCCTGTAATTTTTCAAACATTTTTGAAGTGAATTTAAAATTCACAAATTGCTTTGAAAGTTTTAGGACATATTGAAATTATCACATAAAATATATAAAAAAAATTTCAGAAAAATATATTTAGTTTTTTAAATAAAAATTAAAATAATAATTACACCCATTATATGACGAGATCACATGACTCACTTCAAAATAAAATATGGCATCCATCTTGTGTCAAAATCGTAATGAAACAACGCAATTCTGAAACAACGCAATTACAATATATTTGAGTTTAAATAATCATCAAACTTTGATTATTTCTACAACGAAGCCTAATTTTCAGTTATGGAGGTTGTAAACACATCAAGCTGTAAGTTGAGTTGTATAAGAATTCCTGAATTTCTTTAATGCAAAATTATTTAGCGCTGGAGTCTGCAATATAGTTGATATAAATGAAACAGTCATTGATTTTACATAGAGAAGCAGACGATTTTATAGCAGACTTTTTCGGTGAAGTTTTAAGCGCAGAATTATATTACTTTTACCTCCATGGTTTTAAGTTTTTAAGTAAAATAAATTATTGTAGTATTATGATGAATGAAAGGAATAGAATAAATATTTATGAATGAAATTTTTACTGATTTTTCATAGAGAGCCGGGCAATTTATATTTCAATGATGTCATATGAATTAAGTTCATTTTTTTCGATGAAGTTTTCAAACACACGGTTACAGTTTTCAAATGTAATAAATTGTTGTGGTATTGTGATAATTTTAAAAATATTACCGCTGAATGTATCGCCTTTTAAAGATGTTTAAATAAAATTGCATTGTAGTTGGAATGTGTTTCATAATCAATGCTTTATGCATGATTGATCTTTCTTATTTAATTGTTCGCCTTTCTTTAAAAATGAATTAAATTTAATTGGGTAATATCTGGCTGTCGGTGAAGGATCGGATCCCAACCATCAAGAAAAACTTCGATTCATATTCCGAACCATTACTCAAATTAAAAATGTGTTTTACAGGAACTATATTAAAAAAAGAATAAAATATAAAAGTTGTAGATTGCATTTCCTCTTTTGGTAATCCAATTTAGCAATTAGAATCATTCATTCAAATGGGGAGGGGAGCTCCCTATTATTTTTTTTATTTATTTACTTATTTATTTTTTTTGAGGGACTGGAAAACGTGAAAGATTCACAAGGAGGGAAAATCAAATATGAAGGGGACCCTTGATAAATGCTTGTAAGGTGCCCACAATTTGCATATGCGTCCCTGCAGTAATCCAATAAGTAATCCATTCTTTGATTATTTGACTATATTCAGTGAGTAAAAGGAAGGTTTACACAAAATTAGTATATAATTGAATTATCACTTACCATCCGCATGCAAAATTCCAAGGACATGGCAAAACAAACCGCCGTAAACAAACCACTGTAGTAGATACATTTTTGACTAAGGTTCTTTGCTAGTTAAAAACTAGGAAAATAAAACCTTGGTTGCCCGAAGAATATTTTTTAAAAAGGATATAAAAATGTTAATGCGCACTTTTAAAGAACCGTTATCGATCTTTTGGAAGATATTCCTGCATTGTTCTTTTGATAATGAATGATATTTAATTTCAGAAGAAATCCGATGCGATAAGGCATGAAAATTTAGCTGTTACATCCAGTCGTGGACAAACAGGCGGTGCCTATTGTAAAGATCTATCACATGCTTTTTGTACGATAACGATTTCATGAAATAAGTGCAGGCTTCTTTGAATAAGATCGATAAATGTGTCCGTTGGAAATTTATTACGTATATGTTTCACAATTAAGCGAAATAAATTCCATCTTCTACTTTCTTTTGCTATTTTACAGTTAAAGTATTATTTTCCAGAAAATTTTCGAATTCGAGATCTTTACGGGAAAGTAGGAGATTCGTTTGGGGGAAATCGTTTACAGAGGCATTTTATTTTTAAAATGCGCAAAAATTGACAAAATCAGCACACGTTTAAATTTTTTTTTAAATAAAATCTGCTGAAGTTATGGGTCTGAAATTTTTAAGACAGACAGACAGACAGACAAACATACGACTATTTCGAAATACAGATTAATTTCCGCATTCCGCGAAGACCGATGAGGTTTACGCCAGGGAGAAGGGTTCAAATCTCCATCCCAGCGAAACGCGACCAGGGGAGCGAGATCACCGAAATTATTCACTGGACGAGGTCCGAAGAGGGTCCCGACGAGTCCAGACCCAGTCGCCGACGGGTTTAGGCTCAGGCCATCAATAGGCACAGACCACCCCCACGTCGTTTGGAAGAGTCTGGTTCACGAGCCACAAATCGGGATACCAAGCAGTCGCTCCCCCTGATTTCTGTTTCTCATCAGAGGAGGTGGGTCAAAGGCTACAGAGGCAGCGGCCATCCGCAATGAATAGAACAGCCTCCCCGAGGAGTTATTTCAAAATAAAAATAAAATTATAGTTGAAAATTGAGTTATAATAAATAAAATGTTACTTGTGTTTCTGATCGTTAAAATTATTGTAGATTGCTGCGCACAAGATATCTTAACTTTTTACAAATATAATCAAAATATTTTTGGGTTTTATTAAAGACAACATTTATGACAATACATTTGCAAACTAGGACTATTGGATTATTTTAATTTTAAATACTGATAATTATTAATTTTTATTTAATAATTTCCGGATTTTTAACAATTGTTTTGCTGTTGAAATTGTTTTTATGGGCTACCGATTTAATTCCAGTTCCACTTTTAACAATGGTGTAATTACAAAACAAAGTTTCATATGAAAACATCAAACAGTTTTGGAATTATATGTGCAAGCTCAATCTTCGTTCTAAGAGAAACGTGTTTAAAGTACTCAAACCTGTTTTTGTGCTGTCTTTTTTGTGCGATTTTTCATTTGTGCGATTCTTTTTGTGCGGTATATGAAAATTTCAATCAAATTGGAACATAATTGACGAAGTTATCAATAAAAAAAAAATTAGTAGGTTTGATCTGCCATTTAGTTTTTTCGATTTTTGATATGTATTTCATCACATTACATAAGTATTGCGTCAGCCAATTGCATTATATATGTATTGAATTCTATAATCGCATAATTTAATTGTTGAATGCCCAAGAATTTCCATGTAAATAAATGAAATGTGCAATAGCATATTGCGATGGAATTCTTGCGTAGCAAAGCAAAAATGCAATGATCGCAAATAAACATTGAAGGACATCTGCATCGTGTTAGTTCGGGTTTTCCTGCGTGTCTCGTTAGTTCGCTGAGTTAGTTTTTTGCTAATGAGATAGTTGGCGACTCATCTCATGCTTTGTTTTGTTTGTTTTAACGAGTAGGTAGAAGAAGTTTACTTGAAGGGAGCAAAGAGTTGCTTTTTTTTATTCGTCTCTGATCTGCGCAAGTGACAAGTCCGCTAAATAAAGTGATTTAATAAAAAAGAATATTACATGTGTTTTAATATTTAAATCTAATATTAATTGACGTCCTTCAAAGTGCTTTCACATTCCTATTGTCAGACTACGAAGGATAATGGTTATACGTTTTGAAAAGTTTTGTATGTGCAAAATAAGTACATATGTAAATAAAATATTTAAAAATGTTCGCATGTGCATTTTCTAAATCAGATTCCAAAAGGTTTGGCGAGATTCCAAGTAGCTGCCAAGCCTCGTGTCTTGATTTCGTTTAAAAAAGCAATTCCTAGTTATTTCGTAAGGTTTTGAGTTATTTTCTACGTGAGACTTTTTTTATGCGGCCCCTGTTCACAGCATAAAAAAATACTTTTTAATTGTGTTGCGAAAACTATTTTTTATAGATACTCGTGAAGTTTTGCGCAATTTTTTTTTATGCGTTTTCTTTTATGCTGTCCCTATCCACCGCATAAACACAGGTTTGAGTGTATAAACTTGTGATACTAATTTGCGGATTGATATTTTTCATTTTGTTTTAATGTCTTAAGAAATAATAAGCGTATAGAAATAATATGTGTACCAAAATATTCCGGAATAACAGGATATTTTATGTAGTATAAAAGTGTCGCATTATGATTTTAGAAGTAGAAGTTGTGAAAAGTAAATTTTAAAAATAGATCACATAAACACCCTCGGAAAGATTTGTAAATGTGTCTGTGAGTTTTTGGACATTAAGAATGAATGCACGAAGTGGTATGAAATTTCATGCGTGGCTACATTATAAAAAAATCTGATGTGGGCAACATATGACTTTCCTTATATAATGCAATGAATTTACTACTTTTACAGTTAAAAAATAGGTTTTTCTTATAGTAGATACTTATATTCTTTCCAAGATATTGAATTTTCGACAATTAGTCGTCATTTTCATTGATTTAGCGTCATTTTTATCCATTTGGCGAGATTTTCGTTAATTTGGCAACATTTCAAAAAGTCGCCAAATTGACGACATTCCGCCAAATTCGTCGCCAAAATTTCGCCAAGCGTTATGGACGAAGAAATAAGTTGTTCTTAAAGCAGAAAACTGACTATTGGCGTTCAAATACAAAAGTATTACACAAAGTATCTTTTTTCATGAATGGAACGAGCTAGATATACGAGAATGATGTCACCCAATTTATCGCATGGTATTACATATGAAAAGTGAACATGTTTTGCATAAGGAAATATTTTTTTTTTCATTTTATATGAACTTTTAATAATTTTTGGAAAAAATGTGCAATATTTCGAGAACGGTTCATGTTAGCGTTCTAAAATTTATGTCAATCGTTTTCTAATGAAAAATTACATAAGAAATGTCTATTTTCGTAACTTTATTAGTGGTTTGAGTTTTTGACGCTTTTTTCAAAATTTTATTCGAAAATTTAGGGGGTTCTGAACATTTGATTACGTATAAAAACAATAGACTTCCAGTGTTTAGGGATTGTGATTTTTGCACCAAATTTGGTTCGAATCGGTTCATTCGTTCGTCAGTTATCGTCTCCACACACACACACACACACACACACACACACACAGAGACATCACTTCAAAAATGTTTGATTCGTGATCAGGGATGCTTGAAACGTACTCTCCCGTCAAAAACTCGATTTCGAATTTTCGATCCCGTCACAATACTTTCCTTATACATTATGTATATAAGGAAAGTAAAAAATTTGATATGTCCAGCATATAACTTTCTCTTGAAATTTACAAATTTCCACATTGTGGTAAAACAATAATATAAATTACAGTTTTACCATTACTAAATCTCTCAGAAAATCTATAGATGTATTGTCGATGCCGATTAAAATAAGTAAGCCAAATTTCATGATATTCATTTGATTATTTCAATATATGGAACTCCCTGGATAAAATTAAAGTTTCTGATATCTTGAGAACGGGTTATACTAATTACAAAGTAGCAGTGCCCATTTAGTTTTATTTAAAAGTGATTGCCAAGTATTCAGTTATTTGATAACGGCGAACATGTTTAAAATATATTTCTGTAAAATATAAATATAAATGATATATATTTAAATTATATTTCTCTGTTTTAGATCAAAACACAATATCTCAAAAATAACGCAGGTTATTGATAGGTAAGTTATATCATTCGCTTTTAAATAAAAAAAAAATTGCATATAGGGTAAAGTACCAGTATTTGGCAACGAATGATTAGTTGACCGCATGAGAAATAATCAAAATAATGTTCCCAGCGGTGATTTTCTTAAACAGAGAGCGGTTCCTGACCAGTGGCGTGTTCAGAAAAAAAAAAATTGGGATGGGAAGGGGGCGGATTATTTTCAATACACGGAATCGAATTAAGTGCTTAGGCGTACTATGGGGATGAAAAAGTTTGCAGAGTTCACTTCGACGATAAGAACTTGCAACTTCGTCGCCAGTAGCTCAACGGTAGAGCATCGGCGGGACAGTTTGGAGATCCAGGGTTCGATTCCCAGCTGGGGCAGTAAGGTTCCTTAAAATGTCTCCCAAGTAAAAAAATGTTTGCCAGTACAAATTAATATTGTTCTTAATTATTGTTAATTACAACAAATAATTAAGCTATATTCCCTCTAGTACTACAGAGGCTGTTCGCACATTTTTTAGACGATTTTGGTAAGCGGTAATAAAAAATCGTTTGCTGCAAAAGAAATAATTCCAATTGTACTATGTTTTTAAAAGTCAAAATTATCGTCTGCGGCTTGAAAGTTTTGTTTTTATTCAAAAATGGCGTTTTTAACAAAACAGTGGTTCGAAGGCTACATTTATGCTCTTTCCGAAGAGAAATATGCATACTCTGTTATCCAAAACCGATGTGAGAGTCATGGTTTTGTGATATCTAAAGCGTCGATAGGTAATATCGTCAACAGGAAAGGAAAAAAACGTCAAATTGGAGCCTCAAGTGGGACAAAAATTCCAAACAAGTATCCAAGGAAAAAACGGACAACTTCGACTATTGCAAAGGTACGTTGTTTAATGTTAATAGAAAATCCTCCTAGTCAAAGGACAGTTGCAAAATCATTAAAATGCTCGGTGTCCACTGTAAAAAAAATGATAAACGTTGATTTAAATCTTAAGAAAGCGAAAAAACGCAATGTGGATCGTCTTCTTCCAAATCATATCGCTGAACGCAGGATACGCTGCAGAATTCTATATGAGAAGCACTTATCCAAAGAAAAATGGAAAATAATTGTCACAATAGATGAATCATGGGTGTATTTAAATGATTGCAACAAAAAAAGAGCCATTTATTATCATAAAAGGGGAGAAAAAAATGTAAGTACATGGTTCAAAGAATCGAAAGAAAGTTTTTCTAAGGGATTCGTGATTGTTGCTGGTTTTTCTTATAATGGCAAGTTAAAAATAAAGAGAGTGGGGGGAAATGTCAAGATTAACTCCAAATACTATCAGGAACATATTTTATCGCCAATTTTTCTGAATGAAATACCATCGCTTTACCCACAGTGCCATCAATCTGTGAGACTCCATCAGGACAAAGCTAGCAGTCACACATCAAAATCCACTGTAAATTTCCTAAAAGAAATGGAACAAAAAACTGGTATCAAGGCCATACCCTTCACTGATATCCCTACTAAATCTCCCGATGTATCACCTATGGATTTTTGTGCTTTCGGACTTTTAAAATCTGCATTATCCAAACGTCGTCCCAAAACTCTTACAGGACTCTGGAAAGCTGTTCAGGAGGAATGGGATAGAATACCTCTTCTGACACTTCAAAAGGCATTATTATCCTGGAAATTGCGGTGTCGAAAGATAGTTCAGAATAAGGGATGTCAAATAGAACATTTAAAACACAAGAATTTTATGTAATTTAGTTTTGTGAATACAATATACATCGTCTAAAAAATGTGTGAACAGCCTCTGTATACAGGAATTTGCAATATACCTTGCAAAGAACTTCTGCGCCAGCCGCGTTTGATTCGCAAATCTCCACCTGGCCAATCAATGCTATTTATTGAATCGTTTCTTTTATAATTGAGGTAGATCTTTTATGTTCCTTCGATTACAGATCGAAATGAAACTTCAAATCTGTACAACTTCCTCATTCATGTACTTTTTTTTATACAGGATAGCATCCTGCTCATCGTATCAGTTGTGAATTCAAGGTCGCTGCCGTAAATCATAGGATCCATAGAAAAATCGTAAATCTATAATTTTGAGACCTCGGTAATTCACTGCATTTAACCATCAGGTTTCAGTTGTTCGAACACCGTTAAATCTCCCACCACTGGTCTTCGGCTGGCTAGCCGACGCTTTATACAATGAGCTACTAAGTCTTTTATTCTTGAAATGACAGCCTGCAGAGGATATGATGCAAGTACTTTATTATTACTTTCAATACATATACATAGTATAATGCATACACATAGGCGCTGACTTGAAAAATTATTGGGGGCTACGGAAATTAATTTCAAATCGAATGATTTATGTATTTTTCAAAGGATTTAAGTCTAATTTGAATTTCAGTCAGTCAAATCATCTGGTACAATAAGACGTCTGAAATGCTAGAATGAAGCAAATTATAATTAAGTACAGAAAAATATTTTTTTTCTCTAGATTTTCTCTAGATTTATTTAATTTATTTTGCTTCTGTAGGCGCAACATTATTACATACAATATACAGATACAGCGAATTTCCAACTCAATTATCTTTATAAAAGTAGCAAAAAAAAAAATTGTAAAATTTATTTTTAGGTATTTTTATCAATGCTGGAAATGTCAAAAATATTCTCTTTAAATCATTTCTGAGTTAAAATCTTGTATTCATAATACAATAAACAATTTGAGGGGTAAATTTCTATACACACTTTATAGTAAACAGGGAATGAATAATGAAAAACTTAATTAATAACAAAATTCATGCACGTATACGTGCATTTTCCCCACTGGATACGCCCAAAATTATTAGAGGTTCAAGGAACCCACAATGAAATTCTTGGGAAGGGGGGGGGGGGGGGTTCAAATAAAGTCTCGAACCCACGAAGTCGGCGCCGCTGGTAAACGAAAATTATTGTGACGGGCCGAAAATTCGAATTCGAGTTTTCGACGGAAGAGCAAGTTTCATGTATCTCTGAACTGGAAAAGAGCGTTTTGGAATTGTGTGTATGCATGTTAGTATGAGTATGTATGTATATTAGTGTGTGTGTGTGTGTATGTATGTAAAGGGTGTCCCAAAATTCACACAAGATTTGAATTTTGCGCCATTTGTGCGATAAAGTGTTGGCAACGAAAAAAAAAGCGTGACAGCTGACAGTCTAGGGTTACTAAAAATGGAGCGCTACACTAAAGAACAACGCGTTTTTATTGTTGAGCAATATTTAAAAAACAATGAAGGTTTAACAGCTACAGTTCCCAATTTTCGTACAAAATATGGTCGGAATAGTTATTTAACGTCATCAACTGTGAAGAGATTAATTAAATGAGGAATGTGAAGATGATTACTTCAGATTAATTAAAAAAATTAGGGAGACTGGATCAATTGGTGATCTTAAACACTCTGGCCGTCCTTCAACAAGTCGTTCAACACAAAACATCGAAGCAGTTCGTGAGAGTGTTGCTGAGAGTCCAGGGACATCAATCCGGCACCGTGGTCACGAACTGGACATTTCGAGAAGCTCTCTACATCATATTCTAACGAAAGATTTGCATTTTCATGCTTACAAAATTCAATTGACTCAAGAACTGAAGCCTACTGACCACGCACAGCGAATAGAGTTCGGTCATGGAAAATTTCAACAAAAGAGTACATATGTGCCAGCAAGGCTGTGGAGGCCATTTACCCGATATGCTATTCCATACATAACCCTATACTGTATGCGTTATAAATCAATAGAAAAATTTACAATTTTTAATTATAAACCTGTGTTTTCTATCAAAATTACTTCTTGCTTGATTTTGGGACACCCTTTACGTTAGTGCATGTGTCCTTGAATATGTGGATACGATATCTCACAAGCGAATGGGGCATTTACAACGAAATTTGGTACTATTATTACAATCAGTGAATACTATAACTATATTAATTTTAAACGTGATCGAACGTTCGGAAGATTATTAAATTTTCGAAAGAATCATCCATCTTTACTTCAGATTAATATGTCAGCTTCACCTATCCCATCGTTCACCGCACTCCACTGCATTCTGGTCCAGGTTTATTTGCAGTGAAAAAAGAAATCCACAGATTTCCGAACGGTGCGTCTGCTTACCTAACTTTATCTGCTCTGAATTTTACATTGTAATCTAATTTATGATTTTTATATGTAATTAGGTTTTTGTAACTTTTTATTTTTACTTTCCTTATATACATAATGTATAAGGAAAGCATTGTGACGGGGTCGAAAATTCGAATTCGAGTTTTCGACGGGAGAGCACGTTTCAAGCATTCCTGATCACGAATCAAACATTTTTGAAGTGATGTCTGCGTGTGTGTGTCAGTGAGTCTGTGGAGACGATAATTGACGAACGAATGGACCGATTCGAACGAAACTTGGTACAAAAATCGCAATCCGTAAACACTGGAAGCCTATTGTTTTTATGCGCAATCGAATGTTCAGAACCCCCCTAAATTTTCGAGTGAAATTTTGAAAAAATCGTCAAAAAATCAGAACCGCTAAAAAAGTTAGGCAAACGGACATTTCTTATGTAATTTTTCATTAGAAAACGATTGACATAAACTTTAGAACGCTAACATGAACCGTTCTCGAGATATTGCACATTTTTCAAAAAAATTATCAAAAAGTCATATAAAATAGAAAAAAAAATCCTATTGAGAAACATGTTCACTTTTCATATGTAATATCATGCGATAAATTGGGTGACATCATTCTCGTGGATCTAGCTCGTTCCATTCATGGAAAAGGATACTTTGAGTAATACTTTTGTAATTGAACGCCAATAGTCATTTATCTGGTGTAAGAATAACTTATTTCTCCGTCCATAACGCTTGGCGAGATTTTGGCCACGAATTTGGCGGAATGTTGCCAACTTGGCAGCTTTTTTAAATGTTGCCAAATTAACGAAAATCTCGCCAAATGGATAAAAATGACGCTACATCAATGGAAATGACGACTAATTGAAGAAAATTCAATATCTTGGAAAGAATATAAGTATCTACTATAAAAATCACATTTTTTTAACTGTAAATGTAGTAAATTCATTGCATTATATATAAGGAAAGTCATGTATTTTTTTTATTTGTATTTATTTATTTTAATGTATTTATTTATTTATTTTCAAGAAAATGTTCATAGAGCTTTTAACATAGTGCATATACGCAAGATAGTACGTGCATTATTTCAAGAACAATATCGTGTCCACAACGCAGATATACACACAAACAAGACCATTATTCTGAAAGTGTTTAAAATTTCCAAATGGCCATTTAAAAACAAAAAACTGCTGCTATAAAAACACAACAAATAACTTCTTAAATACGGTACAACGGCAAAAATAAACTGGTCTACTAGTTTCGAAAGAAAACAAGAAAGATCAATCATACATAAAGCATTGATTATGAAACACTTTCCAACTGCAATGCAATTTTATTTAAACATCTCTAAAATGCGATACATTCAGCGGTAATATTTTTTAAATTATCACAATACTACAATAATATATTATATTTGAAAACTTCATCGAAAAAAATGAACTTTATTCAAATGACGTCATTGAAATATAAATTGCCTGGCTCTCTATGAAAAAGCAGTAAAAATTTCATTCATAAACATTTATTCTATTCCTTTCATTCATCACAATACTACAATAATTTATTTTACTTAAAAACTTAAAACCATGGAGGTAAAAGTAATTTAACTTTGTGCTTAAAACTTCACCGAAAAAGTCTACTATAAAATGGTTTGTTCTCTATGTAAAATCAATGACTGTTTCATTCATAACAACTTTATTGCAGACTTCAGCGCTAAATAATTTTGCGTTAAAGAAATTCAGGAATTCTTATACAACTCATCTTACAGCTTGATGTGTTTACAATTTCCATAAATGAAAATTAGGCTTCGTTGTAGAAATAATCAAAGTTTGATGTCGTAGAAATGATGATGTGAAGAAATATGTCGTAATTGCGTTGTTTCTGAACATTGATGCACAGAAATTAAGCAAAATTAAAGCGGTTTTAAGACGGATACAACACCAAATATAAATTAAAAAGAACTTTAAAATTCACGATTTTGATACAAGAGGGATGCCATATTTTATTTTGAAATGGGTTACATGATATTTCCATATAATGGTCACATGATCTCTTCACATGTGTAATTATTATTTTAATTTTTATTTAAAAATCTACTGCATATACTTTTCTCATTTTTTTTTTTTATATTTTATGTGATAATTTGAATATTTCCTTCGAAGCAATTTGTGAATTTTAAATGCGCTTAAAAAATGTTTGAAAAATTAGGTCCCATAGGGTTCAATGTATTTCATTTTTACAACCCGGGTTCAATCCAAAACTAATTGAGTGATATTATTCATTTATATTCCCATAGGTCCCAACAGACCGTCTGAACAATATACTAAAATTTCATTCTGATAAAGTCATTTTTACGGCAGTTATCGTGCGAACAGGCAAGACAGACAGACAGAATGAACAAAGTTATAAACACTTTTCAACTATGTTGTAAAGTGTTAATAACAGCTTTCTTCAGGACCGACAAGAAACGCTAGTCACTTACTCAAGTCGTTGTACATAAGTATGTTTCCGACTTTATTTGCATGAGGTTGCGCTTTTCGTCGGCCCTGAAGCACAAGGTTATTTCTCATGAAACTAGCAGACGAGTTTATTTTTGCATTTATGAAGTTTTCATTCATTGTGCGTTTAAAATGTGTTCACAATATCATAAAACACACTTGAATCGACATAATTTCGAAATCGAAATTTTTCGGGACATACTCTTCTATACAATAGTGTGAGAAACTAAAAATTCTTGCTCAACCATATTTCTATAATTAGACAATATCAATTGAATTGCGCTTATCTCTCATTTGATTAACTCCGGAATGTGTTGATACAAACATTACCGAGGAAACAATGCTTCATGAAAAAAAAAATGCTTTGATATGATATCAGGGCACTCAAAGTTGAACAAGATATAGACACAAGGACAAATATTTATTACTTAATAACACACTTAATGTATTTATTTTAGTACTAGCACACATATATACCCAGAGCATTGTTTGCGATTTAAATTATGAGCAAATTCTAAAAATATTCGTATTACAAATAAAATTGTATGAAAAACACGTCAATTCAGCAAAAACTTTAAAAAAAGACAACCAAAGTTGGTTAATTAAAATGTCTTTTAATGAAGACATTTCAATTAACCAACTTAGGTTCTCTTAATTTTTAAAATTTTTGCTGAATTGGCGTGTTTTACAAAGATATTTTAATTAACCAAATTTGGTTGCCTTTATCTTTAAAGTTTTTGCTGAAATGACGTGTTTTCCAAAGACATTTTAATTAACCAACTTTGGTTGTCTTTATTTTTAAAGTTTTTGCTGAATTGGCGTGTTTTCCAAAGACATTTTAGTTAATCAACTTTGGTTGTCTTTATTTTTAAAGTTTTTGCTGAATTGGCGTGTTTTCCAAAGACATTTTAATTAATCAACTTCGGTTGTCTTTATTTTTAAAGTTTTTGCTGAAATGAAGTATTTTCCAAAGACATTTTAATTAACCAACTTTGGTTATCTTTATGTTTAAAGTTTTTGCTGAATTGACGTGTTTTCCATACAATTTTAATAAGACCTATTCTATTGGTTTAATGCAATTTACTTTGCCATTGATGAAGGACGTAATAATGTCCGAAAGCGCTCTGGTTGTGTAATTTTGTGTATGGCATTTATGGTAAATTTATTAAATACATTTTAATTAATCAACTTTGGTTGTCTTTATTTTTAGTTTATTCTTATTACATTTTAAAGAAATTCTGCTGAAATATTTTATTTGATTCCCTTACAAAAATAAAAAGTATAAGAATTCTGATCTCGCTATACAAAATTATCTTTGCAGGCCAATCTAAAGAATCCGAAGAAAACATGGTTCACGATTATATATACCAATGTACAAATATTTGGTTTGGTCAACTTAGGACAAAATGAAGGTGCTGTGCTAGTATAAATTATTCCATGCCATTTTTTTACCCCTTTGCAATCAAACACATTCGGAAATATCTCTATATTAAAAAAAAAGTAGCTGACACCGCCGTCGCTGTTTGACAAATTTCTCGTTTCTCGAGATTTTTTGCTTTGTACCGCATATAAAAATATGAAATTTAGTACACTTGTAGAAAAAGCTTTGGGAAATACGCCGAAATAAACCGATTTTTGATATATATTGCAGTTTAAGAAATATTTAATGTCAAAGTCAAAGACATTTGAGCTGCGAGTTCGCATCCTGGATAGACTAACAAAAGCAAAACCACGAATTTTTGCAGGCAGGTACCTAAATGGGTGAATTTTTTCAGGATGGAGCCCCCTTTTTTTAATTTCGATGTAGTTTTTGAGATATTTTACTTTTTATGCACTTCTGAAGTGAAATTTTTTTTTCGTATCGGCACGTCTAGAACGGCTCTGTCTCGTACCGCAAAAACTATAGCATACAAAAATATGAAATTTGGTACATTTATAGAAAAATAATAGGATAACACGATGAAATAAACCGTTTATCAATTTAAAATTTTCAATGAATTCAGTTTTTGGATTCCCTGGGCTAAAAAAAATCCCTGCTTTTACCTCCTGCGGAAAATAGGTAGGGATTGAAATAGATTTTTGAAAGTAGAATATTTGGGAGAGATAGGTATGGAGCGAGATCTACGAGTAGGAGGCGAAGTCTCCCCCACCCCACCCCACCCCACCCCGAAGGGGGTTGGCGAAACGTAGCGAGCGGGGGGTCAGAGCCCCCTAGTGACTTCAATAAATATATATTTTACAAAATATTGCCTTAATCTTATATCCCATTCAAAAACCATGAATTTGTATACAGGACACACAAACTTTCAGTGCTATACAGTGGCGGAGCTTGGCTTAGTTGTATCCTAACCAGCTTAAAGCATTCATTGCATCCCTTTTACCAGCCTTTCCACTTAACCCTCATGTTATGTACACTGCTGGCCATCCATGGGCGCGGTAGCCCATTGGTTAGCGCGCTGGAGTTGCACTCGGTAGGCCCGGGTTCGATTCCAGCCACTGCCAAAACTGCCGTTGTGTTCATGCGGAGTACGATCACGTTAAACATGTGGGTCCGAAAGTCCTTCCGAGAGGTTGGTGGTAGGGGAAGGAGGGTACGGTCCCTGTGGATGCCTCCCCCACTGGGTTCCGGTCTAAATTGGGTGGCACTTCCCGACCGTCCAAACAGTTACCTTACACCTTTCTGGTAGGTCGGACGGTCTGGGTTTCAACAACAACAACTGCTGGCCATCCAAAATGCAACACCATGAAGGAAGCATCCAATAAGCATGAAATTTGCACCATACGTAGACCTCGATAGGAAATACAAATGATTAGAATTTTAGCTCATATGCAAATCATGTGAGCCAGTAGCGCCACCTACAAGCACTATATAAGGGGAGAAGAGAAGGCTGTTTTTAAGTACAGGAATGTTGTTTTCACCCTGTGTTTTTGTGTGGGAAGCTTCAGTATGCCTCATCGAAGAATATGGCAGCCATTCCAGCAAGTTTCTGAGTTTGACAGAGGAAGAATTGTGGCTTATAGAGATTGCGGATTATCCTTCCGAGAAATCGGTGCTCGTGTTGGACAAAATCAAGCCACAGTGATGCGAATATGGAATCAGTGGGTGCAGGCAGGACGGACCAACCGACATTAACGATTGCACCAGCCTCATCGCACCACCAAACGTGAGGACAGGCAAGTTGTGCGCATGGCAATGATGGATCGCACTGCAACATCAACATCCCTAGAACAAGAATTAAGGTCTGTTGCACAACAATCTGTGTCAGCACGTATCATTCGACGTCGTCTGCAGCAACGGGCAATTTCAGCAAAGTGTCCATTGCTGCGATTACTTTCGACTCCAGACCATAGGCGTAAGCGGCTGTAATGGTGCATTGAACGCCGGACATGGACAAACGAATGGCACGACATTGTGTTTTTAGACGAATCACGATTCTGCCTACAACACCACGATGGTCGTATCCGGGTTTGGCGGCACCGTGGCGAGAGAGTGCATAACTCTTGCATTATGCATCGCCATACCGGTCCTTCACCTGGCGTTATGGTTTGGGGTGGCATTGGATTTTACTTCCGCACTCCCCTAATACGCATTGCCGGTACACTCAACAGCCACCGCTACATTTCTGAAGTTTTGGAGCCTGTTGTCTTACCTTACCTTCAAGGCTTGCCTGCGGCCAAGTTTCAACAGGACAATGCGAGACCACACGTGGCACATATCGTTCAGCATTTCTTCAGTGCCCACCAAGTGCCACTGCTCCCTTGGCCCGCCCGTTATCCAGATCTGTCGCCCATTGAACACATCTGGTCGATGATTGGCAAACGACTGGCCCAGCAAACACCACCAGCTGCTACGACAGATGAAGTTTGGCAACGTGTGGAAGCAGTATGGACTGACATACCCCAAGAACACATCCAAAGTCTCTTTCTTTCAATGCCGAGGCGTGTAGCAGCAGTTATTGTCAGCCATGGCGGCTGCACAAAATACTGATTTCTTCGTTTTCCGCAAGTCGAACGGGGCTGTATTTCAATCAATTCATCCTTGTACTTTATGTTCTTTGTCCAATAAATTTGACTTTGATATCTCTTGTCTTTCATGGTGTTGCATTTTGGATGGCCAGCAGTGTATTAACATTGCCCCCCAAAATCTCTCCAAACCCCTTGAGCCAACCCTCATAGTCATAGGGGCTGCAGGTTCGCGTAGCTCCGCCACTGGTGTTGTACACCCCCAATAACTTTGTAAGGAAAAATCCACGAGTTTACACGTTAGGTCTATCACGTATAGTAAAGTGGCTTGAATAAAAGGGATTGCAGTGCACCTAGCGGAGAATAATAAAAATTAGAATCAACAAAGCTAAAATAGACGAATTACAGCAATTATAATGTTGCAGAGAATTAATTGCCTAGTCTAATTAATAGGAATCAACACCAGGAAGGCACAAAACGCGTATATGGAAGACAATAAATACCTATCAAAAAGGCTTATCATCAGGGACTGCAACACCTGCAATGCTTGTCAATGAACGCAATAACATTCTTTTTCAAATTCAAAATGTGCTTTGTTATTGACGGGGGGCATTTTGAGTAGGCTGAACATGAGATTCTTGTGCATGCAAGTGTTGCCTATTTTAGCATTCCTGAATAAGACAGCTATTCGTCAACAACCATATAGGGAAAGTTTGTAACAGGGAAAATTTCTCGAGAACGAAGACAGTTATTATTTTTTTAATGCAGCTGCATATGAAACCTCCATGGCGAGGCAACTTTCGGGGAGCTGCCTCCCCCCTCTCTTACTGGGGCGGAGGGTTATCTCGTTCCCTTTTAGATATAGAGAAAAAGTCAATTACAAACTACCAAATTAATATACATGTGTTACCAAACTAATATGCATGTGCTTGTCCGACAGAAAAAAAACCCTCTGAAAACTAGGGAATAGACCCCAAATAAAACATCAACGTACTCGGACGATTGGAATACCTTGCATTTTGAAACGCTATACGTATAACCGTTCGGCTGCACTGGCATTCCTGTTGCATTCTCCAAAATTAAGGAACATTTCGCAATATTCTTCATTAGCAAACACACAGTAGACATGATTCAAAAATCGAAATAAAAATACACACCTACCCATGAATTAGAAACCTAGAAACATGTATGCAAATGTATGTCACAGACAGATGTATGCAAATTACGTTGGTCATGGGAGGTATACGTAGTCGCAACACTGCGATATCCCTTTAGATTATTCGCCAAGTGTTACAGATAAACGGAGAGAAGAGTATTTCTTATATACTAGAAGGTATGCCGGTCATACGACGGAATTCAAAATTTGCAAATCATTACCCCCCATTCAGTAACATTTTACTCACTTTGGCAACATGTCACCAAGTTAGCGACTTCCTTTATCTATATAAATAAAATTGAAAATCTGTCTGTATGTGTTTGTCTCATCATCACGGGAGAACGGCTGCACCGAATTTCATGAAATTTTGTGGGTAGGCGCGAAATAGCCCCATTTAAAATTTAGTCCATGTTTTGAGTTTTTACGCCCAGGAGTTATCGAGATAATAATGAAAAACGAGCCTTCCATAGGAGTTTTATCTCGTGTCTAATTTCGTGTTTCCTCCAAACCGAATGGAAATCGTCTGTTTAAAACATGGAGATAAATGGCAACTCTGTCACCATCATGGTTTATTTTCCACTTGCTCTTACTCAGCAATGAAAAATATGTGATCAAAATAGTTAGTTGAGCATTTTATGAGGAAGATTATTTTTTATATTATGTCGCTCAGCAACACAGTTAAATCAAAAATGTTTATATAGCAGACGATTTTAATTAATTTTTTATTCAGATTTAAATAATAAAGAAATGAATATAAAAATAAGTCTTATAAATGAAAGGTATTGTATTTTAGGCTCAATTATATCGTTTATGGCGTAGCAATCGCTCGACCGCCACGTTGTGGGTTCGAGTAAGGCTCCTCTATATACGAGCTGACTCATGAAGCATATTAAAGCCCACCATAGCTGGATGCGCTGGAATCCATTAGCATCAGCTCTATTTGTATTTTCACTTTAGGAAGTATAATTGAAATAATTATAGGTGGTTGTTCCACACCGAACTGCTTTAATCATTCTAGAAAGGGTTTTAGACTATTTCGCTTTCCTAGAAACGAAGAAAGAAGAAAACAATGGCTAATAAATAATTGGACACCAGGTAATGGAGAATACTTGTGCGAGCTAAGTTCTACAATTTTCTAATTGAAACTTCTTTTTTTATATCAAGTATTCATTTTAAACACTTATTTTATAATTTCTGTAACTGTAGTATGGAACCCTATGGGCTTCAATATGCTTGATAAGTCAGCCTGTAGTAGAGGAGCTCTAGGTTCGAGCCCCACGTAAGGCATGGATGTTTATGTTGTGGACGCAATGTGATCCGCCCCCCCCCCCCTCTGGTGCGCCTGGGGCAACGTCAATGGACGGCTAAATGGTTCACACTCTGGCCGCTGTAATAAAGGCGAATGACAAAGGTCAAAGTGCCTGGCCAATTGAAAAAAAAAATATTGCTTATGGAAATTGTTAATATTTTCAATTTCTTACATCATGTTTTATTTTGGCAGAGTTTTCAAATTTATATATTGTGTTTAGCCAATTAACTTGTATAATGCATTTAGCCAATTAACTTGTATAATGCGTTTAACCAATGAACTGATATATTGTGTTTAGCCAATTGTAGAAACAGAATAAGAGTAACATGGGCATATCATCTAATACCATTTTAGTGTTTTCATTTCGGTATATACAATCGGGATCAGGATGTTTTATTCTTCAGATCTACGAATTTGACGGGATATCGCCAACTTGGTGATTGTTATTTAAATTGCCTAATTGACTAAAAAGGTCGCCAAATTTATAAAAATGACGCTAAATCAATAAAATCATTTGTGCTTTGTTAGAAGATAGTATTGTAATTATGTTTCGGTGGGGTCTGTCTGTCAGTCCGACATTGCCACTTGGCGACAAATTTGGCGTCTTTTTAAAATGTCGCCAAATTAATAAAATGACGCCTAATTGATAAAAATAAAATATTTTGCAAAATTAAGTCCAATTTACTTGATAATCTCTGTCGTTTTGTAGGAATTAAAGAGCATTCCTTGTAAATTTGTTTTCAGATAGGACCAGGATGTTTTAATCTTCAGATCTGCCTGTAAAAATAATTTTGTATCGCGAGAACAGAGATCCATAAACTTCTTTTTAGGAGAAATTTTAATAGAACGGTTTGAATAACAATGTCATTTAGAACACTATAGGAATTTGCACATAACTGTAAATTTTAAGTTTCTTCATATTATATATTCCGTACGAAGAACGGGTATACTGCAAGTCTATAATAATTATATACGATTTTTATACTAATAAATTCCATAGCATAGTACTAATCACCAATTACCCTCACAAACTATACTACCTTCACCGTTTGGGAATTATCCTTGTTTTCCATATTAAATAATGCTATGAAAATCTTAAAAATTTGAATTATAACCATGATTGGAATACCAAAAATTCCATCTAGTTCTATTTTTTAACAACACATAGAATTTACAAGTGGTAAGAGCATTTGTTCTTGAGTTATCGGAACCACATCTCACATACATACATAAATGGACATCTTTCCAAAATTAAGTGTTCCAAATGGGTTCAGAGGGTCTTAAAACATACTTATCCATCAAATTCTTGAATTGAAAGAATTTCGGATAAACAATATTTTCTTTAAATGTATGAGAAAGTAAAATAAAAAAATTATCTAGTTCATCAATACAAAGAAAATTAGCCATGTGCTATAATTGTGGCTGATAGCAAGTTTTCTTGCTGACATTGCAGATTGGATATTCCATGCTGACAACTGCATATGCTAGTCTATGGATGGTGTAATTTGTAATAAGAGCATAATCGTAATTTTGGAAACGCCCACTATATAAAGCAGGTTCTGTGACCATGAGAAAAAGCATGTTATACGTATCATATATCATATTTCATAATAAAAGATTTTTTCAATTTTTTAAATAAAATAATATCCATAATCACAAATATTTATTTACTTTGTAAAAATTAACTAGAGTGCTGCTCAACTTGACTCAACATACCAGAATCCTATTTTAAGTAGCTTTTTTTTTTTTTGCAAATTTTGCAAGAAAAATTTTGAAAAATCTGTATTGTCGATTCAAATGGTTGCAATTATAACATGTCATCACCATTTAAATAGGCTTGAAAATTTTTTTGATAGATACCAAGTTTGACAATATACCCCTCTCAAGGGGGGGGGGGGATTACCCTCCATCCTACATACATACACCTCGAGGGTGGCTAATGATGTCACAAACACAAAATTGTATCACAGCTGCTTTTCACTAGAATGATTAAAACTGTTAAGTTTTGTGATCATTGAGCCATAAATAACCCTTTTATGCTTAATTATGTGAAATTTTGTCCTATGCTGCCATGTTAAGAAAATATAAAATTTCAAAAAATTCTATCTAGTTCAAGATTTTTTGTTAACAAAGCCAGATAAAATATTTTGTGAAAATCCATTCATATTTGCCAGCTATCCTGTGCATAAGAAATTGACTACAGACAGGCAAGCAAACATCACTCTAAAAACAGTCAAAGCGTGTTCAAGAGGTCCTAAAGCATATATTGACATCAAAATTTTGAGGAATTCAAACATTTTCATGAAAACAATATTTTCTCTATACTACATAGTGTAAGAAAGTAATTAACACCAAAATTATATTAAAACTAATTTATTTCTGTTTATTTAAGTTGATATAAAATGCATATTAAAAATCTTACCTTTAAGCTTAGCTCTTTTGTTACCGGTAGTGAAAGGGTTAACTCAACTCAAATCAAATTAAGGTAGGTTTTGCAAAGAAATTTAAATTAATACAAATTCAAACATATGTATTCATATATTGGATATATTTATAAGCGGAATTAATACATAGTTCTGCTCCAATTATTCTAAACTCCATGAAAACACTGTATGATGGCTTTGAATGGGTCCCGGTAAAACCGATCATTAATCATTGCTGCCATTATTGATTTCCTTCATACCCTATGTAAGTACTTACTTCTCTCTGCAGCTGCATTTTTCTTGAAAATGTAATTACATTTACCTTTATTAGAAGAAATGTGTGTAGTGTTATCCTACTTAAGTATCTGGTATTTCTGACAGTAGATATATAGTATGACTGCCTGGTCTTTTAAAATTATGTTGGCCTGAGCATTCCAAGCACATTATTCATTATCAATTTAATACACAGTAGCATCGGCAGATTTCTTGAGGCACCAAAACTGCTTCTTTGAAAGGCCCCACCTGAACAATAAATGCAGCAAATAATCACTAATCCAAAAATTTTAATCTGAAAAATCAATGAATTATCCGACCATTTATTGATGTTTTTACAAAATTTCAAGAATAAATATAGATTTATTATGCCAGTCTTTTCACTTTAGGGTCTATCTAGCACAGAAATAAAAAAAAAAATCTGATGTGGGCAACACATGACTTTCCTTATATAATGCAATGAATTTACTACTTTTACAGTTTAAAAAAATGTTATTCTTATAGTAGATACTTATATTCTTTCAAAGTTATTGAATTTTCTTGAATTAGTCGCCATTTTCATAGATTTAGCGTCATTTTTATCCATTTGGTGAGATTTTCGTTCATTTGGCAACATTTAAAAATATCGCCAAGTTGGCGACATTCCGCTAAATTCGTCGCCAAAATCTTGCTAAGCATTATGGATGGAGAAATAAGTTATCCTTACAGCAGATAAATGACTATTGGCGTTCAAATACAAAAGTATTACACAAAGTTTTTTTTTCCAGCCGTCCAAATAGTTGCTCATGTCTTCGGATGATCTGGGTCTTCAACAAAGTATCTTTTCTCGTGAATGGAACGAGTTAGATCCAAGAGAATGATATCACCAAATTTATCGCATGATATTACATATGAAAAGTGAGCATGTTTCTTAACAGTTATTTTTTTTAATTTATGAGACTTTTTGATAAATTTATTTGAAAAATGTGCAATATCTAGATAACGGTTCATGCTAGCGTTCTAAAATTTATGTCAATCGATTTTTAAGGAACAATTACATAAGAAATGTCTATTTGTGTAACTTTATTAAAGGTTTTTATTTCTTTATGATTTTTTCAAAATTTCAATCGAAAATTTAGGAGTTTTCTGAACATTCGATTGCTTATAAAAATAATAGGCTTCTAGTGTTTACGGATTGTAATTTTTGTACCAAATTTCATTCGAATCGGTCCATTCGTTCATCAGTTATCGTCTACACAGACTCACTGACATACATACACACACACATCACTTCAGTGATCAGGGATGCTTGAAACATGCTCTCCTGTCAAAAACTCGAATTCGAATTTTTGACCCCGTCACAATACTTTGCTTATACATTATGTATATAAAGAAGTACTATAATTTTGGCCCAACTCAGCTTTTTCATACTACAAGTCACTTTTAAGTAGCTTGTGGGTTTGTTGCTGTTTTTTTTTTTTCAAATTTTACAAGAAAAGTTTTGAAAAATCTGTATCATTGATCCAAATGATTACAATTATAGCGTAATTGTAATCATACAATATCATGTATACAATCAAAATATTTTGATTGATGCCATACTTAACAATGTACCCCAGGGGGAGGGGATAACTTGCATTCCCACCCCAAAAGGGCCCAATGATGTCATGAACACAAAAATTGTATCACGGCTATTTTTAACAACGATTGAAACTATTAAGTCTCATGATCCATGAGCCATAAATAATCTCTCTTATGCATGATTATATCAAATTTTATCTTATGCTGCCATATTAAAAAATATAAAATGTTGAATAAATTTCAAAATTTTCACTCACATTAAAAAAAATTCTGTCTAGTTCTAGATTTTTCAATAACAAAGCTGGATATAAAGATCCGTGAAAACCCAATAATATTTATAGCGCTATTGTGTATACAAGAAATAGACCACAGACAAGACAGACGGACATCACTCCAAAAATAGTCAAAACGTGTTCAGGCCTTATAACATATATTAGAATCAAAATTTTGAAATCGAGCATTTTTGTGAAAACAATACTTTTGCAATACTACATATGAGAAAGTAAAAATGAGAGAAGGTAAAAAATAAGATGTGAGACTTCAAAAACAATACTACGAGGCTCGTCAACAAAGTAAGTTTCCCTGGGGTCGTTTACAGAAAAGAAACACAATTTCATAGTAATATTTATTGCAACAGATACAGCAAGTGTTCAGCTATTTTTCAACATATACGCCATTGGAATTGAGACATTTGTCATACTGTAGGACCAACTTTTGAATACCTGTGTCGTAGAAGTTTGCCGCCTGGTATTTTAACCACTGTATAACCATCTCCGCCTCTCTGATTCTTAAAACGCTGACCGGACAGGAATTTCTTGAGGTGTAGGAAAAGATGGGAATCACTGAGAGTGAGGTCCGGGCTGTAGGGTGAATGATTAAACACCTCCCAGCTGAACTCCTGCAGGAGACTTGATGTCCGTCGAGCAGTGTGCGGCCTAGCGTTATCGTACAGGAAGACAATACCGGCACTAAGCATCCCGCGTCGCTTGTTCTGAATGGCCCGTCGCAATTTCTGCCGTGTTTCGCAGTAACGCTCAGCATTCACCGTCTCACCTCTGGTCAGGAATTCAACGTGAAGAATGCCCCGTCTGTCCCAGAACACCGTGCACATCACTTTCCGTGCCAACAACGTCTGCTTGAATTTCGTCCTACAGGGAGATCCACTGTGACGCCAATGCATTGACTGCTGCTTTGTTTCTGGGGTAATGTGTGCAATCCACGTTTCATCACCCGTGATGATCCGGTCCAGAAACTCGTTGCCGTCATCATGGTACCACTGCAGAAATGTCAATGCTGACCCCATGCGCTTTATTTTGCGTTCTGGTGTCAGTTGCTTCGGCACAAACCTGGCACACAACTTCCTGAATAACAGGTGCTCCGTGACAATTGCGTGTAACAAGAAGCGGGAAATCTGCGAAATGACTGCCGAGTTCCGTAATTGTGAAGCGACGATTCTCCATAATGCATTCCCGCACAAGCTCCACAAGATCGTCTGTAATGATGGATGGCCTCCCACTGCGCTTCTCATCATGCACACTTTGTCGACCTGCTGAAAATTCTCTGCACCAGCAACGCACCATCTGCTTGCTCATGACGTTAGGCCCATAGACCCGGCGCAGCTGATGATGAATTTCGATCGGTGCTATGCTCTGTGCATTCAAAAATTTTATCACTGACCGCACTTTACAGTCGGCGGGAGCTGGAATAAGAGCCTCCATCTTCAACGATGCTACTGTGAGAACGCGAGACCGTTAGTGCATGCGCCATGCTACGTCATTGCTCTATCACGTACGCGCAGTCGTTTCGAGCAATATAAGGTTTGTTAGCTGTGGGACGAGTGGGAAACTTACTTTGTGGACGGGCCTCGTATGTTCCACTTCTAACAGTTATAACGAGGAAATTTGAGATATGGGGCAAAATCCAAGAAAATACACCTCTATATCATACACAATAAAAGATGTCTCTGTGTATCTATCTGTCTGTGTCATCTGCAGTGGAAAATCTAAGCTTTGAACAGTGTTGAAATTTGGTCCAAAGGCACTTCAGGATCCGGGACAATATGGTTCCGTGAATTTTTTTTTTTAAACTGAAATAGCTTTTTAGTTATTTCATGTTGAAGCACAATACTGAACGATATTCACACAAATCAATTGGTTTCTTAGTGATCAAAAATATTGCCACAGAAGAATTTCCATCTTGACATCTCTCTATATTAAAAAAAAAAGTAGCTGACAATGCCACTGCCGCTGTTTGACAAAATTTCTCGTTTCTCTGCTTCATACAGCAAAAACTATAGCATACAAAAATATAAAATTTGGTATACTTGAAGAGAAAGGTTAAGGGAACACGCTGAAATAAACCATTTATCAATATATACAGAGTCTTTCAAAAATCTGTATAAATTTTAAAAATTAATTAAAAATCAAAAAATCATCATATTGAGTTACAGTTTGTACAATAAGTATTGCCGGAGAAGGGGGGGGGGTCGAAAGCCCAGACCACCCGACTCATCTGAGGACGGGGAAGGGGGTGGTGGATTTTGTAGTTTAAAAAATCACATATCGGTTGACCTGAATGCATTAGGAAGACAAAGAAAATGACACTGTATGTTCATTAACTTTATTACAGCATCAAGTGTTTGACATATCTTCCGCTACAAGGTATGGCACAATTCAGACGAAAGAAAACGCCCATAACTGCAGAATGTGAGTATGTCTGGATGGATGAAACTCACTTCACGACGAATGGAATCTTTTAGTTCCAACAATGTGGAAGGGCTTGATAAATTCATGACTTTAAATACCCCCACAACCGAAAATCAACTGGTGTCAAATCTGGGGACCGAGGAGGCCATGAGATCTTGCAATGCCTACTGATAAGTTTTATCTTCCCCGAAGGTGTCAATTAGAAATTTCTTTACTGGTGTTGCGATGTAAGACGGTGTCCCATCCTGCATAAATATTACAATAGATATCACATTTCGCTCTCGCAAAGAAGGCACGACTTGCTCACACAGAAGAGTCAAACAATGTTGCGTGTTTATTGTGCAAGTTTTCCATCCAGTTCTTGAGCAAAACTCCTCGAAGAAATAGGGTCCCAGAATGTAAAAGCCAGTGAAGCCACACCAATCTGCCACTCATGGTGAATGAAGTATGTACTCATGCGGATTAGAAGTCGCCCATATATGACAGTTGTATGTGTTAACATTTCCATGCAGTGAAAAGTGAGCTTTGTCTGTCCACAACACATTAAATAAACACTGTGGTTCCTGTGTAATTTTTGACATAGCCCATTTGGCAAACGTTTCTCGCTGTGCGGCATCTACCGGTAAAAGCTGATGGAGTGATTGTAATTTGTAAGGATACAGATTTAAGATACCGTGAAGGAAACGCCATACTGAGGATACAGGAATATTCAATCGCTTTGCAGCTTCAGAAGCGCTGCTAGTCCCAGCCACTGTTTCAGATGCTAGGTTTTCAATTTCAGATGCCAGAGCACTGGCATGGGACTCCATTAACAATGGTCTTCCACTTCGTAGATGATCCTCCAAACAACCAGTTCCTTCAAATTGTGTAACAAGGCTAAGTAACCCAGAACAGGTGATAGGACCTTTTCCTTTCTTTAGATTTTTCCTAAATCGGAAGTTTCGCAAAGTATCTGATGCTGATTCTCCACTTACATAACATAGCTTCACTAAACAAGGCTTTCTTGATTAAAGTTAACATTCTCGCAAAACTTCTTCTTTGCACCATTTACTAATGAATCAAATGAAGAATCTATAAAGCACTATAGCTCTTTTATTACAGCCTCATTTGTATACTTCTGGAAGATGTATTCGGGTAAGAGCCAGCTATAGATGATTTTTAAACTACAAAATTTTGTCATATAAAAAAAAAATAATAATAAACCTGTCCTAGCAATACTTTTGGTACAAACTGTAACTCAATGCGATGATTTTTCGATTTTTATAATGAATTTTTAAAGTTTATATGGACTTTTGAAAAACCCTGTATCATAGTTTAAGAAATTTCTTTTAACATCTCTCTATATTAAAAAAAATGTAGCTGACAACGTCATAGCTGCTGTTTGACAAATTTCTCGTTCCTAGAGTTTCTTTGCTTCATACCGCAAAAAATATAGCATACAAAAATATAAAATTTGGTATAGAGAAAGGTTAAGGACACACACTGAAATAAATCATTTATCGATACATATTATAGTTTAACCCTTTCGCGACGAACGGCACGCCCAAGTGCCAGATGCGAACATGCATTCAAGGACGAGCGGCACTCACTCGGGCCAGAGGAAATTTTACCGCAAGCGGATAGTGGCACGTATAAGTGCCACTACGCAGAACGTTTTAATTTGTGAACTAGATGGCGTTACTTGTCCATGGAACTGACTTCAATGCATTTTGCAGAGGCATGACCTTGGCAGAAGAGGATCGAATGAATTATTTCTCCATTTTTAGCGGTGAAAATCATTTTGTAACATAAACAAACAGAGCAATTCTCGTAGCATCAACAATTTTATAATTGAGTTTCGGTTTTTATTTTTATTTCAGCGTTATGATTTCGTTGGTGAATCATAGGAATATAAGAGAGTATTTTTTTTTGTTTGGGTTTTAGAGGCAGTGAAATTATTCGTTTATTTCGGATAAAAGAATGGGAGCAACTAATAAGTATTTTGTATTCAGATTTGTATGAAAATTACACATCAAATAGAGCATAAATATATCTTTTATTCCTGTAAAAAGTAGATTTCTGTGTTGAATAGGTGATTTTTAGTGAATTTTTTTTAGAGTTAGGCTTAGCGCAAAAAATGTGCCGTCCTTTTCGACCAGTTTGGAAGCGAAGCGCGTCATCCTTTGGGCCGCGACAGCTCCGGAATGCCGCCGTCCCGAAAGGGTTAAGAAATATTTAATGTCAAAGACAAAATATTTGAGTTCCCATCCTGGATAGACTAACAATAGCAAAACCACAAATTTTTGCACGCAAGAACCTACATAGTTGAATTTTTGCAGGACAGAGCTTTTTTTTGAAATTCTGATGTAGTTTATGAGATATTTTAGTTTTAAGCACTTCTGAAGTGAAACATGTTCTTTCATATCGGCACATTCACTGATTTTCTAGTTCATACCGCAAAACTATAGCATACAAAAATATGAAATTTGGTACATTGATAGAGAAATAATATAATAACACAATGAAATAAGCTGTTTACTGATTTAAATTTTAGTTTGGCTTGAAAGCTTTGGTTATAGTTTGGCGAAGCTTAACGAACAGGAGGGTGGAGCCCCCTAGAGATAAAAAAGATTGAAGACCATTCCTTCTGACAATTTTTTAACCGAATCTGTAGAACAATTTCTTCATATTTATTGTTTAAATACATCAAAATATACATATTTTAGTTGTCCAATTCCTATTTCACTGCATTCAAAAATGGAAGATTAGCACAAGTCTATTCTTTTGCGAAATTATGATCGTATATCTTCAAATTCTAACACAACAGTGTTTTTAATTACTATTTCCTTTTTTCTGGGAATTTTCAAACAAACACATAAAATTGAAGTTCTAGATTTCATTACTGAAGTGCATTTTGTTTTTCTCCCATTCCCCATCCAATAGGTTGGGCCCTGCTATTGGGGGAAAAGTTATTGTTTGTATGTATAGTGGCAAAACATGTTTGAAAATTGAGCAGTATTAGATATGAATCTCTATTATTTTCGCAGGTGCTTATTTAGAACCGGGGAAATAGCGGGTAATATATTCTAGTTCATTTATATAAAGAGATCAAAAGTTTTCTACTCTATAGGAATAT
Source organism: Amaurobius ferox (assembly GCA_951213105.1). NCBI lineage: Eukaryota > Metazoa > Arthropoda > Arachnida > Araneae > Amaurobiidae > Amaurobius > Amaurobius ferox. Next base: position 95,241,277 of record OX578137.1, read on the forward strand.
AAGATTCTAAATTTAATTGGTCTTTTTTTAATTGGTTGATCAGGTTTTCAACATGCAGTAAATTAGTTCAAGGAAACTAATTTACTGCAAGTTGAAAATTCAGACACTGAACACCCAATTAAAGTCAGTGTTGGATTAAGAATGCTATAGAGCCTGCATTAACACTGCTAAAACTATATTAACCAAAGTATCACAGCTCCAATATGAACTATAATTCAATGAATGAAAAGGTACCGAAGTAGCTGTATATGTAATGAATCAGTTCACAGCATAAAATGTGGTGCATATCAAAATAAATAAGTATATATATATAATAAAACATTTAAAGGTCCAATGAAAGAGTAGTGAAAAGCTGTAACTCGAAAAACCTAACTTTCTAACAGGCTTACAAAATAAAAGTACAAAACAGCAAATCTTCAAGCAAATGGAAAAAAATACAAATTTCGAATCATCAAGTCACAGAAAAGTATCAAAAAACAAAGGTATGGAATAGATAAAAGAAAAACAAATGAAATACAAGCACAAACACTACACACGTGGACAAGGCTCTAGGCCTAAATCTGGAATTGTTCACTGTCATTCCTATTTACTCATTTTTTACATTTGCATATTTGCAAAGTATCCTTAATTTTTTAAGTTTGCTATGGTATTTATATTATATATATATATATTTCAAAAATCAACTAGACAAAGCCACATGCTTTACTTAATTGTATATGTAATATGTGAAAACTGACTCACAAGTGGCTAAAATTTAAAATATAATAAAACATTAATTTAGAAACATTGCCCAAATGAGTCTAAAAAGAAAAGTTCAAGAAGTCTAATTTAAAAAGTGCACAAAATTTTTAGGCTGCAAGTGGTCACTAGGGTTTTATGCCCCTTGAGACACACATCCCAAGTTGTTAACATGTTATTAACCCTTTCACAACGGTTGGCAAGCCCGCATGCCGGCTGCGAACTTGTATTCAAGGACATACGGCACGCACGCACTCGTGCCGGAGAGAACTTTACCCTAAACGCGAGTGGCACGTATTGGTGTTTCTACGTGAAACGTTTTCATTTGAATTTATTTGTCTACTAGATGGCGTTAAATGCCCGTGGAAGCAACTTAAATGTATTTTATAGATGTTTGACCTTAGCACAAGGAGAATCCAATGAATTATTTCTCCATTTGGAGCGGTGAAACATGGTTCTGTAAAATAAACAGAGCACTTCTCGCAGCATCAACAATTTTATAATTGAGTTCCGGGTCTCCTTTTGATTTTAGCTTTTAATGATTTCGTTGGTGAATTACAGGAATATAAGAGAGCATTTTTTTTTTTTTTTTTGGGGGGGGGGGGGTTAAAGGAATGTGCGACAGTGAAATGATTAGGCTATTTCGGATAAAGGTATGGCTGGTTTGAGACTTTTTCTTTCTGTGGAAGAATATACGTGTATAGTAAACGAACCAGACAGTAATGAAAGCAAATGCAGATAGTGAAGATTTGTGGAACAGTGTTATTTCTGATGATGAATCTGAAAATGCAATTGATTCTTCAGATTCTGAGCGTACTATTATTACAAAGCCGCCAGCTTCAATTGCTGTTTTTTCGAATGATGTTTGGACATGTGATTTGAAAGATCTAAATTCTTTGGAGTTTTTGAACATACCTGGAATAAATCACAATATGATGCCGCCTAATTTAGATAAGGAACTTGATTTTTTTCGCATATTTTTTGATGATGAACTAGTAGAATTTATCGTAAAAGCAACTAATGAGTTTGCAAAGAAAAAATGGGAGAAAAATCTCCTCTCTCCTTCCACATCGAAGACTCCACCTGTTTCAAATGTATTTACATCTGTGACAGGAAACGAATTTCGTGCATTTCTCGCACTAGTAATTTTGACGAGCATTGTCAGAAAACCAAATCTTAAAATGTATTTTTCTAATAATCCAATTATCAGTACTCGTTTTTTTAATTCAGTTATGAGTCGCGATCGATTTATAGAAATATTACGTTACCTTCATTTTACTCTTGATAGTAATGTCCAAAAACTAGATAAATTGAAACCCGTGTTAGATGCATTAGTTTCAAAATTTAAATCTATATACACTCCTAGAAGAAATGTGTTCATTGATGAATCTTTGTTCTCATGGAAAGGAAGGCTGGGATTTCGTCAATATATCCCCTCGAAAAGGTCCAGATATGGAATAAAAATATATAAATCTTCAGAATCGGAATCAGGCTATAAATGGAATTTCCTTGTGTATACTGGAAAGGACAAGGAATTATCAAGCTCTGATGGTGGGTATGGAGAACGCGTTGTGAAAACATTTCTAAGTGAACTTTTAGGAAAAGGATATACTTTGTATTTGGATAAATTTTTTACCTCTCCTGTATTTGCAAAGTATTTGTTGTCTAAGAATATGCTTATATGTGGTACAGTTTTAAAAAATCGGAAGGACATGCCAAAGAATTATCCATCTGTACCTAAAACATATATACACTAAAATTTCTAATATTTTGATAAGAGAAAAATTGTATAAAAAATATACATCAAATAGAAAATAAGTATTTCCTTTCTTCCTGAAAAAAGTAGAATGCTGTGTTGAACAGGTGATTTTTAGTGAATATTTTTCGAAAGTTAGGCTTAACGCAAAAAATTAGCCGTCTTTTGGGAACAGTTCAGAAATGAAACACTCCGTCCTTTGGGCCACGGCAGTTTCGGAATGCCGCTGTCCCGAAAGGGTTAATATACATAAATATTAAAACTTCTATGTCTGCTACTATATTTATTGTTGAAATTTATTACACACTTTTAAGGTGTTACAATAGCAATAAAATAAGAAATTAACAGAAAATTGTTGTATCCTATAACTTTTATCCTTAATAAAAAATATAGTTAGAAACAGATAAATAAAAAATAACTTTTATTTAAAATAACTTTTATCCTTAATAAAAAATATAGTTAGATTAGAAATAAAATTTTATATTCAGTTTACAATTAATTTAATGTTATATTAAGTTTACAACAGTTTTATATTTAGCATCCAGTGCAACTAAATATGTCCTTAGATTACCAAATCGTTTGCAAACATTTATACAAGCAATACTTTGCCCGAATGTACAGCTATTCTTTTTTAAGTTGCTGTCACACCTAGTCTTGCAACCAACTACAATAGAGAAGAAACAGATAACTAAACAGTTACAACCACCCAGTGACAAAAGGCTCAACAAAGTGATTTTCTCTTCAGAAGACTTGAAAGAAATAGAAAGGGAGATCTTGTGTTTTCTTTTATACTAATTACATTTCTACTATATTAATCACTATAACTTTGTTTTTTGTACTAATCACTAAAGCTAAAAAATTATTTGCTTTACCAATTTTTGAAAATTTTAAATATTACTATTTGGTTGCTAAATATTAAAGTATTCAGTTTGACTGTCAAATAGGCAGTAAGAATACCAACTAATTATTTGGTGCATCCCTATAAATTTCCATAACACTTCATAATCCATTCTAAGTCGCATGAAAGGTCACATGAAAGTGTCACAGTTTTTCATTCATGCAAAATTCAAATACTTTTATGGAAACCTTTAAAACCAAAATATAAAAATAAGGAATTTTAAAAGGACATTTAAGAACTAAGGGAACCCAGAATATAGTAATAAAAAAATATGAAAATAAAATTGTGTACAAGTAAAGCCTGATAAACATCTATAAAACATTAAACAAAGAAAAATGTAAATAGAAAACTTGAATTCAATAGAGTTGTGATGCTCTATATCATATTCTATTTCTGGGGGAAAACATCAGCCACAGAATAAGCAATCACAGCACTGACTCTACCCATGGTCATGCAAACATCAGGTGCCGGTCAAATGAGTTTTTAGACATCACCTTGTTCTTCATAACCTATGACTGAGATAGCAGAGTGGTATTTAAGGTGATGCTGGTCAGTGATTCAATGATATGAGTTCTTCAAAGCTAACACTAGCAGAGAGGTTGTGACTTAAACCCTTTTAAGCAAGATTTCTATCACTGATTTTTTCCCTGAACTATCTTGTGCTAAATATTCGATGTGTATTACTTCAATGTCTACTATAAGATATTAAGACAATCAATTCCAGAGCCGATTACATTTTGAATTAAAAATTCAAACATATCTATTAAAAAAAAGTACAGTATAAAAAGATACAGTAGGTCCCAACTACAGCTTGACAACCTTGTACTAGTCAGTATTAATTTAAGTTTCTGTAATTTCAAATATTGTCAATACTGAAAATATATATTACCATCAGTTCTAGGTATTCATTTTGTATTTTTTTAATGCATGTCTTAAGTGTAGCTGAGTGAAAGTGGTTAACCAATCAGATTGATGGGAAATTCCTGGAGGAAAATGAAAGGAGAAACGAAGGGAGAAAATAATGATATTAAATACATAATATCAAATATAATTAAAAACTTGAATTCAAATTTCAGAAAAAACCTCAAATAATGCAAAAGAAAGATATATCTTGAATTAGTACTGCATTTTTAAGTTATTTTTAGAGACGAGTCAAACACAGTTATCAATTTAAAGATTATTACTGTTTATAATTTGTCCACAAAAAAAAGTTTTAGAAATTCTACTTCTGTATAGGTTAGACTACATTTTGCTTGAAAAATTAGTTAAGTGCTATCTGATACAGTTTATAATAAATTAATTCCCCAATTTTTCCATTTAAAACCTTTTTAGTAAATCTTTTAGTTTAGTACAATGAATTTTTTAAATCAAGATTAGAAATATAAAAGTTACTTGCTCTATCCTCTGTAAAATGTTCTGGCAACTTGGAAGCATTACGAGATTATGCCATAAGAGGAAATCAGTACCTATGTATAGAGAATTTGGAATACAATATTTTAAAAGTGGTTATTAAGAGAGTATTTCCTTGCTCATCATGTATTTCACTTTTGCTATATTAGCCCATAAGAGAAATGTTAAGACTGTTGTTCCTTTAGGTTTCCCCCCGCCCCCATGATCTGAAAAGAGGTCAATTTGCACTCGTTTTATATTCAAATAATTATATATATATGTATGTATGTATGTGTGTGTGTGTGTTTCACATTTATATAATGCATGAATTGATTTAAAATATTAAGATATGCTTCTAATTTGTTTACAGAATTGAAATATAAACTTAAACCTACCAATTTCAGCATCAACTTGGGAAGAAAAAAAAAATCCCAAAATACTATATCTAGTACCAATTTTCTCAGAGCTTGGCATGGGGAGAATTGAAACAAAAGATGTTCAAGGAAATATGTCCTTTTTTTAAAAATATTTCACAGTACTAATTCTAAAGTAAATATAGTAATATATAACTTGGAAAGTCCATTTATTCTCGATATGTACATCACACTGTTTAAAAATGAGAAATAGTAATTTCAATTTTCTTCCATAACCTTCTCTTCTTGTGCTTCCTCCATCATTTCCACATTTACTTCTTCTTGCCTCATCTTTAGTTTAGCTGGTGCTGTAACAATAAATTGCAAAAGTTAAAATAAAACCAAAACATGTTTTTTGCACTTAAAAATTAAAAATAATTTATAATTTTATATATTGGAGACATTTTTATATTTGTATGAACCCATTTTTATGCAAAAATTCTAATTTTTTGCTAAACAAAATAGTTATATGAAAATCTTAAAAAGCAAATTCACGGCTATTACTGTAAATGTACATGAACCTTGTACTGCATTTGGTATTTCTTTGCAATATAGGAGCAGGTAAATCAAAACATCTGGAGTAAGTGTGAATCTGCACTTGACTTTCTCATATATACATAGATATTGCATAGGAGTTTAGAAATTAATTAGTTACAATCATTAGACATTTACAAAATGCCAACTTGAACATGCCAACAAAATGCCAACTTGACAAAATGCCATGCATACAAAATGCCAACTTGAACAACCAAAAACATCCCATGTTACTTCGAACTCACCATAACTTTACTCATTTAGTTATAAATTATTTTCATATTTTATATTTTCATGCAGGTGCTGAAATAGTGATAGCTAGCATTAGGTTCTAATTCCGGATTCCTGTAATCAGAAATTTTGTAAGAAAAATTCTAAAGGCATGTATAATTTTCTAAAAGGTAAATGCTAAGGGTTCACAACAGTTGATGGCAGATTTACCAGCTGCTAGAGTTATGTGCATCTAGAGTATTCAGTAAGGTTGGTGTGGACAACTGTGGTCCTTTTCAGGAAAAACTAAACAATTGAGAAAATCCTATATTTGCATTTTTATATGCTTCTCCGAAAAGGCAGTACATATAGAATTAGCTCAGGATATGACAGCTCCAGCCTTTTGGGGAGCCTTAAAGTGATTTATTGCACCTATCAAAATTTTTAAGTGACAATGGCATGAACTTCATAGGTGCTAATAACAAGCTAAAAAAGATTGTTAAATTTTTATTCAAGGAGAAAAGTAAGGGAGATAATTATGTGGCTAAAGACAGTATTCAATAGCACTTCAACCCACCTTCAGCACCTCATTTTGGGGATCTGTGGGAAGCAGGAGTCAAATCCCTGAAATACCATTTGAAAAGAATTGCAGGTAATATGATTTTGAATGAAAATTTATTATCCTTGTTACTCAAATCAAGGCAGTACTAATATCATGACCTCTTTGCCGTCTGTCCAATGATCTGAATGATGTATCAACCATTACCCCTGCTCTTCCTAATTGGATCACCTTTGGTTAGCATACCTAGTCCTAATTATAACCAAGTTGCCATAAACAGACTGAGTAGATAACAATTAGTTCAAAGAAAATACTCACAATTATTTTAGGGAAAATGGTCTTTAGAGTATTTGAACAGATTACAACAGAGATCCGAATGGTGCAAAGGTAGGATAGTGTTCAAAAAAGGAAACCTATGCTGGTAAAAGATTCCATTTCAAAACCTCAGAAAATTATGAGGTTTTGAAATGGAATCTAGTTGTAAGAGTCTATCCAGGTAAAGACAATATCGTTAGAGTTATGACATTGGAGGGAAAGGGTGGGACATTTCAAAGACCAGCAACCAAAATAGCTGCTTTACCCTATGTAAACTAATTATAATGAAATTTAATCAAACTCTTATATTATGTAGCATTACTATATTCTATTGTATTACTATGACTTTGTTATTATAATATTGTATGTATTATTGAATGCCTTTGCTATTACAAAGCGGGGCTGGATGCTGATGCCATGGCACATTGCTCAATGCCATGGAGTAGTTTGCTCTATATCACTTAGCGAGCTTGGTGCCATTCCAAGCAGATGTAAGTTGTCTGTCACTTGTATATGTAAGTAAGCTTGGTTTTCCCATATGGTTGGGAACTGCCATTTGATAACCAATCTAAACAAATAAATTTTTGAATGATACTAGTTGCTTATTAATGCAGTGCGCAAATATTAAACACAAACACTTTGCTTCAAGTTCAAAAACGATCAGCACAGCATACCACGATAAGACTTTTCCAAGACACTTTAAAATATTTATTTTTATCTGAGCTCTTTCCTTCAATATTATTATTTTTTTTTTATCTGTTAACAATAAACAGATAATTAATGAACGATTACATATTTAATCAAGATTTGCAATGAAAATAAACATACAAAATTTTCATATGTCTTATGTTCTTCATAATTTAAAAAATCAAGATTCAATTAAAAATTTAAATGCATATTTAAACTATTTTAAATTTTACATTCAAAACACAAATGGGATTTTAAAAATTGGAGAAAAGGTTTTAACATCATTAATTTGTTTTATTTAAATATAAGGGCATCTAGTATAGCATGCTGGGCTTAATTTTCGATTATATATCTTTTCATTTATACATCTTATTGAGATGATTCCTTCAAAGACGCATAAATGGAGCTCCACTGTATAACATAAGTGTGCAAGAAAACAATTACATAAAAACTTATTAAGGTTAAAAAAAAAGTTATTACTGTATAAATTAACAATTTTACTAACTTTTATTTAACAGAATAACATACTGCAGGGTGAAAATAATATACCCATATATACAGGGTTTATATTACTTTTTGCAAGAACTCATTTTCAGGACTTTTTCCAGTAGGGTTTGAGCATTTTTTCAGAAATTTTTCTAACACTAAAAAACAAAAATAGAAGATTCCGCAAAAGTTTCTGTTAGAGCCAAGTCATTTGGCTTAATACCAGCTATACCTCACTAGCACTATATTCCCTTAAATTGCATCACAATTCACATGCACAAAATATCATGTATATCATTTCTTGCTCTAATCATAACATTGCTTCTGCAATTGGGGTTTCAAAAATGCCTCACTGTAGAACAAATTTGTTTTTATTTACTCTATCAAGTGAACATGCAAAAGCAGAGTGTACTGCAACTGATTAGCTTTGGTTTTGAAATCAGATATCTTACACTATATTTAGTATTTCATTTGATATTTTGGAGCAGTAATACTTTTAAATTAAAGCAATATATTAAATTGAAGTAATATATTAACTATCATATAAAAATTAATTTCAAATTGAAAACTAGTTTCAAAGTCAAATAATAAGCAGAAAAAAAATTAGACTTATCAAAAAACTATCTCAGTAACTTTAATAAATACAAAATCAAATGAACTTGATCAGAACAGAGACTACAAAATAACACTTGTTTTAACAAATGTGTAAAAATATAGAAATTTAAGCTGTTAATAACCATATCCCCATAACAAACAAAATCTCAGGGTAAATTTGTGATCTTGTGTTTGTGTCACCAAAACAATTACTAATTGCAAGAACCAAAAAAAAAAAATAAAAAAGAAAATTATCCATTTTTAATGTTGATAAGCAGAATTTTTCCAGATTGAATATAATTAAAACATTTCCTTCTGAAGAAATCCAAACTGGTATTTACTCAGTATATGCAGAATTTAAATTTTGTTCGATGTTTTATTCAGTGCCTTCAAATTATTTTACATCGATTATCAACTACAAGCACACATCTTTTAGAGGAGGGATCTATGAATTATATGAAGCTATTTTGGCTTCTATTCCAAGTACACTAAGAACAGATCAAAACTAAAATAAAATTATAATTAGTAAATCAACATACCCGCCATAGATTTAATAAGACTGATGTCTCTTTGAACTTCCTTTAAGTCTAGTTCTTTAGCCAAAACTTTGCCCTTCTTTAGTCTGTAAGAGATAATAATCATATAAGAATAAGTAAAAGAAAAACTTTATAAACATTCATAGAGAATTTAATTACAATTAAGTAGGATAGTGAAACAATTATAAAATTTTTGATTTAATAAAATTAAGACCAATAATAATAAAAATGATAATAAAGATATTTTTTTTCTATTTCAATATAATAAAATTATTTTTACAAATTTTTTGTTACAATAAAAAATACATATCACCCTATAGTAAAATGTTTTTAAATGATCAGCGACAAACAATGAGGATATTAAAATTTATCTGCAACTTGTACATTGAACTCAGCCTCCATATTTCACAGATCATTTCCAAAATTGATAATGCATATTTTTTATTCCTAAAGGATGTTTTTCTAATGACATATCAAGCAAAATAAAGAACACCAACTTTATTTCTTTTCAAATATTCAGAATTTAAGTACAGTTGTCAAATATAAGCTTATTGAGATTATGCTACATCTGTAGTTTCCGTCATAAAAAAATATAAAAAAATTTGTTGTTATTAGATGCTGTAAAGAACAAAAAATCAAAAAGATTTATTAGGCTTATGTGTTGAATCGTAGTGCTAGATATCTACTTCCAATTGCAATATTTTTTTAATTGTAAAAATTTCATAAAAACAATTTTAAAACTATGTATAAATATAAAAATACAGAAAATAAATTTTTATATAGCCCCCTTATTGAAGAAAGTTCAATTACTTAAAAATATTGCATAAAATATGGAGTCCATTAAACAAATTTGACATTCTAAGTAGAAAACTTGTGGCGATATTCATGAGACAAATCTTCTCTCTCTCTAGGTCTGTTTATCAATTAAATAGTGGTTCGCAGCGAAACAAATACACAAAGTACACTAAAGCTTAATTTTGTTGATGGTCTCTAAATTCTTTTAAACCTTTTTTAGTGAAATATAGCAATTTATCAAGGCAAACTGACTATTTGATAAATATTTACATGTTATTTTCTAGCTGTTTAATAACAGTGTTTTATCCAAGTACTTTTCCAACTGTTTTAAAGGTTATACATGAACATTGAACTTTATAATTTGAAAACTGAAAAAAATATTTACTTAAAAATTGAATAACTTTACAGAAATTGTGCTTCTTTTTGAAAAAGAGAATGACGATATAGGCATTCATATATGGCTGAATATCTGATAATTGTCAGTTTTCAGGTTAAAAAAAATATTTTTAACTTTTTTTATAGAACTTATACTAAATTTCCAGAAACTTTAACTTGATATAAGTTCTTAGACATGCTGTTTAATATTTCTAATGGATATCAGAACTATTTAACACAATTAATGAAATTTTAATTCGTATGCATTATGTTCCCATGACAGAAATGACTGCGACAGGAATAACATAGGGCTTTGTTTTCATTCAGCATGAAAATTGAAACAAACATTAGGAAACAAAGTATGCACTATCAGGGATTGCACTCAACTTTACCCAAAAAAGAGGAACTAAAACAAGAATTCTAATATAAAAGAGTAGGAATTTTAATTCCCACCCCTTCATAATTAACATCCCCCTCCATATGAATACAGAGGTTGTTCGTACCTTATGGAAATGATTTTGTATTTATGTTTCTCATTAGCATTTTGAGATAAAGATTTGGCATATTCAATATAATTGTCTGCTTCTCTTTTGCTTTGATTGGAATGTAGAATAAAAGATTTATTTTGAAAATGGCTCCTAAAATTGATAGATGGCTCAAAGGTTACGTAAATGCACTTTCAGAGAAAAAATATTCATATCAACAAATTACAAAGAGGTGTAAAAATAGAGGTTATCGCATTTTAAAGAAAGATATTTTTAATATATTAAATTTGAAAGGGAAAAAGCGACTAGCTGAAAGTAAAAATGAAAAAATGGCCGCAAAATCGCATCCTAAGACTGTTCGAACGCGGGCAAATATAAAAAAAGTGAAGTCTTTGATCCTAAAAAAAAAATCCACTGACTCAAAGATCCATTGCACCAAAACTGGGAATGTCTTCAGGCACTGTAAGTAAAATCATTCATAAAGATTTGAAGTTAAAAAAAGATGTTTAAATCTAAAGTTCATTTGCTTTTGCCAAAGCATATTGCGGAAAGCAGAATTGCAATGGTTTTGACCAACGTTTTAACCAGTGGTTTTAACAAGTTAAAACAGGTCTGTCCAAAATGCCTCAAGTGGTTTTTAAATCACCTAAAAGTGGCTTTTTGTTATTTAATTCTGAAAAAAAAAAAAAAAAGAAACAATTTAACATTGCTCAAATACAAATAGCCATTTATTTCTTAATTTGCAGCGATACAGGTTTTAGAATTACGCATTCTGTAACAATTAACTAGTTGGCTGGATCGTTCACTTCCTAAACGATTTCTACTTTTGTCTTGAACAAAGCTAAAAGTAGAAATAATCTTTCTACACTTGCTGATGATGCAATGCATGATTACAAGTGAATTACAAGTTCACAGAATTTAGGATCAATGTTTCTTTAGTGATAACCACCATGATATGGAATTTACATTTACGGCAGAAACTGAAAAATATGATTTCGGAAAAGGATCAGTTTGTGATTGGTATTGGATTAATATAGGTAGAAAATCTGTATTTATCTCTAACAGTAGCTGAAGTACATATTTTTCCTGGATGGAGTTCAACTTCTCACCTTTGTTATTTGGATGCAACATATATGCAGCAAAAAGAACTGGAATTAAACATTGTTTAAGCCTTTTATTCAACAATGTCTCATAAGGTTTCCAATCTTGATTTTCTTATAAATTTAGAAATTCATGAACAATATCAGCTATTATGATATTTTCAGCTTAAAGGTGATCCAGAGCTGCAGCTAAAGGCTTAAGTTGGGTAAAAAAATGCTTGGCTTCCTTATAAAAATGGATGCTATTAATGATATTGATTATATTAGCTGGAATTTCATCATCATATTTATCAACAATCTTCATCAAAAACTCCCTATTTCTTAAAAAAGAATCAAGACATGTGATTTGACAATTACATCTTGTTTCACATGGCAATTGGGGAATAACAGATCCATCATATTCGCTTAAATAGCTCTTTGCTGCATGATAATTTCAAAAGTGTGTTTGAACTTCAATTATTTGACTCATAATTGTTTTAACGGAGTTTATATCATTTTCTAAAAGGTTTAGAAAATGACATGCACAGCCGTAACTGAAGAAAAAGTCACCATCAATTAATTGATAGGTTAAGATCTTTGCACATCTTTTTCATTTTGTGTTCACTATCACTGACAAAACTTTTAACAGTACAATTGTATTTCACTTTAGCTTCTTTTATAGCTTCTTTTGCTAAAGATAAACAATAGTTTGATGTTTTTTTATTGCTGCTTGGAGAGACTGATGGCAAGAAGAAAAAAGATTTTGCACCTGTCGATATAGAATTCACAATAATTGGCTTTTTTTGTATATTGGACCAATTACCTTGAATTAGTGTGACATTTTGGCCATCCAAATCCTTTTTGGCTATTTTTTCTACTTCGTTGTTCACTTCAGTCAACAATTCTTCTGCTAACTTTTTTCTAGTCGGTGGCATGTAATACTATAATAATCTTTTATGGCCTTAAATTACTATAATAATCTTTTTAAAGTAATAATTTTCTAAACAACTGAAAGGAATGCTGCATGCAAAACAAAAATTTGCATAACTAATGCATCTAATGCATCACTTCTAATGCATCACTTTTTTCTGAAGAAGTTTTGATGAAACTACCATCAATTTTTGGTTGACGAATGGATTTCTTTGGATTAAATGATTTAATATTACTTGTATCACTTTCTTTTTCTGATGATACACTATAACTTCTTTGTTTGGAATTTGATGTTTTTGATGGATGATCAATGTTTTTTGTGATTTTGCATTTTTCATAATGAGATTTCATTCTTAGAACTTTACCACTTACAAGCTTCCCACACTGTAAACACTTCTGACGGCCTATTATTTTTCCACATTCTCCTTTAACTTCTTCAAAGAACTGCCTAATAGGATCTTTCTTCTTTCCTCCACAATTAAGCTTACTCATACTCATAATTAAATATAATTCAATTTAATCTTGAAAAGAAGTATGTTCTAAAAACTATTACTAACACACACAACTAAAACTAAACACTATTATACCAGATACATTTTCCCACACATATGGAATGTAAATAAACAATAAACAGGTGTTGCCACTTCAATTAAAGCATATGTTGTTGATGATGATGATGATGAATTTTTTTCTTCATATTATGAGCATTGATATGTTTGAAGAAATTTGAAGAAAGAATCATATTGTAGTATATATATAATAATAATAATGTATATATATATTTTTTTTTCAAAGATATCAATGCCATAATATGAAGGAAAACATTCATCATCATCAACAACATATACTTTAATTGAAGTGGCAACACCTGTTTATTGTTTATTTACATTCCAAATGTATATGTATATATATACACAGTACAACCTCGAAAATCCAGATGTTTTCCAAAACATTTTTTGATTGATAACCATATACCATACTTGACAATATACCCCCCGAGGGGAGCTAATGGTGTTAAGAATACAAAAATAGTATCGCAGCTATTTTTCTCAATAATGAATGAAACTGTTAAATTTCAAGATCATAGAGCCATAAATAACAGCTTTTATGCATAATTATATCAAATTTTGTCCCATCCTGCTATGTTAATAAAATATAAAATTTTGAATAAATTTTGAAGTTTTCTCTCGAATTAAAAAAAAAAATTCTATCTAGTTCTAAATTTTTTGATAACAAAGCCAGATATAAAGTTTCGTGAAACTCTATTAATATTTGTGGCAGCTATTGTATACAAACAATACTTTCTCCATACTATATCACATAGTACGAGAAAGTAAAAATTATGAATTTTAACTCTCTTTCTCAAAAATCATGAATTCTTATGCTCTTACATAAAAATTGCAAATTTTACCACTATTTCATAAGAACAAACTTCTTCAGACCAATTTTCTTCACTTCGTTTCGTACATCATATCATTAACTCCTCAAACATTTTTCTTAATATGCTCATGATTGGTCACACAAGCAAACAAGAGCTTCCAACTCTAGAAATGTAGGAAAAAGAAGGAAACAAAAGGAAAGCAGGAATCATATTTAAAAAGTAGGAAAAAGAAGGTACCGTGCGATCTCTGCACTATACATAACTTACTTTTAGTGCCTCATACCATGTGGGAAATAATTAGTAGGAAATAACAGTAGTGGGAAATAACAGTTAACTCACTATCTGTGACCAGTCCAAGCCATGACTGAGTTACATCACATGGGCCAAGCACCGTAAGAAAGATATCTGGAAGAAAAGCTTTCACCACAGAATGCTGTATATTAATCTATGGGCTTTTGCAATCGAAACAGTCACCAGTTTACGAGTCATGTTTTGAAGTATGCTTATTTACCAATCACAGTATCTTACTGCACTTTATCTGCACTGACCATGTACATGTCTTGTAGTTTTTGAAGCAAAGCACTATTCGCCCACAGTTTTTGAAGAAATAAAATTTTTCACAGCCAAACCATTCACAGGGATGTATCTAGAGAAATGTGAGTGGTGGTTGATTTTCCAGAACAATTATAATTGAGAATATAAAATTTCGAAACGAGCTTCACGTTAATTCGCACACACAAACAGTATTAGTATTGTATACTTTTATATTAAAGAAAAACATTTGATAAAATTGAATATAACTTTTTTAAAATGTAATTATAATATGTATATTTTTTTGGATAAGTGGTGGTCGGCGATTGAGTGGTGGTCGGAAATTCTGAGTGGTGGAAACCCCGACCACCACCGACCACTGTAGATCCATCCCTGCATTCATATTACATCATTAAATCATTTAGACTTTCAATTACCATTGATGATCAGAATTTCATTTTATTAGGTTCATAAGACTGAAGTCATTTTCACAATATTGTAAAAACATGCAACACTGATACAATCAATAATAATAAAAGGAAGATGTCTGTGTGTCTCTGTAGCAGAAAAACTAAACGTCACACAGACACAGGGTGGATAAAAATCATGATTTTTTTAAAAAAATCAAAAAAATCGGATTTTTTTGATTAAAATCAGATTTTTTTGATTTAAATCGGATTTTTTTGATTTATATTAACCTTTTCCAAAATCAATTTTTTATATTTTTCAGATCAGAAGGTAGGTTAGACTATATTAATGTACTGTATAATTTAAAAAAATTTAATTGAATATATATTAATATAAGATTAAAAAATATATGCAGGGGTTAAAAAAAACCAAAGACTGTTTAAATAAATGGGTTTTTTTTTAAATTGGGTTATTTTATTGGAGAAGAAAAGCCATATACTATATTTTCCCCTCCCTGCCATTTTAGTAAATGAATCTACTAATTTGCTTTCTATATCTATTATACAACACAAGTTTAGCTATCCTCTAGAGTCAAGTTTGTAACAGAATCTGAAGTGTCCTGGGTACTCCTTTCAAATAGTTGAAAAACAGGTTTATTGGGCTACAGGTGGATTAGTGTCCAGAGAGAAATACTTCTTTGTCCGTTGCAGGGATGCCAATCTAGATAATTTTTAGCTAGATATCCACATAATTTTGACTTCATCTAGCTAATGAAAATGGGCATCTACATCATGACTACAAATCTAGATAATTTTGATGTCATCTATCTAATGAAAATGGGCATCTAGATAATGCCTAAAAATCTAGATAATTTTATGAAATTTCACCAAAATCAAATATTTTTTGTGTAAAATTGAGATGGTGTTGGTAATTGTCTCAAAAGGAGCATAACAGTTTTTTACTAGCATGAGTTATGTAAAAACAAAGCTCCGGTATAAAATGAAAATAAAGCTACTGAATGCCATTTTAACAGTTAAATTAGGACTATTAAGACACATGCATATGGGAAATGTTATTATAAACCCCCTCCTCCCCAATTTTGAAGGACATAGAAGCTATGGTTACATATCGAAAATGTACAGCAAATGAAGTTTTATCGTTTCTCAGTCAGGCACTTCAAATTTTACAGATGAGGATTATGATTGGTTAATGTGGAAATAAAGTGTTTTATATTCTTATCAGAGGTGGAGCTACAATTTTTCTCAAAAGTTTTTTTTTTCTAGTGTGATCAAGAGCAAAAAGTACCAAAAAGCCTTAGTTTTTGTACTGTATAGGTTGGGGCTATCGAATTGAAGAGAGGGAGGGACAAAGGGGATAATGCCCAGGGTCCCTATGATCCTATGAGACCTCAGCCTCAGAGTGATTTTTTAAGTCCTTAAAAAATAGGTAAGGGTAGGGATTGGTGGGGGAGCCCAATCTGCTAAACTGCTTAAGGGCTGGTCAATCCTATTCCCAACATTGTTTGCTATATTGGTGTGGTGATTGTGCGTCGCCGGGCCCCGAACCAGGGACCTCCTGCCTACAAGACCGACATTATAATCACTGAGCAAAAGCTAGCTTCTGTTCAGTGATTATAATGTCAGTCTACGAAGCAAAGGATCCCTGGTTCAGGGCTAGGCAACTCCCAATCGCCACAGTGGTTACCCTGGACATACGAGCACAAAAAAAACCTTGCTCTCCAACGATTTCACCTCTCAACACGAGATAGCAGTACCACACGGAGTCAGAGGCCTTGCCACTCTCTTCCTGGTTGACCACGACAGACGTCATGCCTGAGACAACACGCCTCCCGGCCTTCAGCTCCTCAACTGCATTTCAGGGGGACACATGGGGATTTTCTCAGCGGCCCCCTCCTCGCTGAAATTAGACCGGGGCCTTCATCAGGTGAGGGAGTGTGCGGCAGCAAAGACATCTGATCAAAGATGCTTGGAACCTGTACCCGAATTATAAGAACGGAGGAGAAGCTAGCTTTTGCTCAGTGATTATAATGTCGGTCTACGAGCAAAGGGTCCCTGGTTCGGGGCCTGGCGACTCCCAATCGCCACATTGGTATGTGCCAGCAAAAATCACAAAAAAAAGGAAGGAACCAAATTTTCTTATTTCTATGGTAAAAATTATTACAGCACATATAAATAACATTTCAAAAGGTATTTTAAATTTTTGTAGCTTGAAATATGTACGTAAAAACTGTATCACAACCACTGATCCCAATAAATCATCACAAGAACAATTAAAATGTTAAATATTGTCTAGCTATGTTTTTAGATAACTGACAGAAAATCTACATAATTCTAGCTTGCGTACTATTCATTTTGAGTGATTTTTAGCTATAAAATTAGAAAATAGGTTGGTAGCACTGGTCAGTTGTCATTGTTACTTGATTTTATACTCCAAACACTGAATAGTGTTATCTCCACTGACCGAGAGTTAAGGAAAGGATTTCAGTTTTTTTTTTATATACTCTAAAGATGTCTTGATGTGGAATTTTATTATTTTAAGCATTTATTCTGTTCCAAGTTATTTTAGCATAAAAATACAAAAAATAAACTTCAAGAAATGACAAAATTAAAAAATGATTTTAATCAATGATTTTTTTTTTAAAAATCAAGTGATTTAAATCATGATTTAAATCATGATTTAAATCAAGCCGATTTAAATCAAACAACCCTGCACAGACATGAAATTTGGTACACAGATACTTCAGGACCTGGGATAATATGCCTTGGAATTATTTTTTTTACAATTCAAATTAATTTTTAGTTATTTTATGTTTCTACATGATCATATGATTTTAACAGAAATGTGTTCCTTAGCAACTGAAAATATTATTTCAGTGTTTCCATCTTAACACCATTAAAAAGATTATAAAATTCTTTATCAAACCAATGTTGAAAGGAATCCATACGATTAATAGCAGAATTTTCATGAACTTTTAAAAAATATATACTTTTCGCTTGCTGAACATATCAGGCTCCAGGGACAGGTTATTCTTGCAGAGTTTCTATCTTAACACTATCTATGCAGTGCTATTTTTGGTTTTTTGTTATTGTTATTATTATTATTATTATTATTATTATTATTATTATAATAAGCAGGCATATATGTTAAAATGTTCTTTGGTTTTCAAGAATTCTATGTGAATTTCAGTGTAATTGTAATCAAAGGTTTGCATCATAAATTACGACAATACCAAGAGCATTTTCTAAAATGTTCCCACATTTCCCAAGATTTAAAATGTAAATCTCTGATAAAAACTGCTCTAAAACTTGCAACGAATTCCTGAAAATCAAAGAACATTTTAATGATAGTTATAACAAACACTAATGATAGTTATAACAAACACTTATAACACTCACTTATAACAAAAATAAAATAACTGTTGTGTCAGTGCACACACATCTGAGTCTTGACCGTTTATCTTAAATCCCGGGCAACACCGGGTACAATTTCCGGGTACACCGGTTCAATCATGCTTAAAGCATTGATTATGAAACACTTTCCAACTTCAATGCAATTTTATTTAAAAAAGTCGAAAATGCAATACATTCCTCGGTAATATTTTGAAACTTATCACAATACTGCATTAATTTATTATATTTGAAAACTTAAACCTTCATCGAAAAAAATGAACTTCATTCAAATGACGGCATTGAAATATAAATTGCCTGGTTTAAACCTCTCTAAAATGTTATACATTCCTCGGTAATAGTTTTAGAATTATCATAATACTACGATAATTTATTACATTTGAAAACTTCATCGAAAACAACTGAAATTAATTCAAATGACGTCATAGAAAAAATAACACGCCTGGATCTCTCTATAAAAACAGGATTTCATTCATAACTTTCTCCCATTCATTTCATTCATCACAATACTATAATAATTTATTTTATTTAAACATTTTGTTTAAGACCATGGAGCTACAAAAAATTAAACTCTATGCTTGAAACTTCATCGAAAAAAATCGTCCTTCTCTTTATGAAATCAAATAATATTTCATTCATATCAGCCATGCAGACTCCATGGACTAAATTATTTTGTGTTAAAGAAATACAGGAATTCTAATACAACTCATTCTATATATTTTGCTGTTTACATTTTACATAGGTGAAAAATAGGCTTAGTTGTAGAAATAATCAAATTTAGATGAGCATTTAAACTCAAATATATTGTCATTGCGTTGTTTCAGTATGTAGATGCACAGAATTTAAGCAAAAATAAAGTAGTTTTAGGACGGATACAACACTCAATATGAATTAAAAAGGACTTAAAAAAATCACGATTTTGAAACAAGATGGATGCCATATATTATTTTGAAGTGGGTCATGAGATCGTTTCATATCATGGTCACGTGATGGCTTCATATAATAGGTGCAATTATTATTTTAATTTTTATTTAAAAAACTACTGAATATATTTCGCTGAATTTTTTTTTATATATTTTATGGAACAATTTGAATATTACCTAAAATTTTCGAAGCAATTTGTGAATTTTAAATCCGCTTAAAAAATGTTTGAAAAATTAGGTCCCATAGGGCTCAATGTATTTCATTTTTTCGACCCGGGTTCAATCCAAAACTAATTGGGTGATATTATTCATTTATATTCCCATAGGTTCTACAGACCGTCTGAACAACATACTAAAATTTCATTTTGATTAAGTCATTTTTACGGCAGTTATCGTGCTAACGGACAGACAGACAGACAGAATGAACAAAGTCATAAACACTTTTCAACTTTGTTGTAAAGTGTTAAAAACAAAATACAAATAAAAATGTCTTGTTCAAATTATAATTTTTATCACTACTTGAAATATGATAATTTTATTTTTAAGAAGGGGCAGATGATAACCTTGAAATTAATAAATTAGTTATAATAGTTTATATTTCTATATTTTACAATTTAGCTAGAAAATGTGTAGAGCAAATGGGTTGACTAATTTCTTGCTCCCTCTTCAGAATAATAAAAACAAGACAGATCAATCATGCTTAAAGCATTGATTATGAAACACTTTCCAACTTCAATGCAATTTTATTTAAACATGTCTAAAATGCAATGCATTCCTCGGTAATATTTGAAAACTTACCACAATACTACATTAATTTATTATATTTGAAAACTTAAACCTTCATCGAAAAAAATGAACTTCATTCAAATGACAGCATTGAAATATAAATTGTCTGGTTTAAACATCTCTAAAATGTGATATATTCCTCGGTAATAATTTTAGAATTATCATAATACTATGATGATTTATTATATTTGAAAACTTCATCGAAAACAACTGAAATTCATTCAAATGACATCATAGAAAAAATAACATGCCTGGCTCTTTCTATAAAAACAGCATTTCATTCATAAATAATTTCCCATTCATGTCATTCACCACAATACTATAATAATTTATTTTATTTAAAAATTAAGACCATGGAGCTACAAGTAATTAAACTCTATGCGTAAAACTTCATCGAAAAAAAATCGTCCTGCACTTTGTAAAATCAATGAATATTTCATTCATATCAACTATGCAGACTCCATGAACTAAATGATTTTATGTTAAAGAAATACAGCAATTCTAATACAACTCATTCTACATATTTTGCTGTTTACATTTTACATAGGTCAAAAATAGGCTTTGTTGTAGAAATAATCAAATTTGGATGAGCATTTAAGCTCAAATATATTGTCATTGAGTTGTTTCAGTATGTAGATGCACAGAATTTAGGCAAAAATAAAGTAGTTTTAGGACGGATACAACACTCAATATGAATTAAAAACAACTTTAAAAATCACGATTTTGAGACAAGATGGATGCCATATATCATTTTGAAGTGGGTAACGTGATCTTTTCATATCATGATCACGTGATCTTTTCATATCATGATCACGTGATCGCTTCATATAAGAGGTGTTATTATTATTTTTATTTTTATTTAAAAAACTACTGTATATATTTCGCAGAATTTTTTTTTATATATTTTATGGAACAATTTGAATATTACCTAAAATTTTCGAAGCAATTTGTGAATTTTAAATCCGCTTAAAAAATGTTTGAAAAATTAGGTCCCATAGGGCTCAATGTATTTCATTTTTTTAACCCGAGTTCAATCCAAAACTAATTGGGTGATATTATTCATTTATATTCCCATAGGCCCTACAGACCGTCTGAACAACATACTAAAATTTCATTTTGATTAAGTCATTTTTACGGCAGGTATCGTGTTAACGGACAGACAGACAGAATGAATGAACAAAGTCATACACACTTTTCAACTTTGTTGTAAAGTGTTAAAAAGTATAGTACCACCTCACTTATAAAAAAATTATACTTTTTTTGCAAAACTCAACTTACTCTATGGTTTAAGATATTGAAACTTAAAATGTTTATTTAATTACTTAATGGTTTAAGTGGATTTAGCTAACAAATTGAAGCTTACATTTTATAAAGAAACATATATTACTAACTTTTACAACTGACTTACTTTTAAATTAAATAACCCACATAAAACAAGAGATTATTTCAAATAAGATATTTTAAAGTCATAAACATTAAAAAAGAGCCATCACTGAACACATACCTTTGATTAATAAAGGATGCTTCCCTCCTCTTTTTAATTTCAGTAACCTTCTTCATGGCCTCCACTAAAATAGAAGAAAAAATAATTAGAAAAAAAAAAGTTTAAAATTATATATCTGACAGACTTTCCAAACAAAAAATGAAACAGGAGGTCATTTTACAGCAAATATATTGTTCACTTATGACACTTAATGTTTGTTTAAAATTATACTATATATTTTTTATATAAAACATTAAAATACTGTACCATTTAAATGTATTATGTATTAAACTTATCTGGGAAAAAAATAAATTCCATGAACAATCTTTTGAATTCAAATTTATCTGTTTAAAATAGTGATGCATACCTGCCAACACTCACTGAAGAAAACTCAGTAGATTTCTTAAAGTGCATGTTTCAATGTCATAACAAACGTTGCAGTATAAAAATAACATACATTTAGGGAAAAATAGGGATTTTTCTCATCTCCATCCCCCCCCCCTAAATGTGAATTATATACATATTTATAAATACACATATACACATATACACAAGAAATAAAGAAGACTAGTTTTATGACAGCTACATTTTATTTTTTATAAAAGTTGCAGATTTGGCTTTTAATAAACATTTACTATCTAGTTGCTGCTCATAGCATTTACCATTTAAATTACATTTCATAACGATCAAGTTATCTAGGTTATCATCAGAAATTGAGGTGCAAAACTTAGTTTTAATTTTTTGTAGGTGGCTAAAAATACGTTCACACTCAGCATTACTTTTATTTGCCTAAATCATTGCTTTAATACCACTTTTTGGAAAGTATCTCTTCCCAGACTTCATACTACCCATTTTTCAAAATAGAAAAATTTGTATTATGCAAATATAATTAAAAAATTAACCTTAATAATTAGCCATAATATGAAAATAAACTAGTTTAGTCAATCTAACATGCAACATTTAAATGATGGAGATGGATGGAAAAAGATACTAACGTACTCTCGGCAATTCACGCGATGTAACTGAATTGCACAATCGCAGTGTTTATGCGAAAATAATTAAGAAATTAACCATAATAATTAATCAGAATATAAAAATAAGCTAGTTTAGTCAATCAAAAATGTAATATGTAGAAGATTGAGATAGATGGAAAAAGATACTATTGCACTCTCGGTGATTCATGAGAACAAACTGAATTGTGCAATCTCAGTGTTTATGCGAAATTAATGAACAAAATAACATTTTAGCAATTTATGCTGAATTAGACAACCTTTGAAGAAGTATATTTATTACTTTCATAAAATAAGTGATCCAGATCTTAATTTACATTACACACGGCCGTTAATTTGATTGGTATTATCCTTCATTTTATTATGGATTTTCTACGATCCCGGGAATGGTAAAAATCAATACTAAAAAAGTGGAAAATTGGCATTTCTGAGGAATTATACCATGTCTGGTTAATTGATAAATTTCAAACAAAAAAAGCCGGAGAATTTCGTTAGCAATCAGGAGGCCGGAGAAGTAATGAAAAATCCAGTCTCCAGCCAAAATCCAGAGAGTTTTTCATGTCTGCATCTGTAATCTTATGGACGTACTTTTGATCAAATAAAGAAAAATTTCCCACTTAGCTAAAAAATCCCTTTTATAGGGAAAATTTTGGGGGTATTATCCCTAAACGTAGGGATTTTTTCAAAAAATCGTGTTGTTGTTTCTTATCCCACTTGACTGACAGCAACATCAGATCAAGTCCATGAACCCGTGAGTCTTCAGAAGATGAAGAACTACTCCAGGACTGGAGTACAGCTGACTCCTCTAGCATCCAATACATGTCAAGGTATGGGCAGGAGAGGCCTGAGCCAAATTGCACTTTGGGCAAAGGGGATGTACCTTAGAACCCAACACATGTCGAAGAGCACGAAGATGGCCGCTGCGGAGTCTGGACAGAGCCGTCTGTTCACCCCTACTGCCCGTCCCAGTCAAAGCAGCACTAGGACAGCTACAATCATACCACTCATGTATGGGGGCCTTTCTTCAAGTGGAGTTGATTTCAAATTGCCTATTGACATCTATCCTTTGTTCTGATTGTATAGATTCTGGAATTTCTTCTAATTGCAAATTACAGAACTGGGACAACAAATTATCTAGAATTGAGTCTTTATCACTTCCTACAATTTCCTGGAAACCTATCTATGAAAACAATTAACACTAGGAAATGCAGAAGTAATATTTTTTTCTAATCAAAAAATCATTAAAATCAGGAGATGTGTCTTCAAAAGCAGGAAATCGGGAGAAACACTCAAAAATCGGGAGTCTCCCGCCAAATTCAGTACAGTTGGCACATAAGTGATAGTAACAAAATAAAAATATATAACTTGATAATATGAATTCTTAATTAATTTATTAAATCTTAATACGAAAAAAATATTGCATTAAATATCAATATAAAACATTATTTGAATTACACATCAATGTACAAAACATTAAATCTCAAAGTAAATTCCTAGATCATTCAAACTTGATTTACAAACAAATAATGTAAAAAATTGATGTTTAAAGCTTTTAATTGTGACTGTAAAGAAATGATGGTGGCAGATCTTACTCCTTTTAAGCAATTACTGTCAAAATATTGCATGTAATATGGTTGTGCAATGTTAGATTTAACAATAATTATGCTTTATGACTGTTAAGAGATAGATGCTCATGCTCTGAATTGGGTTGGAGTTTTTGTTACTAAACAACTATTAAATCCTCTAACACACAGCCTTGCTGTGCAGAAAAATTAAAACAGAAAGCATAAATTTTGATAAAAGGGAATACTTAGTTACATATTTTCCCCAGTTTTGCCCATTTGACATCTATCCTTAGTTCTGATTGTATAGATTCTAGAATTTCTTCTAATTACAAATTACAGAACTGGGACAGCAAATCATCTAAAATTGAGTCTTTATCATTTCCTACAATTTCCTGGAAACCTATCTATGAAAAAAATTTAAACTAGGAAATGCAGAAGTAGTATTTTTTTCTAAATCTGCTATTTGTGAGTAAATTATAACTTCATTCTTGAATGGGAACTTAAAGAAAAGCATATAATCAATAAAGAATAATAAAGCATATAATTAATAAAGCATATAATTGCATATTTTTACAAAATATTTTTTAATGGAATCATAAAAGATGCAAAATTGATCTTTCTCACTCAGTTTATTAACAATTTTTAGTGTGGCCTGTCCAATTACCAATTCTGTATCAATCTTTTGATTTGCAATGGAATGGAAATCAATATCCAGTAAAAAAGGGGACAATTTTACTATATCAGGAATAATAAATTTTGATAAAATGTTTTTGAACATATTCAATACTATATCACTCAAAACATGAATTTAATGGATATTTGATTGCAATTCAATATTTACATCTTCAATTAAATGCAATGTGTTCAATAAAAATTGGGCAAATGCCTTATTCAAGTCAGATGACATAAACATAAATAATCTTCCTTATCAAGAAAGAATATTTTTTCATGTAACGATGAAATAATTAAAGAAGAAACGGGGTTTTTTTTCTTTGCAGGAGGTAAATCACTAACATTAGCCTTTTGAGTCTTTCAATTTAGCTACATGATTTGAGTCTTTCGTTTCCACTTTAGAGGAATTAAACATTTAGCTGAATGATCAGAAGACTCGGTTGCTTTAATTTAGGAATTTTATAAGCTTCAAATCTGGTATTTTAATTACGCTTTACTTCTTTATAGAAAACAGAAGTCAGAGGTTCCCACTGCTACAAAACTCTTTTAATACAATGACCAAGTGACAGCCAATGTGTTGAAACATGCTTCAGAATTTTCCAGACTTCTGCATTATGTATTTCCCGGAACTCCTTACATTTTTCCTTTCTTTTCACATTTTTTCTAAATAATAGAGAAAATAAGCAATACATTCCTCAATGTTGATAGGAATACAGTTTGCTCCTTTCTCAGGAGCTAAATTTATCAAATGGAATCAAAATTATCATATGCAACCATGAGCAAACAAATGTGGCATATCTTTTCACAAAACACCAGCAACTCCTGCTTTCCAAGAAATTTAATATAAATTTTGCAATACTTTGCCCTGTTCCATCTACTTCCAGCCCTAGCACAGATAATAAAGAAGATTCTATTTATGATATTTCATCATTGTGAAAAGTTAGTATCATAGAATACATTTTCAAATCACCTTTGTTACTTCTATTGATGAAAATTGAATAGAAGTGTTCCTCAAAATATCAATTAAGATTGTTTTTTCGACTCACCTAATAATGTATTTTTTGTTCTTGCACACCCTTATTTTTGTGCAATTTCACTGTCTGAAGACATTTTTCTAAACAGTGGAGTTACGTGATCCGAAGCACTTATAAGTAGATTATGAGCCATAAGAAAAGCAGTAAATAATGTTTTGGCTTGAATAACATTCCAATTGTTTGGCCAAGAAAAATCAATTTTTTTTTTTTTATTGATTCCCACGGCTTGTACACAATGTTTTATGTTTTTGTCAATTTTTATGTGCAACAATATCACCGTTATTGTGATAAAGTATGGAGAAATTTATTGTGCATAAGGAACACAAGGCAAATGCTTTACATTTTCTTAAACTTATAATGAACACAAATTAATAGGAGTAACAAATTAATGAGTATAATGAACACAAATAATTAGAAGTAATTTCTATGCAATAGAAATCGTTTTTGTCAGGAAAGGCATATTCATAAGTTAAAAGAAATTATAAAGTGTAATTTAATGGATAATTTTGTAAAAAAATGAATTTATAGTCACATCAAAATGACACATTTACCTCTATTTACTTTAAAGCAAACGCTGAAAGGAGTTTAATTTAAAGCTCCTTCCCCATAAACATCGGATAAATTTTGGAGGAAAAAAAAATTTTGTTAAATAAAATAAATGTATTGATAAAAATAACCTTTGTTTCTTTTAGCATAAAATTCCGACTGATCTGCCCAAAATGACACATTTACCTCTATTTACTTTAAAGCAAACGCTGAAAGGAGTTTAATTTAAAGCTCCTTCCCCATAAACATCGGATAAATTTTGGAGGAAAAAAAAATTTTGTTAAATAAAATAAATGTATTGATAAAAATAACCTTTGTTTCTTTTAGCATAAAATTCCGACTGATCTGCCCAACCCCCCCTTCATTTTCCATCACATTTTAAAAGGCCAATCGACAAAATTCTACGGTAATATCTATACCATAAAAGAAAGAAAATAGATTCGCAAAGACTCCAAATAAGCAAATTTAAACAAAATGTATATCATTAAATATACAAAAACGGGGTTTTCTTTAAGTATATAAAATAAAAATATTAATTACGTGCATTGAACACACAATGTTACTATCTAAATATTTTTAAATCATATCAATGACATTTTTCAGAAAACTATAAAGTTCAAATGTTTTCTGTATAAGAACTAATTGGAAAGGCTTACTAAGCTTACTTTTACTGGACAGAATATATGTACCATAAAATTTATATGCAAGAAATTGTAAATCAACATATTTTTAAAGAAATATGAATGAAATTGCAAATTCATAAAGATAATATGGAGAGTTTTATAAAAAGAATCTTATTTACTTCCATTTTAACATATTTCTCACCAGTTTTATCCTACTTCAAACCTTGATTTCTTTAATAGACAATACAGACAGTAGAATGTAGTCTCTATTTAATGAATTTGAACGGGATATTTCATTCAAAATCTTTAACGTCTTGTAAAAGTAATTGTTAAAAAGTACTATATTAAAGTCCAAATTTATGCAATATATTTGTGGGTAAAATATTAATCAAGATTATCAGTTTGGCCATGAAATGTATAAATTCTGTGCAAAATAAAAAGCTCAATGTATTTGTTATGCAAAATCACCCGGAAAATTCATATCCTTGACTCCATCATCTGTTTCCTGTAATTTAGTTCATTTTGAATTTCAATTTGAGTTTATTTGTCACATTTCAGAGTCAGCACATTATTTATTCAACATTTCATTTATCTCGTTGATGCTTAAAGCGAGACAGTTTTAAACAAAAATGTGTTTTCCAATGTTTTTCTACGAAGCGCAGCTGATCCACAGATCGGGAGGTCTAGCAGTGATGTCACAGCTCGTCCAGAAATGTTACCACGTGGGGAATAGCGAGTGAGACAACCTGTTAATATTCTATTAACCTTGGGTTTTTACAACAAAAATTATTATTTTAATTTGATCACCGAAAATGTTTTGAAGTCTTTCACATCAATGCATGTACGAAGTGCGATTCCTTTACTAAAGCTATTGCGGCTCTATTGCCAATACAATAATTCCATTACAGTAATACCCAGCGAATTTAAAGGGAAAAGATACAAATTCAAAAATAAAACTTGACAGACTATAAAATAGGATATGCAAAAATTGATTTTTAAAAAAGCATTTTTCTGTTGCACCAATTTTCTCATGAAGAAAATTTTCTATATTTTTATGGCAACAGAATTACATTTGAATCACTATTAAAAGTTTTGCCTTCTTTTGGGTATTTTTGAGAATGTTAAAAGTTTTAAATTTGGTAAAAATGTTGTTTATATTACTGTCTTTTAGTTCTAAAGCACAAATTTTGTTAAATTATATTTTAAGCACATACTGACAATGAATTAAAAAAAGCATATATTGTAGTAAATTATCAATAATATTCAATATAGAATTGTTGTGCCCCTCATAAATATTACAAAATGGGTTTTAATTCTTATGAATTTTTTAAAACTGATTTATCTCTAAAATAACACTGAATTTTAAGAGTGTTAAATTTTGAAATTTATGCCTAAATTCACATTCCTTATGGAATTCAATTGCCCTATACGGTGTTATTATATTTATATGGTACTGGAGAGTGCAAAAAAAAAAAAAAAATTGGCAAGTAAACTCTGAGCTGAAAGTTCTTACCCTGTATAGGATCATGCACTTTAAAAGCTTGCAACAAATTCTATCATTACTGGTTATACATTTACTTTTATGCAACTTAGCTACTAACTAGGAATACATACAAATAGTCTCTATTTAAGCGAGTAACTATCACACTTTTCCCTTTAAGTAAATCTGATATATATATTAAATTTTTAAAATATTCAAAGATTTAAGATCTATAAGGGAATTTCACATACAGAATTCAACCTTTCTGGTAGGTCGGATGGTCTGGGTCTCAACAACAACAACATACAGAATTCAAAACTCTACTAGTGGAACACAAAATCACATGAGCAAAACAGGAAAAATAAAACTTGAAATCACCTGTTCTTTGCCAGAGTTCTCTATTGTACTGAACTGGTACATTTCTTTGTTTTTCAAATTCAAAAGCTGGGTCAATTGTTAGTTCTTTACCAGCTGCTTTTCTAAATGCTTTTGTCCATTTTAATTTCCTAGGATTTTTCTTACGATTGAACATCTTTCGACATTTTGATCGGCAAAACCTGAATATCTGTTAAAATAAATAACTATTTAATTTCTACAAAATTTAAAAAATGACAATGAAATTAATAATATACATTATAAATCTAATACATAAGCAGGCCTTATTATATATGTATGGCCATGGACTGCCTTTACTAAGATCATGCAAATTTTATACTTTTGAAAAAATTCAAGAGCAATCACAAAATAGAAGTGGGCTTTGTTCTCGCCAATTTTGATAAAACTCCAATCATAGTAGAGTCTTATAATTTGTGATATAAGAAGTAGCAATTACTCATTTTGAACATGCACAGTTAGCAGAGATTTCAGAACAGGGCATGTAGCTGATAAAAATGTTTGAGCAGATAGTACACATATTTGTAACATTTTGTATACTTTGATAGTTTTTACAGTCAGTATGTCCCTTCTTTATATATTGTAGTGGTAAATGAAAAGAAATGTGTTTACAAAAGAAATGGCAATGGTGTAAAATTATTTTGTATGCTAAATGTATAATTTTGTATGTTAAATGAAGAGGAACATGCTAAAAGAAAAAGTTACTATATTAATGCCCATATAAGTATTTCATAAAAATATTCATACAAGTTTTTCATGTAAATGATAGTGTAATTTAATTTGAACAACAGTGAATAATACTCACAAAAACATTACAAAATAAGATTTTTGTGAATTTTAACATTTTCATGCTACAATTTTACAACTGTGGTGCCCCCGCCCAGACACAGAATATGTTACAATTTTATCTGTGCATGTCGCAAGTAGCAAGCTCACTTTCTCCCTGCAACTGAGGATCCGTACAAAGGCAGAGTTTCAACCAAAAGGTTGAAATCTGTGGAAAGAATGTACTAGTGGTCCGTGTAGGTTCAGGAGTTCTAACTAAAAGTTAAACAAAAAACACTAACCTTCAGAACTCACCTTCCGACTCAAGAGTCGGAACAATGTTGAAACTTGTCTTCTGTCCTCTGTTTCAATTCATCTTCATCACTTTTATGGGGAGGGAAGATAGTAATAATTGCTTTCAAAAATTCTTTCCATACTCCCCCGCCCCCCAATTGAATGACCCAAGCATCCTTTAACCCTTTCGCGATGATAGGCACGCTCGCGTGCCGGCTGCGAACTTGCATTCAAGGACGGACGGCATGCACTCGTGACGGAGGAAACTTTACCGTACGCGGAGAGTGGCAAGCATGCATGCCTTCATGTGAAACGCTTTAATTTGTCTACTAGATGGCGTTAAATGTCCGTGAAACTATTTTGCAGAGGCATGACCTTGGCAAAAGGAGGATCGAATGAATTATTTCTCCATTTGGAGCGGTGAAACATGATTTTGTAATATAAACAGACAGAGCAATTCTCACAGCATCAATAACTTTATAATTGAGTTTCGGGTTTTATTTTTATTTCAACGTTATGATTTCGTTGGTGAATCATAGGAACAGAGTATTTTTTTTTTTGGGGGGGGGGGGGGGGGGGTTTAGAGGCAGTAAAATTATTCGTTTATTTCGGATAAAAGAATGGGAGCAACTAACGAGTATTTTTTATTCAGATTTGTATGAAAAATATACATCAAATAGAAAATAAATATTTCTTTTATTCCTGAAAAAAGTAGATTTATGTGTTGAATAGGTGATTTTTAGTAAATTTTTTTCGAGAGTTAGGCTTAGTGCAAAAAATGTGCCGTCCTTTGGGACCAGTTCAGAAGCGAAGCACTCCGTCTTTTGGGCCGCGACAGCTCCGGAATGCCGCCGTCGCGAAAGGGTTAAACATATATTCAAAGAAATAAGAATTAAAATTACTTTTAAATTTGCAGGATTTGCTTTTTTTTAAATCGTCGACTACGTTCCTTTAATCGAATTGGTATGCATACTTGCCTCGGGATCCTTAAATTTGTAACTATGATTCACTTGAAGGTGCATAAAGCCTTTTTGTTTAAGACGATCATACACCTTCCAACGAACATTCACTCGACCTATTAGGCACCTTGGCAAAGAAAACATTTATTCGTCCCTCTTTCATCAATTCCTCCAAACACGCCACTTATTTATACCAAACTCACTTTCATCTATTTCAACAATCACACCATTATAAC
Organism: Amaurobius ferox; assembly: GCA_951213105.1. Classification (NCBI taxonomy): domain Eukaryota; kingdom Metazoa; phylum Arthropoda; class Arachnida; order Araneae; family Amaurobiidae; genus Amaurobius; species Amaurobius ferox. The sequence goes on from OX578137.1 coordinate 95,272,573, forward strand.
CAATATTAATCCTTTCATTAAAAAAAAAATACTCATACAAATGTTCCAGCAAAACTCTTTCCAATCAGTTAAATCCAGAAAATAGGTCACTGCAAAATGTTGATAGAATGTACTTTTACATTAGAAAACTGTAGCAACCACAGAAACGTATTCTTAAATGTGTTCTTATTGGATGTTACACAATTCCCTCCAAAAACATTCAATACAAGAGGTTACCAGATTACAACATAATAAAGCGCTCATAAGGTGGGTGGCTTATTCTTCGATTCAACCAAGGTGACCTATTCTCCTTGTTTAACCTAAACCCATTACTAATACAAATTCCTAAACTTAATGCACGTTTTATTTCTTCAAATGTAACATATAGTGTCAGTCATTCAGTCATTAATGGCTGACACTCTATGACAAAACATGATACATTGTGTTGGACTCACTTGGTAATCTAAAATCGGTAAATCCGGAGATCAGGTCACTGCAAAATTTTTTCTAAGTACAAAATCCGGCCAAGTTGGCGCTTTCTTCCGTGTTTTGAAATTGGCTCCACCCATCCTCAGTGACATCATTTACCGTCTTTAGAAATAGGCTCCTCCTACCAAAATGATGTTTTGGTAGGAGAACCCTATTTCTGAAGACAGGCTATTGTGTTTGTTCTAAACAAGATTTTCTAATATAAATGATAATTTAATTTAACTTAAATAACAGTGAATAATACTCATAAAAACGTTACAAAATCAGATTTTTGTGTATTTTAAGAAAATTAAATAACTTTGTAAAACTGCAGAATAAAAAAATGAATAATACTCATGTAAACGTTCTAAAATCAGATTTTTGTAAAATTTAAAATTTTTATGCTACAATTTTATCTGTGCATATCGCAAGAATCAAGATCGCTTTCTCGATCTAACTGAGGATTCATATAAAGGAAGGGGTTCGACCTACAGGTCAAAATTTGTGGAATGAATGTACTAGTGGTCCATGTAGGGGCAGGGGTTTGACCTAAAGGTCGAAATTTATGCAATGGATGTACCAGTGATGCGTATGTACCAGTGGCCCGTATAGGGGCAGGGTTTCGACCTAAAGGTCGTTCTACACCAGAACGGGGCCCCCAGTGATCTCCGGTTTATTAGGAACGGTCGCCTGCGGCGCCCAGACACAGAATATGCTACAATTTTATCTGTGCATGTCGCATGTCGCACATAGCAAAATCACTTTCTCCATGCAACCGAGGATCCGTACAAGGGCAGGGGTTCGACCTAAAGGTCGAAATTTGTGAAATGGATATACCAGTGGTCCGTGTAGGGACCTAAAGGTCGAAATTTGTGGAACGGATGTACCAGTGGTCCGTATGTGCCAATGGTCCGTGTAGGGGCAGGGGTTCGACCTAAAGGTCAAAATCTGTGGAACGAATGTACCAGTGGTCCGTACAGGGGCAGGGGTTCAACCTAAAGGTCGTTCTACACTGGAACGGGGCCCCCAGTGATCTCCGGTTTATTAGGAACGGTCGCCTGCGGTGCCCAGACACAGAATATGCTATAATTTTATCTGTGCATATCGCACGTAGCAAAATCACTTTCTCCATGCAACCGAGGATCCGTACAAGGGCAGGGGTTCGACCTAAAGATTGAAATTTGTGGAACGGATGTACCAGTGGTCCGTGTAGGGGCAGGGGTTCGACCTAAAGGTCGAAATTTATGGAACGGATGTACCAGTGATGCGTATGTACCAGTGGCCCGTATAAGGGCAGGGGTTCGACCTAAAGGTCGTTCTACACCGGAATGGGGCCTCCAGTGATCTCCGGTTTATTAGGAACGGTCGCCTGCGGCGCCTAGACACAGAATATGCTACAATTTTATCTGTGCATGTCGCACGTAACAAAATCACTTTCTCCATGCAACCAAGGATCTGTACAAGGGCAGAAGTTTGACCTAAAGGTCGAAATTTGTGAAACAGATGTACCAGTGATCCGTGTATGGGCAGGGGTTCGACCTAAAGTTCGACATCTGTGGAACGAATGTATAAGTGGTTCGGGTAGGGGCACCTAAAGGTTGTTAATTTTAAAATAAATAAAAAGAACAATACTTAGAAAGAAGTTTGTACTCTAAAAATTTTAAAAAATTGATACTTATAAAAAGTTTCTACTCTAACTAAAAAGATTAAGAACTTTCAAAGGAGGGGAGCAATTTTCTAAACACTGAAAATATAAACCAAGTTTCAAAACACAGGATAAGTTAAACTAAAAACACTAACCTTCAGGACTCATCGTCCGACTCAGACTCGGAACAATGCTGAAATCATTCTCCCGCTTGCTGCTTAATTAAGTCATCATCATTTGTATGAAGAGGAAAGATAGATATGATTCCTTTTATAAACATATTCCATGCTTCCTCCCCAACCTCATGTCCAAGTCTTCTTTTGTACATATACGCATACAAATAAGAGTCAAATTGATCTTTAACTTTGCAGGATTTGCTTTTTCTTTTAATCGCCAACCACGTTCCCTCAATCGAATTAGTATGCGCGCCTGTCTCGGGATCCTTAAATTCGTAACTGTGATTCACTTGAAGGTGCATGAAGCCTTTATGTTTAAGGCAATCATACGCCTTCCAACAGTCCGAAATTATTAAAGTCCCCTTCTCGATATACCTTTCAATCACTTCCAGCAAATATTCACGCGATCTATTCTGCACCTTAGCAAAAAAACACTTATTCGTTCCTCTTTTAATTCCTCCAAACACCCACTGTCCAACCACAGGCTTTCTTCTTCCATACTTGTTCTTACCAAACTTACTTTCATCTATTTCAACAATCACACCATTACCACCAATCTTAATCTTTTCATTCAAAAAAACACTCGCACAAATATCCCGGCAAAACTGTTTCCAATCAGTAACAGTTTTGTCGGAAATATTTAACTGATTCATAATAAACTTGCACTCACAATCATTAAACCACAATAAAGTCATAATTAAAATATCAATCAAACTCAACTTACTTTTCTCAAACCATGTACCCTTCCTTATACTCCTACTGACATCATGCTGATTCACTCCAGACCTCTTTCGGCACCTCCATTCGAATCCATCAATCCTCCTATCTATCTCACATAACTTCATTTCATCTCCACACTTAGGACAAACATATTTATCACTCATAATCCCTTTCATAACACACCAATTAATCACTTCTTTCAAACCTTTATTCTCCAAATCATAGTAAAATTTTATTCTAGATTCATTCATACCAACATCCATTCTACCACGCTTTACAAAACTACATTCACCTTAAATTTGCTCGCGCATACCAGAAGACATAAGGGAAATATAATCGACAACAAAAGCAAATCCGCAAAACTAATACTAAAATTAAAAATTATTGCAAAATAAATCAAATAACGAAAGAACATATAACAATAAGAAAAGACGCACAACAATGGCCAAAAATATTGATAGAAATGTTCTTAGCTAAATCCCAAAGACCGGTACGGTTGTTTTTTTCTATCGCGCCAAATCGGCGATAAGCGGAGGGCTATGTTGCGACCTTGGTAACTCTTTAACTCATCGTACTTCGTAACCATGGTAACCTTGCGAGTTGATAACTCTGGCAACTGTCTTAATTTGTGTTATTTTATACTCATTATGAATTATTGCACTGATTTTTTAAAATTATTTGTTTGGGAACAAGATTTAAATACAAGTATTGGTAAATTTTCTTTGATTTCATTTGAGTGTAGTAAATGGTTGTGAAGAGTGAAAGATTAGTATTGTTCTTTTTGATCGTTTGGTTGATAGTGGTAAATTAATGTGATTAAATGGTGTGTGAATCAGGGGTTGATTGCAAGTGGGTAATGCGATTGTGTGAGAGGAATGATAGTACGGAAGAGTTTGATGATTATACATGGGCTTGCCGTGTTTTTGGAGCGAATGCGCATTACGTATAAGGAATCGTACGTGGTTTATTCTAGTTTGAGTTTGATTGAGATTTTGAAGCACGGAAGTAACATATGAAAATCACTATGAGCTATGGAACACTTTTCGCACAGATAGATATTGCTATGTGCGATCTCTGACAGCCAGGGGAACAGGATACTGTGATGTTTGTTTAGCTGGCAACCGTATCGAGGTTAGCCCACGAAGCGGTCATAGATTCATGTTCTAATTACTACATTACTCTATAAGCCACAGAACACCCGTTGCACAAGCAGCTGTTGCTACGTGCGATTTTCGACAGCCAGCGGGACCAGATTCTGTGATGGTTTTTTAGCGTTCGAGCGTAGTGAGGTTAGCTCGCGAAGCGGGTGTAGATCCATGTTCTAATTGCTACATCACTCTATGAGCCACAGAACACCTGTTGCACAAACAGCTGTTGCTACATGCGACCTCCGACAGCCAGCGGGACCGGATTCTGTGATGTCTTTTATCAGGTGAGTGTAGCGAGGTTAGCTCGCGAAGCGGGCGTAGATCCATGTTCTAATTGCTACATCACTCTATGAGCCACAGAACACCTGTTGCTACGTGCGACCTCTGACAACCAGCGGAACCGGATTCTGTGATGTTTTTAGCAGGCGAGAGTAGCGAGGTTTGCTCGCGAAGCGGGCGTAGATCCATGTTTTAATTGCTAAATCACTCTATGAGCTACAGAACACTTGTTGCACAAACAGCTGTTGCTATGTGCGACCTCCGACAGCCAGCGAGACTGGATTCTATGATGTTTTTTTAGCGGGTGAGTGTAGCAAGGTTAGCTCGCGAAGCGGGCGTAGATCCATGTTCTAATTGCTACATCACTCTATGAGCCACAGAACACCTGTTGCTACGTGCGACCTCCGACAGTCAGCGGGACCGGATTCTGTAATGATTTTTAGCACGTGAACATAGCGAGGTTAGCTCGCGAAGCGGGCGTAGATCCATGTTTTAATTGCTGCATCACTCTATGAGCCACAGAACACTTGTTGCACAAACAGCTGTTGCTACGTGCGCCCTCCGACAGCCAGCGGGACCGGATTCTATGATTTTTTAGCAGGTGAGCGTAGCGAGGCTAGCTCGCGAAGCGGGCGTAGATCCATGTTCTAATTGCTACATCACTCTATGAGCCACAGAACACCTGTTGCTACGTGCGACCTCCGACAGCCAGCGGGACCGGATTCTGTGATGTTTTTAGCAGGCGAGCGTAGCGAGGTTAGCTCGCGAAGCGGGCGTAGATCCATGTTCTAATTGCTACATCACTCTATGAGCCACAGAACACCCATTGCACAAGCAGCTGTTGCTACGTGCGACCTCCGACAGCCAGTGGGACCGGATTCTGTGATGTTTTTTTAGCGGGCGAGCGTAGCAAGGTTAGCTCGCAAAGCGGGCGTAGATCTATGTTCTAATTGCTACATCACTCTATGAGTCACAGAACACCTGTTGCACAAACGGCTGTTGTTACGTGCGACCTCTGACAAATACATTGAATTACGATATATACATACGTATATATATACATATACATTACTTTAGAAACTTACATTCGTTTAACCTCTAATTTTTGTAGGATATATCTAAATTTATCTTCTTTGATGGATATTTTTAATTAACCGGAAAATAAAATATTAACTTTCATTAAAATATATACACGAGTTTTTTTGCGAAAAATCGTTACATATCTTCCCCTCACTCGCATATACATTGCAGAATTTGCTAGTAAATGTATACATCTTTAGAACGTTACTTAGAGACTATGATAAAAATGATTAGTAGTGTATATTCACTTAAAATGCACTTTAGCAAATGAAATCTTTAAATATATATTTCTATTAATGTATTCTAAATAACTAATGTTCATTACAAATATAAATTCGATGTTTAATGGGATTAATTTCAATTTTTATTTGGCATCATCGTCAGTTTACCGTTACGAGCTATGATAAAAATAATGTCCCTTTGCACTTACGTTTCTGCGCATTTTACTACGCAGTTTGTTTATTTACATTCGTGCTCACATAATCATGGTAACCTTGCGACTTGGTTGGATACTATGGCAACTGTCTCAACATCGGGCGCCAGAAAAGTAGCCAAATTCAACACCGTACCGGTCTTTGGGATAATGCCATGTTCTTTTACATCAAAAAACTGTAGCAAACACAGAAACGTATTCTTATTGGATGTTACACAATTTCCGCCGAGGGCGCGGTAGCCTATTGGTTAGCGCGCTGGAGTTGCACTCGGTAGGCCCGGGTTCGATTCCAGCCACTGCCAAAACTGCCGCCGTGTTCACACGGAGTACGATCACATTAAACATGTGGGTCCGTAAGTTCTTCCGAGAGGTTGGTGGTAGGGGAAGGAGGGTACGGTCCCTGTGGATGCCTCCCCCACTGGGTTCTGATCTAAATTGGGTGGCACTTCCCGGCCGTCCAAACAGTTACCTTACACTTTTCTGGTAGGTCGGATGGTCTGGGTCTCAACAAGAACAATTTCCGCCGAAAACATTCGATACAAGAGGTTACCAGATTACAACATAAAGCGCTCACAAAGTGCGTGGCGTATTCTCCGATTTAACCAAGGTGACCTAATCTCCGCATTAGCCCTAAAATCAATTAATATAAGTGTGTGTGTATATATATATATATTGTTTTCAATTTAAAATATTTTAACATAAGGAGGTTTTAGACAGACAGTACGATAAATACCATGGATTTTACCATCGAGTCCAAAACCCTGCCCAGATGACATTCTATCTAGCAAATAAAACTAAGATGTAATATTAAACTACAATATTAACAAGCGACATTGCTTATTTTAAGATGTAGAGTGACTTATTTATAGTGAATAGGTGTTGTTCGGCATCCTACATACAACATTGACATAAAAACACTCACTTTGCAATCATTTCGAATGAACTGTATCCCATGGCCTGGGTACAAGGGTGAAGAACAGAAATAGCAGCGTTCAACTCTCATTATGGAAAAGAGTTATTTGTAGAGCTCTTTAATGAATATAATATTAATAAAACAAATTTAACATAGTCACACGAGGAAAACAAATAAGCAAGTAGTTCGGATGTTAGAGTTGAGTATGATGAAGCATCAGAACAACACACCCGACAACTTTTTGGAGCTGAAAATTTGGTCTAACACTATCAATGTGATCGACACAATGTCTATTACATAAAACTATGTGGTATAATTAGTAATAAATTATAATTAATTCTTTCTTCCTGTTTGGAAGTTCAAAAACGCTTGAACTCAGTAACAATGACTAATCTTTAACTGTAACTTTCCCTAAATATTTTTCAAACATTTTACAATCTGGCAACACTCGCAATATGCCCATGCATGCAGTACAATAGTTTGTGTAGTGTGAGGTCTAAAATTTCGATGTGGAGTTGATTAAATCAATATGAAGGTTAGTAATTTATTTAAATTTTTTCATAAAAATGATGTATTTTTATAATATATTGATTAATTTAATGTCGTACCTTAGTTTTATGTTGCTTCTTTGCTCAGATTATCCGATGTTTTCAGATCTGGTCAAAAGATTACTAATCCCAACTCGCCTGTTTTCTATATTTCTGTTTATAAAACAATATGTTAAATTTTATTAAATCATATATACCTGTTAAATGTTGCCATGAATTATGATGACGTAATAATCACCCTATGTTTCATTTGAACCAAGTTAACTTTTAATATTTATCTTAATTTAGCTCAATATTTCATACCCTGCAACTGGTTGCCAGAAATTGATTGAAATCGATGATGATAAGAAATTACGTATGTTCTACGAGAAGCGTATGGGACATGAAGTTGAAGCTGATGGACTAGGAGATGAATGGAAGGTATGTTTTGCTCAAGTGGTAGCGAATGATGTTAATGACATATTTAATGTTATTTAAATTTATAATAAATTTTGATACTTCGACAATATTAAGTAACATTTTTTATTAATTCTCAACGTCATACTTTAAAAGTTGTATTAAAGAAATTTAAATAAGCTGCATGCATTTGCATGTGCTTTTGAAAGTCTCCAATGTTTGTAGGGTAAAATTTGACAACTCATTACTGTGTTCATTGACAATTCTATTTGTTGATGCTTAAGACTTATTGAAATTCATTATTTCTGAATGTCTACTTTCTTTCGTTTACATATAAAAAGAGGGACTCCTGTGGATAAAAAGCTGGAAAGTACAAGAATGGGTAACCCCTATAATATAAGGCTTTGAGAATTAATCTAGGTGCCACCGGCGTAAGTGATGTCCAATCTATTTTCATTTGGCACAATAGGAAAGCTTATTTTTTAGCATACACAGTACGTCAAAGAAATGTTAAGACTGGTGCTAGATGTCAGCGTACAGTGGCTCCTTCAGTGTAATCGAGCAATGTTTTTTGGACGGAAGAGGTATGCTAGAAGATAAGCATACCAGAAGACCAAGTTCATCTGGGATGCCTGAGATTATTGAAAAAGGTGCATGATTTTGTGTCAATCACTGTGTGTCACTAAGAATGGTGGAAAAGTCTTTAACCCCTTGCCTGTAGCCCCCGAATCCAGTTCGGGCAACCCTTCTGCGCCAAATTTGGAATGCCCGAACTGACTTCGGGCAAGCGAAAAATGAGTGTTTCTATTCCGTTGATCCCGATTTGAGTTCGTTTTGCCTTCCCAAATGCTTTACAATATAGTTCATTGTTTTTCCAACAGATGGCGATACTTTTACGCATTTTTTTTTTATAAGTAGGCGGGATCAGTAGCTTGATTAAGCGGGATATAAACCGAGTTTATTGTAAAGAGTGTGAAAACATTTTCCATTTTTGACCCACTTTCCTGAAATATCCTCTACAGGCAACGGGTTAAACATCAACAAAGACACGATTTGAGCCATCCTGTATGAAGATTTGGTAACCAATGAACAAAAATCAAAGAGAAGTGCACATTGCAGAGACATCATTTCAGCCACTGAAAATAATCATTACCTACAGATGGTGAAATGTGTTTTCAGTATGACCCTTAGACAAAGTGCAGGATGGAAGTCGAAAAGCTCATCACAAGCCAAAAAAAAAACAAGAAAAGTTCCATCCAAAATCAAAACAATGCTCGTTACATTCTTTGATAGTAAAGATATCCCAACTGGACAGGCAATTACTGGTGAGTAGTATAAGTACAAAATTGCACCAGGTGTTTTAAAATAGGCTCCTACCAAAGTGACGTATTATACAGTTTTATGAACTGGAATTTTGATAAATGATATTGCAGTTTAATTTTAAATCAATATCAAAAACTTATAACTCGAAACATCCGAAAATTAAGAAAAAAGACAATGCTAAATCCGCCATTTTTTTTTTTTTTTTTTTTTTTTTCCCCTCCCGCCAATATGTACAGTGTTTGAAAAGTCCTAACGGATGCCATCTTGAACATCGCGCATAAGAAATATAAATATATATTTAAAAATATCGATAATTAACAATACTTAGAAAAAATACGAAATTTTATAGAAACGTTTTTACTTTAACTAAATTTACTCCACAAACAGAAGTTCCAGAAATAACGCTGAAAATCCTCCAAAATAATACACAGAGTACTACTGCTTATTAAAATGCAGAATCCAAAAAATAAAAAGGTGCGCACGCAGCATCCCAAAAAGGCGAGCGCTGATTGGATGCCCATTCGAAGGCTACCAGATTCGCGAAGTAGCCGGAATAGAATTGTAACCCGCAGAATCGCGCCAACTTGGCGCTGGATCGTACTTTGAAAAATGAGTGGGGGCCTATTCTAAGAATCACCCTTTATTTAAATCAGGTTTTTTTGTTTTGTTTTTCAATCAATATATAACAAGCAATTAACAAATATTCAACATTTAAATATATCTTATCCCTTAAAATCATCAAACCTCATTGACTAATGAGAAAATACTAAAAATCAAAATTTAATATTCTCCTTTTTAAATTTAATAAACTCTAAGTTTATATAAATTCAATTATTGTAATTGCTAATAAACCCAATTGCTCAAGACTATAATTGCATTTCATGTAAAAAATAGCATTTATTTAATAATAAATTTGTTCTCAACAAAAGAAACATTTTCATACCTTAGTGGTGGTGGCTCCAGTCCGATGAAGCCAAAATGGTTTAGAATGAATAACATTTTGTAAAATAAATCCTCATTAAAGTTCAATAAAGCTATTCGATTTTTACGAACTTGTTTTTCAGTATATAAATTAAACTTATCTGACCTATAATCTATAAACTTGCCTGGCGGCACATAAATATGTACTTTAATATGTATAAATTTTCATTTTTGTTCAAACCTAACCAATCATTACACATTTTTAGAATCTAACAAAATAAGATTATTTATGCAGAAATATTTCACCAAGGAGTAAGTAACAGATTCAGCTGAAACAATAGTAACATTTTAAGTAAATTAAAGCTTTCCCACACATTGGAAAACCCAGGTTAAAATACTTATAAAAACGTTTGTACTTTAAAGAAATTTAAAAGAAACGATACTTAGAAAAAGTTTGTATTTTGAAGAAATTTTAAAGAAACAATACTTATACGTCTCACGTAGCAATAGCTATTTGTGCGACAACTACGTGGACAACAAAATCAAAACACAGTATCTGCTTTAATGAAATCCAAAACTTTTCAAAGAAAAACACATGTAAATATCCAAATTGCACAAATAATTGTTTCCACATTGCGGTCATCAAAGAACTCTCATTATTTCTATGCAAATTTTCTGCTTCTACGTTATTTTATCTATTAACATGTGCTATCTTTAATTCCTGTATGATATTCACGTTTTTAACACACACAGCAACAACAAAACAAAAATACAATGGCCGCAGCCGGCGATATCAGAAAGCTAAAAGGGGTGGGGGTGCCAGAATTTCCAGAATCACACACGTCACGGAACATTTCGCGTGTGCAAATCAGGCGCGCCACGTCTGGCTTGCAAAAAACAGTTGTAAAATTCAAATTCTTTATATCAAATCTGTACCCAGATTTAATATAAAGAATTTGGATTTTTCAACTTTTTTCGCGAGCCAGATGTGGCACGTCTGATTTGCGCGCTCGAAATGTTCCGTGACGTGTTTCTGGAAATTCTAGCAGCCCCACCCCTTTTAGCTTTCTGATATCGTCAGCTGCGGCCATTTTATTTTTGTTTTGTTGTCGCTGTGTGTGTAAAAACGTGAATATCATACAGGAATTAAAGACAGCACATGTTAATAGATAAAATAATGTAGAAGCAGAAAATTTACATAGAAATAATGAGAGTTCTTTGATGACCGCAATGTGGAAACAATTATTTGTGCAATTTGGATATTTACACGTGTTTTGATTTTGTTGTCCACGTAGTTGTCGCACAAATAGCTATTGCTACGTGAGACGTATAAGTATTGTTTCTTTTAGATTTCTTCAAAATACAAACTTTTTCTAAGTTCTGTTTTTTCTTAAATTTTGTTAATTATTGGCATTTTTAATTATATATGCTTATATTTGTTACGCGCAATGTTCAAGATGACGTCCGTTAGGACTTTTCAAACAAACGTTTTTATAAAATTTCGTATTTTTGTATTGTTAAATCGGCATTTTTAATTATATATGTTTATATTTCTTACGTGCGATGGCATCCGTTAGGACTTTTCAAACACCGTACGCATTGGCGCCATTCTTGGCGACAAAAAAAATTGCGGATTTAGCCAAATTCTTTATCTCAAATCTGTTCCATTCGCAAACAAAGAGTTCATCCAAAATCCAATTATATACACTTGTAGGGATTTCAAAGAGCTATATTCTTGCATAATTATTTACAGCTTTAGTTTTCGAGATAGCATTACAAACTTGAAAAGGGGGAAATTTTCACTCTTCAGCTCGACAAAACCATTACTCGAAAACTACAAGCACTTTTTAAAATTATAAATATAGATTTAGCAACTAAAGTTCCTAATACATATTTTTATCCCTTACTATTTATATCTGTCTTTTATGGTTTCGAAGATATTTCAAGTGAAAATAAGCAAAATGAAGAAAAAAAACAGATGCTCCGACAGATAATTTTTTAAGTTTTTAAGTGCCCTTTTTTTGGTAACAGCACCCTGCCCTTTTTTAATCCTGGGGGAAACTGCTTTATTGAAGAGTCTTATTTTTACTCATAAATATTTAAAATCATGCATAAAGTAAGTCATTTAATAAAAAAACGCTATCACTATTGAAAACAGTATTAGGAATAACATTCAAAAAATTATTTTTAAACTGAAGTGAAATAAAGTTAAGAACATGTGTTTAGTTTTGGTTTAGATCAAAGTGATGTGCTTGAGCTAGATAGCTAGATAATTAATTATAAGGAAGTTTTTTATAAAGAAGGATTTGTCTGTTTAATTAATTATAGTCTTTAAAATGTGTAGTATATGTAATGTAGAGCTATACATCATGTAACAGAGGCTTTCAGAACACCATCTTGGTGTCTTAAATCTTAATTTAATGCATTCATCTCACTGTATATATATTTTTTCTTTTAGACATTACCTTCATAGTATTTTTCTAAACATTTAAGAGTGCATCAAAGATGAAGTAATGCAAATTTAATGTGAATTAGCTGTAAACCACCTTTTTCTTTTTAAAAAAAAGCCGGCTTTTTTTGGTCTGGCTAAAATCCGGCAACTCAGCTGGCTACTGTTGAATTTTTATCTAAAGCATTATGGTTTGGGGGATACTATGAAGGATCTGCTGATCACCGACCCCTTGCCACTTCTATTCTTGCCAATGTGTCTTGGATTCAGCATATGGCAGGCACATTGGAAAAGACAATGGTTCAGATCTATTTGACTCTTACCTCTCTCCAAATACATGTGGCACTGTTGCCATTAAAACACCTTGTGCATGTTTTATCCATCTGTAAGAATTCTTTATAAAAATGAAGATTCAGAAAAGCAAAGCTAATTCACAGAAGGCTACAATGACGACCACGATCAAAGAACATAAAATGCAAGCTTTTATTTTATTTATTTTGTCAACTGATTTGTCAGTCTCCAATACCATTATGCTAATTTATTGATTTCATTTTAGAAATCCCGAACATAAAAAGGAAAATATCAACATTCATAGTGACAATGTCGAATTCTATGAAAATACTCATGTTCTTAAGCTTGTGTGCAAAACCAAAGCAGCAGCTTTGCTTCTTTATTTTCTTTAACCTGTATTTCTTATTAATTTTAGTTCTTGAACTAAATATACAAATCTTATACAAATAGATCATAAATGGTTTTCTTTTAGGGTTATGTAGTTCGTATCAGTGGTGGAAATGATAAGCAAGGATTTCCCATGAAGCAGGGTGTGCTAACATCTGGTCGTGTTAGGTTGCTGCTATCTAAAGGCCATTCTTGCTATCGTCCCCGTAGGACAGGAGAAAGAAAGCGTAAATCTGTGAGAGGATGCATTGTGGATTCTAACTTAAGTGTTCTTTGCTTAGTTATTATTAAAAAAGGTAAGTAGCTTAATTTTATTTTATTGAAATATTCTATGTATGCAAAATGTTATCTCCAGTTCTGTATCAAATTTAAAAGTATTTTGGCGAACTCTGCTAGTCGCTTATAAATGCAGATTTCTGCGATATCACATAATGATCTTACACAAAGTACGTACAACAAAAATGAGAAAGAATTGTGACGTAATATAGTACACAGTATGTAGACTGTGTAACAATTAAAGGATGGAGATATGTGGGAAAGGATGCATGGGGGGGGGGGTCTTCCCTGCCAGTCATAAAACTGCTGTAAGCCCCTGGGCCAGTCTAAACTCGTATGTAGACTAAACTTGCCTGTCATATATTGATTAATTTCAAAACAAAATATTTTAATTAATCGAATATTATGAGAGTTGATTATGGTAGAACTAAAATGATTCTTATAGTTAACTAGCATTCTCATGCAATTTAAATTTAAAGAATTTTCTTTAATATTTGGGATTCTCAAAAGGTTATGTTTATTCTAAGATATAATATTAGGGTGATCGGTAGAATAGTCCAAAAGTGCGTCAATTTGACACCGGCACAGGAACAAAGGATTTCATTCCGTTTATTTCGCCGAGCTGGTAGCCTTTCCGGAACATCCAATCAGCATGCGACTGTTTGGGAATCTGCATTTCAATAGTCTTCTGTGTATTTCGTCAGACCTTTTTTGAGCTAATTCGTTGACTCTTGTTTTTATCGATGGATTTTGCAAGGATTTGTTTCTACAAACTTATTGGAATAAATACTTAAAACATTCCTCGTAATTCATGTACATTAACATTTTACTCAAATTTTCAGTAGAAGGCAGATTTTTGTAGATTTAATTGAATTGCAGTGTGAAATGTGTTCCGGTGTTGAATGTACGCGTATGTTCAAGAAAATGTGTTCCGATGTGTGGATAAGTTTTTAATTCTGCCATTATGCAATATTTTTATAATGCACAAAAATCTTATTTTATAAGCTTTATAGGAGTATTATTCCATTTTATTAAAATTGATTTGCACTATCATTTACATTCAAAAATCCAGTTCATAAAACTAGAATATGTCAGTTTGGTAGGAGGAGTCATTCAAAGCACAGGGAAACGCGCCAACTTGGCACAAATTTTGTACTTAGAAAAATGGGGTGTGAGCTATTCTACCGATTTACCTAATATTATTTTTTATTAAACAATAAATAAAAAGGTAAAAATAAGTTATAAAATTTTGTGAGAACATACTAAGTTATTCTGGTACAGAAGAATTAAATTATGTTTTAATGATTAGCTTAAAAAAAATACAGTGTGTGACCTCTTATCCGGTCAGTATCCGGAATTCGGCAAAATAATGCCTAATTTTGCACTAACAAGCGATTATTTGCCAAAAATTGTGCCAGGTTTCAGTTTTTGTTTAAAATCTCACCAAGTGCCTTAATTAGCAATATCAGTATTATAAAATGATGTGTTGAAACCTACATTTTTCTCACTTTAACTGTTTGCGATCCTGGCATAAGCAAAAATGTTGCTAAAAATAGTTCCAGCTAGGAAAAAAACAAGTATCATGGAGGTGAAAGAGAACTAACTCATTAACTGGATATATTTGTTTCATGTGAGATAAAAATACTTTCGACAAGTGACAGGTCATTTCGTTTGTAAAACGAAATAAAGAGCTATTTTTAACAAAACCAATGGGTGCGTTCGTTTGATGCCTCGATCACGGTTTTTGTTTTCACATATTTTTGAAATTCAACTTTTGGAATTTCCAGTTAACCGTTTCGTTAACTGTATGCGGCAATTATGAATAAACTGTAATCATGTTAAAACAGCTTTTTTTTTTTGTTTTTGTTTTTTTTCCCCGTGGTGGTCTGCTACGATACTGCGGAAGGGGTGACACGTGTTAAACAAGCGTTTCCGATTTACATCATATTTCTTAATTGTTTTCTAGGATACAGGGGATTAAAATCTATAAGATAAATAGAACATAGATTCCTATCACTTTTTTTCCAGACGTTTACAATAAAGCAATCTGCAGGTGTTGGGAAAGGGGAAAATGCATGATTTTCATTTTTCCCACTTGAAGTGGATATATTTAATGGAGAAAGGGCTAGTTTCCTTGGGAGCGAAATTGTTTGCAGTATTTTCTGGGGGCATGAAGATTCTCAGTGCTCTGGTTGTTTTAACCTTAGATCAGTCTGAGAGCTGTTACTTTTTACTTCTAAGTTATGGCACATTTAAAGAAAATTCTTAGTGCAGTTCGGATAATATATCCTGTACTGTATTAATCTTTGTTTTACATGCTACTCATTACTGATATATTGGTATTTCAAATAAAACATTTTACTTCAGATCTGCTTAATATATGACCTGTATCAATTTATTTGATAATTTTATATAATTTAAAAGTCCAAGGTAAATGTAAAATATTTCAAGTTATAGAAACGTGGTGCATGCAAACTTTCATCATTAGGAAAATTAATTTTTAATTCAAATTATTGAAACTTTGAGTCAAGTGCCGTTAGTATTTATATTACATGAATACGAAACTACCTCCTTTGCTCCTGCAGTATCAATCTTTCTGAGTACTTAAAATTTATAAAAGATATCCAGACTTAAATTCACATTCACTATTAAGCAACATTCATATTTTTGATGCAATTAATTTGTCATATTCTGAAAATAAAGATTTATTTACAACTTATGGAAGTTAAGAACTTGATATTATTCTTTAAAATGTGCCCTTCATGTGTGCAAATTGATAAAAATAAAATTAAAGAAGAATATTTGGAATGGAAATTTTGGGCTGCAGATAGAAAATCACAAGATTCAAATGTTTTATGGTATAGATGTTTTAATGAATCAGAATCTTCAGGCTAATACAGCAATTTGTTAAAAATTATTTCATTTTAGCTTATAATACCATTCAGTACTGCTATTTGTGAACGAGGGTTCAGCACAATGAATCTTATAAAAATTTATGTTCAAAACAGATAGAAGGTTGAAACACTAAATAATAATCATAATACTACAATAATTTATTATATTTGAAAACTTCATCGAAATTTATTCAAATGACGTCATCAAAATATAATACACCTGGCTCTTTCTATAAAAGCATAATTTCATTCATTAACTTTTTCCATTCATTTCATTCATCACAATACTATAATAATTTATTTTATTTGGAGTACAAGTACTTAAACTCCATAAAAATCGTATGCTTCTTTGTGTAAAATCGATTAATATTTCATTCAGCTATATTGCAGACTTCATGAGCTAAATAATTTTGCGTTAAATAAATGCAACAATTCTTATACAACTCATTCTACATCCTTTGATATTTACATTCTCCGTAAGTGAAAATTAGGCTTCGTTGTAGAAATAATCAAGGTCGGATGATCATTTAAACTCAAATATATTGTAATTGCGTTATTTCAGTATGTAGATGAACAGAATTTAAGCAAAAATAAAGCGGTTTTATGACATACAAAGCTAAATATCAATTAAAATGAACTTTAAAAATCACGATTTTGACACAAGATGGATGTCATATTTTATTTTGAAGTGAGTCACGTGATCTCTTCATATAAAAGGTGTAATTTTTATTTAAACTACTGAATATGTTTTGCTGAAATTTTTTTTATATATTTTATGAGGTACTTCGAATATTTTCTAAAACTTTCAAAGCAATTTTAATTTTAAATCCGCTTAAAAAATGTTTGAAAAATTAGGTCCCATGGGGTTCAATCCAAAACTAATTGGATGTTACTATTCATTTATATTCCCATAGGTCCCACCAGGGTTCCCATTTCAGCGCGAACCCGCGAGATTCTCGCGAAATCCATGAAAAATCTCGCGTAAAAATTTAGACTGCGCGAGAATTTCTCCCTCTCCAGTTCCGGCCTAAAATTATTTTTTCCTTCAAATTGGATACCGAGAAATCCGATGCCCGATCTCGATCGGAGATCGGGCCGATTGCTTCGCGACCGCAAATCGCGATCAGTTGCCTCGTTGTTGCGAATCGCGGGCCGATTGCCGAGCGGTCGCGGACCGCGATTTCGCAGCTACGTCTAAATCGCAGTCAATCGCGATTTGGGTACACTAAAGTACTACGTATTTCTAATTAGAGAGATATTTTATAGAAAACTATAAGTGTCCCCTCAGCTTGCGTGGGTGGCAAATTCGATCAAATAAAAGTTTGCTTTTTTTTTTTTTTTTGTATAGGATTCTTTCACGGATTTGAATTATGCTCTTTCCGCGTACTTCCCGCATTTTTTGTGTTTTACTCGAGAAATTTTCTTTCCGCGGACGAAAATCCTTTCCCCCTTACACTATGTCTACAGGTTACAAAAATCCCGAAAATGTCGTGAAATTGGCCATATATGCCCAAAAAATGTTACAAAATTTGAACAAAGCAACGAATTTTCTATCAGAGACATTCCTTTCTTATATGATCTGAAAATCTGTTTCTCCGCGATTGCGAAAACTGCGTTCGCATACGGCGATTCCTACATTTTCTGAGGAGAGATGACCAATGAATATATTTTTGCCATTTTCACAATATATTTGCATAGACTGATTTTTTTTATAATTATGTCGTTTAATATACAAATAATAAAAACCAAACCATTTTTCTACCGTATTATTAATAAAATGAAAGGTTATTTTGCAGCAGCATCACGAAAATCTGCATTTGTACACTATCCTCGGCATACCTCGTTTAATTTGAAAAATATTTCCCACTTTTCCAATCTGTTTGCATCGACTACAGTGTTTGTAATTGTTTCGCGTTTTATACGGAAAAATTATTTTACAAACGTATTATTTATGAAATAAAGGGCTATTTTGAAAACAAAAAGAAAAAAGTCGAGTCAAACAAAATGGCTAAAATCACATGACTGGCTTGAGATTCAACAAAAGGACGATGCAATCCTTATGTTCTGCAAGTTTTGTAAAAAATACAAAAAAAAAATCCATTTTCAAACATAAAGTCAAATTTATTACCTAATTCTATTTGCCTAGTGAAATAGTTTTCGTCGATATTCGCCTTCGGCGATCAAAAATCGTTAAAGTTTTTAATTGCTATTGCTGCATGAAAATTGATCATAAAATGATTTTAAAAATCAAAATATAAAGTAAATACAGTCTGCCCTCGACTTTTGCAGTTTGCGGACAAAAAAATCGTAAATTCGCATGTGAGTCATTTTACATAAAATAACCCATGTAGACGTTTTCATGTCAGCAAATAAAATCATAACGTAAGCATGGGGGAAGTCAGGAATTTGAGTATTTTTGCTAACAAGTGGGGGGGGGGAGAGCTATAAAATTACCAAAAATGTGCTTTCTTAATACTTAAACGACTCCTAATTAATCTTTAAAAAGAATGTTAGTAAGAATGTTAAAAGAATGTTAGTTTTAAGGATTAAAAAATTTAAATGTCGAAGAATATGAGTTATAGTTAATGCTTTCTTTTTTTATTACTTTCTAAATTAGCATGGTAAAAAAAAAATGAAATTTTAAGCGTCTCTCCTTATAACAGAAAATCTCTCCCAAAATTTTTTGGAAGGAGAGAAATTCTCCCCCTCTTTTCCTGACTTAGTGGGAACCCTGGGTCCCACAGACCGTCTGAACAGCATACTAAAATTTCATTTTAATGGCAGTTATACTAACGGGCAGACAGGCAGACAGAATGTACAAAGTCATAAACAATTTTCAACTGTGTTGTACAGTATTTAAAACAGTACCTGGTTTAATGAAATCCAAAACTTTTTAAAGAAAAATGTGTAAATATCCAGATTGCACAAATTGCTGTTTCCATGTTATGGCCATCAGAGAATGATCACTCGTATGTAAATTTTCTGCTTCTACATTATTTTATCCATTGACATGTGCTATCTTTCTTTTTTGTATGATATTCATATTTTTTATGCATTTTTACACTAAGCAACAACACATCTAAAATAGAATCGCTAAAATGGGTTGCCAGGAAAATGTTACTACGGGAGATGTCACTTTGCATCGAGAGATTATCATATTTGGCAATTTAACACTCAAAAAATATAGTCATTCAAATTCTTTATATCGAAACTGTACCTCTTATGCTATGTTCCTCTTATTTTCTAGGTAGTATGAAGTATTTACTTATCCATATTAATCTAATTAACTAAATTTCAACTGAACAACTTTTGTTTCAGTGAGGCAGCCCCTCCCAAGAAACTCTTTATGCCACTGTGTTTTTTTATACATTGACTAAAAATATTTTTCTTGTGCAGTAGGCATTTTCAATGTTATAGTAAGTTATCATTTTTTGAATGGTGAAAAATCACAGTTTTTGTATAATCCCTATTTAAAACATCCTATTTTCCTCCTAAGTGATATTAAACAGGTTATGTTCTTCACCGTTCTATCTACTGGATTTTCATTCTCTAATGTTGGCAGGTATGATTTCTGATTACTTTTTTTATCTGATTAGGTGATCAAGATATTCCTGGACTAACAGATACTACAATTCCACGCCGTCTTGGACCAAAACGTGCAAGCAAAGTTCGTAAACTTTTCAATTTGGCTAAAGATGATGATGTTAGACAGTTTGTTGTCAAGAGGCCACTTCCACAAAAAGAAGGTAATATTTATACTTGGTTATTGTAGAAATTGAAAAGTAATGACATTAACAGTATCTTTTTGTATAAATAAAAGTCCAGTACTCATACAAACACTTTTTTGAAGCTCAAATAGTGGTTTACACTATTAGTTATTGATTTTATTCTGGTAGTGCTGGAATTGCACCAATAATGTATACCCAGCATTAGAAATTAATAATGACCACAAAGATTGTAAACGTGACAGCAATGTATGAATAAATACCCATGTGTTTAACACAATAATGTGCACATGCAAATTTGACTTGCCTATACAGAGGTGTACAACAAATTATCCTAAAAATTATCAAATCAGTTAATGTATACATTATTTAAGGTATATCAAAATTTCTCTTTTATAAGCAGTGTCTGCATGTCAGGAAAGTCTCAAAATAAAAGCTTTGAAATCAGTTGTAAAACGGAAAGCAGTCATGAATTTTGAGATTGGAATTTTTCCAGTATTACATATAACCAGTAATTATCTTTTTCCCGCTTATTTGCATAAACAAATTAAGGAAATAAAGGACTGTTTTGCAGCAGTTTCGTGAAAATGACATTTGTATGTTTGATATACCTTGTTTAATTGTAAAAATATTTTTCCACTTATGTAATCCATGGTTTGTACGTGAAAATTTAAAGTGTCCTTGGAATTTTTTGATGACATGGTTCTGGGCCAATTACTGTTTTTGTTTATTTTTTTTCTTCTTAAATCTGCACTTTATGAACAAGACTCTTAAATTGTATTATCATATTGCACAGCTGGGATTTTTTACTGTTTATTTGGTAGGTATGAGTTTAGAAAACACAAACTCAAATTTTTTTACAATATGCTAAAATTAAGACAAATCAAGATAAAAAAAATTTTAATTGAGCTTTCTTGTCAATAAATGGTATCAATGCTTATTATCTGTATTTAATGTTTCAGGCAAAAGACCACAAACAAAAGCTCCTAAAATTCAAAGACTTGTTACACCTGTCATGCTCCAACGAAAACGTCACAGATTCGCTCTGAAGCGTAAGAGGGCTCAGAAGCGAAAGGATGAAGCAGCAGAATATGCCAGGCTGCTTGCACAAAGGGCCAAGGAGGCTAAGGAAAAGCGTGCTGAGGAAGTTCGCCGTAGACGTTCTGCTTCTCAAAGGGAGTCTCAGTCTTCTGCTGGTGGAAAAATGAGTGTTAGCAAATAGATTCTCAAAAGAATAATAAAAAAAAATATTCTGAACTATTTGATTTCTTTTCTATTACGAATTATAGTATATTAGAAATGAATATTGGTTGTAGTGTTTATATATATATATAATTTTTTTTTCCTATTACTTTGGCATGGATGTTACAACTGCGCCAAATCTAGTACTCCAATACTACCAAGTTGTGTCAATCTTTTATTGATTCCATATCAAAGCAGTAAAACTATTTAGTGCAAATAAAGGAAGGAATTTTTTTTTTCTTATGCAATTTAGATTTTATTCTCGAGTGCTGCCAAAGATACACAGTGGTATTGTAAATTCAGTTTTTATTGTCGAGTGTATTAACTACGACGTTTAAACATTAGCCCTTCAGCTGATTCTGCCGAGAAGTTGATTGTTATTCTTCCCCAATGTTATTTTCTTGGTGCTGGTGGTATAAGAATAAATGGGGCTTGTCACACGGGAATGTCCGCTTACACGGACTAAACCTCCCTTTCGGGAGAACCAGTCGGCTGTGATTTATCGTTTACATATTCTCTTCCCATGTCAATATCCCTTCGCAGTTCACACTAAAACAGAACACTGGATTGCTAGAGACTGTCTACTTGCCACTTCATGTATCACAGTTATCTATAAATTCATTATTAAGAAATGTAACTCCATGAAACTTCCTTAGTCCCCAGAGTACTGAGAAGGTAAAAAAATAAATATATAAAAAAAAACAGTTTATCATTGTAATTACTCTGCAATATTATGCCTATTATAAAATTCCATATTTGGGAAATATTTAACACCACTGTGTTAATGATGTAAAATAGAAAGTTCATCTGCCTTCCATAGAATTGTGCGAATGTTATGAAATCTGACGGGCCGATTGCAACACAAATACCCGCTCCGTGATTGGCAGATAAAACATGGAGGGGTGAATTTTTGAATCCGAGAGCAAAATGCAAAGAAACGCTTTCAAAATCTCAAGTAAAGTAGCTGGCTAAATTTTTTTTGTCCAGTAAAGTAATCATTAATCCCCCCTACTTTGTCCGGAATATGTGTTCCGATTTGGCCGTATTTGTTCCGGGAATCTGATTTTGGGCCAAAATAGTCGTTTAACCTTTTCATCTCCTCCATAACATTTTTAATTTTTCTTTTATGCAAATCTGAATGTTTTTTTCATCTGCATAAAAGTAACTACAGCCCTCAAAAGTCCTAACATTGGAAGTAGGTATGTCAAGAAATAAGAAACAAATGTTGCGAATTTCAAGATAGTTTTTTCCTTTGAAAAGCCATTTCCACATGATCGGTGATTGCAGACAGCAATTATTGCCCCAAATTTATGAGAGAGACCATCAGTGATTATCTAATTGTTGTAGGAGAAACACATTTACATTGACTAATTTTTATATTTATTTCGTGTTATAATATACAATAAAACTACTTTTGAGATGTATTGATGAAATCAAAAGAGATATTGCACCAGTGCTGCGATAAACGGCAGTTGTGCTTGATACTCCTTATTTATTTCATTGTGGGTGTATTTTCCCCCTCTTGCAATGTTTGTAATTATTTAGTATTTTATACAGAAAAACTATTTAATTAACTCATTAATATGGGAGAAACACATTTATATTGTGGATACAAGAAAACTATTTAACATATTAATGAAGTGAATGACTTAATTCATGTTCTGAAATTGTACGATCATGAAATTTTGGTTTTTTTTTATTTGCGGCTGTTGCAGAGAGTGCGCAATCATCCTTTTCCATTGATCTCAATCTCCCTATTGTTGCATATTAACTTGACTAAGCTTGTCATATTTTCATTGATTATGAAGGTTGATTTTTTAAATTATTTTCACATAAATAGTATGATCATGGAATTCATTTTTATTTTTTCCACGGGCGTTGTCGAGAGTATGTGATTATCCTTTTCCATCCATCTCCCTATTGTTGCACATTAACTTGGTTAAAACTAGCTTATTTTCATATTTTGGTTGTGTGGTGGCACTTGTTGCGGTTCCCGCAGGTCAGGGGAATTACAACCGGCAATGATCGGAAGAAGTGGTCATAGGGTGGGGATGAAGCATGACTGACCTTCTTTGCGTTGTGTGATATATTCCTAAATCGAAAACTACGAGAAGAATTTGGACACTTCGAGATGAAGGATTATTCAGGGATTGGAGATAACGAAATAAACTCATAGCAGTGGATGTGCTGTCTCGATGGGTTTGAAAAATAAGATGAAACAAATCTCGGCTTTTTAAAACTTTATAGATTTATTTATTTCAAGCATAATTCACTTCATAAACAGAAACATATTCTCTTGCCAATCGAACATCTGAAGTCAGACTTTAAGAACAAACAATTTGGCACTGAAAACCAAAGTCGTTGACAAACTTCCAAGAATCAAAATTTGCTAAAATATCCTTCAACAATCATCTCACCTCCGAAATAGATCTGCTTGCTAAAATTTTTGATTACATTTAATTTAATTTAAAATATCTTAGAACTTTACGAATTAGAATTCTCATTCTGTTGCCTCTGTAGGCACAACGCGTCTTACCCCGTCTGCGTCACATCGCCAATTAAATTTATTCACCGAAAACAGACTTAAGCATCTTTAATGTTATTACGCGTTCATGATGCAAAGAAAGAGTTCCAATGTTAAGGAATATGAAATGCAAATACGAAGTACATGTACTAAAGCGCGGGACAAAACCCTACACCAAGGTTTACCGAAACTGGCGGGAAATATCCAAAAGGCCGAAATACAGAAATGGCGCTTTATCAATTTGGAATAAATTTCTAAGAACAAGTTTTAGAATCGAAAGTGAATTAGAATTTGCAGACAGTTAAATTTTGAAAGAAAATAATTATTAAACAAGGCAAGCATTTCATAACATATCCCCGCCGCAAACGAGGATTTATTCTGGTACAGAACAAAGACTAACAAAAAAAAAATGCCTAAAAATAAAGCGGTGACATAAAAAAAACCAACAATTTCCTGGATAAAAAGTATGCCACAAAAAATTTGAAATAAAAATTTAGGATCTGTAAATAGGATTGTCAAATGCAATCAATTCTTATTTCCTAAATATGTGTATTTCTCAACCCAGAAATTCAACGAAAACAAGGACAGATGTGAAAAATTTGATTCATACAACACTGCATTCGCTCACATTCATACAGTGATTTTCACAAAAGAAGTCCTTACATGCTAGATAAAAGTGAGGGGGTTGAGTTTTTCAAATTTTCCTCAATGTGTTTCAATTCAAAAATTAAAAATCTCATCACTATTGCATATCAGATTGTCATGAACATGGCGCAAAAAAATCAATCAATTTTAGAATAACCTAACCGGGTGAGATGTCTTTAAAAAAAATACAATATATATATACAATACAAGTAACAATATTTCATTTATACCAATATTACTTACATCCATTAAGATTTGTAGTATCTTCAGACATCATAATACTTACATACAGTTTCCTTTTTTACCTATTACAATTTATATTTACAATATCACATTAACAAACCTTAATATAATGATACATATTCATTTACAATAACTGGCTAGCCAAAAAAAAATTTGTTATCACAAAAATAAATAAACAGATTATATGCGCGCGTAAACAATACAACATATTTTACTTGAAAAAAAAAATTTTGACAATGGTCAAAGTTCAATAAGTGTGAGTACTCGCGGAAATCAGACTTCCAAAAAAAATGTGAAAGTTCTTTTATAACTCCATGAAAAAAAATAATTTTTCCCTCAAAAAAAAAATTCACTTTTTCACAAAAAAAAAATTCTTTCCTTTAATAAAATTATTTTCAATTTCCTATTCCAAAATAAACAAAAAAAAATTAACTCATTTTTTTCCCTAAACAAAATATACATATACAAAAAAAATTTTGAATCATTTCTTTTTTAATATTTGTTGTTCGTAAATGTGCGAGGTTTCAGCTGGGATGGTTGCGCTGTTGACATTCTCTACACAAACGATTGCATTCTGGGCTGTTTTGCCACAGATGAGGTCTTGGGGTATCTCCACTCTTGCGGTTGGGGAGTGCCTCTGAAAATATTGGGTTTCGGTTTTTCACGAAAATTCTGTGCCTTTCTGACTTTGGAATAGTCAATCATTTGATTTTGGCACCAGTGTGAACTTCCAGTCAACTCCTGATTATGTCTTTTCTGCGAATTGTTTACTTTCACGTTTCTGGGTTTCACACATTTTCTTTCAACGTCGCAACTGGATATTAGATTTGTCATACCTTTTTTCAAATTTGGCACAAAAAAGTTTCTTTTGATATTTGACATAATTCTTGACAGTTCACATCGGGTTGAATTTGTGGATGTGTTAAATAACTTGTATAATGTAGGTATGCACGAATTTGGGACTACTAATCTTTTTTGTGCGAATGATTTCTGAACATGGGTATGCCTCTTGTTTTTAGCATTAAGAGCATCGTTGTGTATAAGAAAATTTATATGTTTATATGCTGGAGGTTGACTACCTTCCTCAACAGCTCTTCGAATTTTTATGCAATGAGGGTCAGTTTTCTGTTCCTTTATGATTTTCTGTATTTCCTCAATTGGTATCGGAGCATTTTTTTCCTTGCTGTTAGATGCATTATTCACCTTATCAGTACAGATGCTAATAGCGTTTAGAGGACTAGTGACTTTTTCTTCCTTTGAAATTTCCATATTTTGTTCCTCTAATGTGTTTTGGAGATCATCTGCTATAGCGTTTAATCGTTCTATGTGAGATCTTCTATGTTGTCTTACAAATTGATTATCATGTAACTGAAGGGCATCTAGTGTGCACAAAAGTTGAGTTACCTCTTCCAAAATATGTGGAATTGACTTAAAGTCTTGGGTATCATACATGCTCTGTGTTTTCTTATGTACTTCTAAAATTTGTACAGTAATTTTTTCAAAATTGCATTTGATCTGCATGAGATGGTTGATTTTCATACAAGTCATCTGACTCTACGGATTCATCTATATTTTCTTTTTCTTCACTTTTAAATTTATCCATACAAGGTTGTGACATTTGTTGCATTTTGTTATTTTCAGGATTAGAATTTTGTTGTACTCTCAGATCTAAATTATGGAAATTTTGATTATTACTTTGTGCAACTTGTTTACAAATATCAATGTCAGCTTTGAGAGATTTCTGATTGTTGATTGCATTGAAAGCTTTTTCAAATTTTTCTTTTATCTGTTGACCTTGTATTATATTTGGATTTATGGGATTTTGATGATGAAACTCACTGCGAAATCTATTTATGCCATATCTACCTTTCTGTTGTTGAAATGGAGGATAAGATGGTTTCACTCCATATTGGGTATTATAAAAGGATTTACTTCGATTCTGATTTCTTAAATTTCTGTTAAATCTTTGATGGTTGTTCCTTCTATTATTTTTATATGACTGAAAACAATTTTGTTGGAAATTTGAAAGTTTGTTTTCCAAAAAGTTAACATCTCGGAAAGCTGCCTTTAAATTTTGAGAAAGTTCATGATTGTCATTTTCTAATCCTTTACAATAGTTTTTTAAATCATATATTTCTTTTTCATAAGAGTTAGCTAATTCAATCCATCTTTTATTTCCCTCATCAATTCTTTTCTTGTTTGCCAGATGTAGGTTTTCTAAACTTTTTATTCTATCTTCTTTTTGTTTAATAATTTCTTGTGATTCAGGGATTACTTTTTTATTATATTGATCTTCCCATTGTACAATTTTTGGAACTTCTCTTTTCGGGATTGCTGATAAATTAGATGCATTATTTTCAATTGTTCCCTTATTACAATGTATCATAAAATTTTGGCAAGAAAGAAAGTCAATCTCTAGGATTCCTTTATAATTTTGAGATTTTAGATTATTAACCAAATGATATGTAATTTTGTATTCAACTCCATTTATGATGGTAGGGAGTGTGACTTTTTCAGTTAGTTGCATAAAGTCTCCTGTAACAAGTGACACGGTCAATTGAGCTGGGTTTATTTGGACTTTAAAAGGAATTTGTTTTAAAATGTCCCTTGAAATTAAGCTAAGGCATGCTCCAGTGTCAACAAGGAGTGGAACATTTGTCCCAAAAATGGAAGTATTTACGATGGGTGTTTTACTAGGGATCACTTGTTCACCTATTGTAACCAAAGTATTTCCAATATTATTTCAAACCGGTTCTAAGGATCCAAAATTTTCATCAGTCAGTGATGTTACAATTGTGTCCCTAATTTTTGGATTGTATGCAGGATATGAAGGATTTTCAATGGGATGTTGTTCAAGGTTGTCATTCCTTCTACTTTCCTGACTAAATTGTCTGAATCTTTTATTCTGGCGGTTATTAGATTTCAGTTTTTGTGTTATTTGCCGCTCTTGTCCAAAATCTTCTCTAAAAAAACAATTTCTTTGAATATGGCCTCTTTTGCCACATGAATAACACTCTGGAATTTTTCTCCAATTTTCATTTTCCAATTTGAATTTTAGTAATTCCTCTTCCAAAAAATCAATTTTACTTTGTATTTGTTGCATTTCAGGTGACTGCAGCGTGTTTGCAATTGCAGGTATTTCGCTGGGCTGGGGAGTTATGGCGAGCCAAGCATTGTGCTCAAGAATGGCAGTTCTTTTCGCTTCTGCATAAGTTTTTGGATCGTTAGCCAGGACAGCTCTTTTGATGTGGAAGTTTATCTATCGTAATAGACAACAAAATTGTGTCACGAATGTTTTCAATATCTTTGGTGGGAAAACATTCTCCAAATGTTGTCAAAAAAAATCAAAATATCATGTGTATTGTAATCAATATTATTCAACTTTTGCCAATGGTTTGCAAGTGACACACCAGTACTAAATCTCAGGGAGAGATTTTTGACAATCTGATCGAAGGTTTCGCCAGTATTTAGCTTAAGGGCGATTGCTGCTTGCGATATTAATTTGGTATTTAATGCGAAAATTTTCTCCTCCTTCCATTGGAAGAAATTGGCAGTGTTATTGAGTTTGGTAATAAATTCCGAAAAAGATTCCCCGACTGCTCCACCAAATGTAGGGATTAAACTTAAAGCATTAGTTAGGTTTGTCGACATATTTCATAGATGTATGCAATATCAATAACAAGCATAAATTCAATACAAAAGTTTCAATAATGAATGAGCAAAAAGGAATTATTTAAGTATAACAAGCATATTATTTAAAATTTCAACTTCATATTCAGTCAATATACCATTTCTTTTCGCTATTTTTTTTTCAGCTTTTCAAGACTTACCTTTCTACAGGTATTAACTACATCCTTTAATTTAACTGTATAAGAAATGTAACCACTCTTTTCTTTTTGCTACCTAAAAAAAAAAAACACTTCATTCATTTTTTTTTTTAAATCGCTGGTTCGTTCCACTTCTGAAAAAAAAATTTTAACTTTGCACTTCGTAGACTCGGGAATCGACCTCCCGATGTCAACGTATAATTAACATATCTGGTGCAAATTTTCATATTATGCCCCAGGAACGGCAAACAAAACCCTTGTTGCAGGCTTGGTTGTCGACGGCACCATTTGTGGTGGCACTTGTTATGGCACCACTTGTTACGGTTCCCGCAGGTCAGGGGAATTACAACCGGCAATGATCGGAAGAAGTGGTCGTAGGGTGGTGATGAAGCATGACTGACCTTCTTTGCGTTGTGTGATATATTCCTAAATCGAAAACTACGAGAAGAATTTGGACACTTCGAGATGAAGGATTATTCAGGGATTGGAGATAACGAAATAAACTCATAGCAGTGGATGTGCTGTCTCGATGGGTTTGAAGAATAAGATGAAACAAATCTCGGCTTTTTAAAACTTAAATAGATTTATTTATTTCAAGCATAATTCACTTCATAAACAGAAACATATTCTCTTGCCAATCGAACATCTGAAGTCAGACTTTAAGAACAAACAATTTGACACTGAAAACCAAAGTCGTTGACAAAACTTCCAAGAATCAAAATTTGCTAAAATATCCTTCAACAATCATCTCACCTCCGAAATAGATCTGCTTGCTAAAATTTTTGATTGCATTTAATTTAATTTAAAATATCTTAGAACTTTACGAATTAGAATTCTCATTCTGTTGCCTCCGTAGGCACAACGCGTCTTACCCCGTCTGCGTCACATCGCCAATTAAATTTATTCACCGAAAACAGACTTAAGCATCTTTAATGTTATTACGCGTTCATGACGCAAAGAAAAAGAGTTCCAATGTTAAGGAATATGAAATGCAAATACGAAGTACATGTACTAAAGCGCGGGACAAAACCCTACACCAAGGTTTACCGAAACTGGCGGGAAATATCCAAAAGGCCGAAATACAGAAATGGCGCTTTATCAATTTGGAATAAATTTCTAAGAACAAGTTTTAGAATCGAAAGTGAATTAGAATTTGCGGACAGTTAAATTTTGAAAGAAAATAATTATTAAACAAGGCAAGCATTTCATAACATTTGATTATAAAGGTTAATTTCTTAATTATGCCCTTTTCCCTCTATTGGCGTTTTTTTTCTCTTTTCCCTATTTTAGGTTATTTTATCCGAGTATGATGTATTTATTTTAGGATGAATTTGCCTAATGTCATAAATTTTTTTTCCTGTGAATAAAAATTAGATTTTCAGCCATTCGGAGCTGGCAGCTATGCTATTGTTTTTAAATGCAATTGCATATTCAGAACCCCATTAATTTTCGAGTTAATTTTGCATAAAAGCAAAACCTTTAATAATATGCAAATAGTCATTTCTTATTTAATTTTTCATTAGGAAATGGTTGACAAACTTTAGAACGCTAGTATTAAACTTTCTCGAGATATTGCACATTTTTCAAATAAATTTATCAAAAAATTATTATTTAACTATTGTGAAATATGTTTGTTCACTTTTCATAGGTGTTGTCATGCAATAAATTTGGTAACACCTTTCTCTTGGATCTAGCTCATTCTATTCCTGAGAAAAGATACTTTGACTAATACATTTGTATTTGAATGCCAATTGTCATTTATCTGCTTATTTCTCTCCATCCATAATGCTTGACGAGAGTTTAGCAACGAATTTGGCGGAATGTCGCCAAGTTGGCGACTTTTTTAAATGTTGCCAAATTAACGAAAATCTTGCCAAATGGATAAAAACGTAAATCAATGAAAATGATTTTGGTAATACTTTTGTAGTTAGACGCTAATAGTCGTTTATCTGCTATAAGAATAGCTTATTTCTCCATCCATAACACTTAGTGAGATTTTTAAATGTTGTCGTATCTATGAAAATAATTATTTAAGAAAATTCCCTAATTTGATCCTTAATTTGTTCTTTGATATTGATAATAGACTTTTTTTTTTTAATATAAAAATATTCATATAGTAAATATCAAATTTACATAAATGCACTATCGAAGTTGTGGAACTCAATCATTAATTACCCGAGGGGGTGTGAATTTTCCACCATAAGGCACTTAATAAAAATTTTACATAAATATATACACATACTATATCACATTCAACTAAGAAAAAGCTATCCAAATATCAATTATTTCACATTTTATAAAAATACGGAAAATATTTTTTAACTAATTATACCACCACCTCTTAAAATTTAGTCTAATCCGGCAGAAATAACACAGCACTAATTTCGTATGTTGAACACATGTATACTTATATAAACACGTGTATACTTATAATGAACACGTATGTAGGATGGTGATAACTAAAATTATTTCAATTTTAATAAACATAAATTACATACCCTGTAACGCAACGAGTTTTCTTTTATCAATCCATTTCTATGAAATGATTTAAACACTTAACAAATAATCCTTTTTCACGTTACTCAAACCACGCTAGTCTGTTGTTCTAAGTTTTCGCCGAGCGAAATAGGGTTATAACATTGAAAATCGTCTTGGACCCAAACCAGACCATCGCCAAGAGCGCGCCAACCCTCTGTTTGGTCTATCTCTAATGGCCGCCGCGAAAACGAAACTATCGAGAGTGACAGGTCTGTGTAATAGTCTGTGATATACATTATACAACACTCTGCCTTCAGGCATATATCCAGAATGTCCTCCAGAACCGCAAAAGAGAGTCCGTAGACTGCAAGTGGATACCCTGATTTGTGAATTGCTTTCAGACAAGATCTTATCTGTATGGGAGTGGAAAAGCCCCCTCTAGACAAAGAGATGACCATGGCACAGTGCTCACTCCCTGTGATATATCTTTTTTTCTTGTCATCAGTTTAGTTACTTGTAAATTTCGGAAGCTAAATAACAAACTATTTTTATTGCCTTGGGAACCAAAGAGCAGGGTGGATAAAAATCATGATTTTTTTTAAAAAATCAAAAAAATCGGATTTTTTCGATTTAAATCGGATTTTTTTGATTTATATTAGCTATTTTCAAAATCAATTTTTATATTTTTCAGATCAGAAGGTAGGTTATCACCTATAGGTCAGGACCTTCTGATACTGTATAATATGTAATGTACTGTATAATTTAAAAAAAAAAATAATTGAATATATATTAATATAAGATTAAAAAATATATGTAGGGGTTAAAAAAAACCAAAGACTTTTTAAATAAATAGGGTTTTTTTAATTGGGTTATTTTATTGGAGAAGAAAAGCCATATACTATTTTTTTTCCTCCCTGCCATTTTAGTAAATGAATCTACTAATTTGCTTTCTATATCTATTATACAACACAAGTTTAGCTATCCTCTAGAGTCAAGTTTGCAACAGAATCTGAAGTGTCCTGGGTACTCCTTCCAAATAGTTGATAAACAGGTTTATTGGGCTACAGGTGGATTAGTGTTCAGAGAGAAATACTTCTTTGTCAGTTGCAGGAATGCCAATCTAGATAATTTTCAGCTAGATATCCACATAATTTTGACTTCATCTAGCTAATGAAAATGGGCATCTACACATCATGACTACAAATCTAGATAATTTTGACGTCATCTATCTAACGAAAATGGGCATCTAGATAATGCCTAAATATCTAGATAATTTTATGAAATTTCACCAAAATCAAATAATTTTTTGTGTAAAATTGAGATGGTGTTGGTAATTGTCTCAAAAGGAGCATAACAGTTTTTTACTAGCATGAGTTATATAAAAACAAAGCTCCCGTATAGAATGAAAATAAAGCTACTGATTGCCATTTTAACAGTTAAATTAGGACACATGCATATGAGAAATGTTATCATTATAACCCCCCCCCCCCCCCCAATTTTGAAGGACATAGAAGCTATGGTTACATATCGAAAATGTACAGCAAATGAAGTTTTATCGTTTCTCAGTCAGGTACTTCAAATTTTACAGATGAGGATTATGATTTGTTAATGTGGAAATAAAGTGTTTTATATTCTTATCAGAGGTTGAGCTACAATTTTTCTCAAAGTTTTTTTTTCTACTGTGATCAAGAGCAAAAAGTACCAAAAAGCCTTAGTTTTTGTACTGTATAGGTTGGGGACTATGGAATTGAAGAGAGGGAGGGACAAAGGGGATAATGCCCAGGGGCCCTAAGATCCTAAGAGACCTCAGAGTGATTTTTTAAGTCCTTAAAAAATAGGTGAGGGTAGGGATTGGTGGGGGAGTCCAATCTGCTAAACTGCTTAAGGGCCGGTCAATCCTATTCCCAACATTGTTTTCTATATTGGTATGCGCCAGCAAAAATTACAAAAAAAGGAAGGAACCAAATTTTCTTATTTCTATGGTAAAAATTATTACAGCACATATAAATAACATTTTAAAAGGTATTTTAAATTTTTGTAGCTTGAAATATGCATGTAAAAACTGTATCGCAACCACTGATCCCAATAAATCATCACAAGAACAATTAAAATGTTAAATATTGTCTAGCTATGTTTTTAGATAACTAACAGAAAATCTAGATAATTCTAGATATATTTTGAGTGATTTTTAGCTATAAAATTAGAAAATAGGTTGGCAACACTGGTCAGTTGTTATTGTTACTTGATTTTATACTCCAAGCAATGAATAGTGTTATCTCCACTGACCGAGAGTTAAGGAAAGGATTTCAGTTTTTTTTTTATATACTCTAAAGATGTCTTGATGTGAAATTTTATTATTTTAAACATTTATTCTGTTCCAGGTTATTTTAGCATAAAAATACAAAAAAAAAAAAAACTTTCAAGAAATGACAAAATTAAAAAATGATTTTAATCAATGATTTTTTTTAAAAAATCAAGTGATTTAAATCATGATTTAAATCAAGCCGATTTAAATCAAACAACCCTGCCAAAGAGGACTCTTTGTTGGGAACTGATGCCTTGTAAAGGATCTTAGCCTTCCTTTCAAAGTCGAGCAATTTATGGGAAGTATTTATTGTCTTCTCGCCTGGTTTTCGGATCCCTTGTTGATGAGATAGCGTACAAGGCATCTCCTTTGTACGTTAAGGGCCCCTGTCTTTTTTTTTTCTTTTCACTTTTTTGCAACAAATGTGGAATCAAGGAATTAGAACAAGTTCCCTAATGTATCCCATGTTTAATTTCAACAACTCTTAGGGTTTTTTTTATTGTTTTAAAAA
The DNA here is from genome assembly GCA_951213105.1 of Amaurobius ferox. Lineage (NCBI taxonomy): Eukaryota > Metazoa > Arthropoda > Arachnida > Araneae > Amaurobiidae > Amaurobius > Amaurobius ferox. The sequence continues at coordinate 95,306,399 of OX578137.1, forward strand.
ACTTGCATTTGCTTTTTATCTATTCTACACTTGTAATTTTATAATTGCACAAAATATGCGATATTGTATCATAAAAGAATTTTTATTATAAATTCATATGCACAAACATTAAACATTTTTTTCTCCCGGCACTTTTACGGGCCTCTATCGTCCAGCGGGCCCCAGTACCATGGTCCCAACTGACCAGCCCCCCTCCTTTGTGGGGGCCCTGCTTTACAACATAGTTGAAAAGTGTTTAGGACTTTGTTCATTCTGTCTGTCTGTCCGTTAGCACGATAACTGCCGTAAAAATGACTATCAAAATGAAATTTTAGTATGTTGTTCAGGCAGTCTGTGGGACCTATGGGAATATAAATGAATAATATCACCCAATTAGATTTGGATTGAATTGGGGTCGAAAATATGAAATACATTGAACCCTATGGGACTTCAAAAAAATTTTAAGCGAATTTAAAATTAACAAATTGCTTAGAAAGTTTTAATAAATATTCAACTTACCCCATAAAATATATAAAAAGAATTTCAGAAAAATATATCCAGTAGTTTTTTAAATGAAATTTAAAATAATAATTACACCCATTATATGAAGAGATCATGTGACCCAATTCAAAATAAAATATGGCATCCATCTTGTGTCAAAATCCTGATTTTTAAAATTATTTTTCATTTATATTTAGTGTTGTATCCATCCTAAAACCACTTCATTTCTGCATAAATTCTGTGCATCTATATTCTAAAACAGCGCAATTACAATATATTTGAGTCTAAATGATCAATGGATCTTGGGTCAAAATTATGATTTTGAAGGGTTTTTTTTATTTATATTTAGAGATGTGTCCATCCTAAAACCACTTTATTTTTGCTTAATTTCTGTGCATTCAGTGTTCTGGAACAATGCAATTACAATATATTTGAATTTAAATGATCATCAAAATTTGATTATTTCTACAACGAAGCCTAATTTTTACTTATGGAGATTGTAAACACATCAAGTTGTAAGATAAGTTGTATAATTGCTGAATTTCTTTAATGCAAAATTATTTAGTGCTGGAGCTGCAATATAGTTGGTATGAATGAAACAGTCATTGATTTTACATAGAAAACAGACGATTTTATAGCAGACTTTTTTAGTGAAGTTTTAAGCACATAGTTAAATTACTTTTACCTCCATGGTTTCAAGTTTTTAAGTAAAATAAATTATTGTGGTATTGTGATGAATGAAAGGAATAGAATAAAAGTTTATGAATGAAGTTTTTTCTGTTTTTTAATAGAGAGCCAGGCGATTTATATTTCAATGACGTCTAAAGTTCATGTTTTTCGATGAAGTTTTCAAATATAATAAATTACAGTAGTATTGTGATAATTTTAAAAATATTACTGATGAATGTATCACAGTTTAGAGATGTTTAAAAAAATTGTATTGCAGTTGGAAAGTGTTTCATAATCAATGCTTTATGCATGATTGATCTTTCTTGTTTTTATCTCTTTCTTTGCTGTCACTGTATACAGCATTATCAAAAAGATTTTTATTCTTAACAGGCACAGTAATAGATTTTTCTTATTGTTGTGTGATGAAGAATGTGATGCATTTCTCCCCTAATTCCTACTTTCAGAGAATATATTTTTGTATCCCTCTTTAAAAACTGGTATTTCTACTAACCTAAAGTCCTTGATTCTTAATGGGAGAAGTACATAAATCTGGTAGCTTTATTACCTCATCAGTCAAACACCATAGTGGAATGAATTCAGCCTTCTCAAAATTGGTCGGTTAAGAATAGCCATACTACAGCTTTCATAACCTCTGACCTTGCACGCTAACTTCTAATTATTCCTTACATTAAAATGCCTTTTTTTTTTTTGTACAACTTCAGAAGAACATTTCAAATATTTAGGGTCAATAAGTCTGTAAACCCAAATATATATTTATTAAAGTTCTACAGTATAATTCCAGCAATTCTTTTTAGTAACTTGGGCATGAAGGATCTACTTTTGAAATGTGGAATTTTGTGAAGTGTCAAAAAGAAAATAACCTAGATTTATTTGATATGTCTATGTCAGTAATAAAAATATCTTACGACTACATTAAGATTCTTTACAGACATTTGCTATCAATCTACCTGAGTAAGAAAAGAAATGCTGCTTAAACTCCATGAAAAAATAAAAAGTTATTTGATTTTAGATTTCCAATCTACTCCCCCACCCCACTTTTTTTTTTAGAAAAAGTTCTGGTCATACTGGCTTCATCCTCGAAGAGGCTTGTATCTCAAAATTTATCTCAGGGATATTAATGAATTTTTAGTCAATTTTTTTTTACAGAAGTGCTACAGGACACCATATAGGTACTTGCTATCCTATAATATGTTAGCAAAGCTAGAAATTTCAATGAATTTTTATGATATTTTTTTAATGTGTACAAGTATTAGATACTCTAAATGATTGGGACTAAAGAGGACACCACCAGTGGAGATTTCATTTCAAAGTAACAATCCTAGCACAATAAATAGCAAGACAGATCAATCATGCATAAAGCATTGATTATGAAACACTTTCCAACTCTAATTTTATTTAAACATCTCTAAAATGTGATACATTCAGTGGTAATATTTTTAAAATTATCGCAATATTGCAATAATTAATTAGATTTAAAAATTTACAACGTCATCGAAAAAAATGAACTTGATTCAAATGACATCATCGAAATATAAATCGCCTAGCTCTCTGTCGGAAACCCAGACCACTTGACTCACCCTAAGGCATGAGCAGCAATTTGAGTGGCCGGGCCTGGCTCTCTGTGTAAAAGCAGTAAATATTTCATTCATACATTTTTATTTCATTCATCACCGTACTACAATAATTTATTCTACTTAAAAATTTAAAACCACCATAAAACTTCATCGAAATAGTCTGCCATTAAATCGTATGCTTCGCTATGTAAATTCAATGAATGTTTCATTCATATCATCTATATTGCAAACTCCAGAACAAAATAATTTTGCATTAAAGAAATTCAGCAATTCTTGTACAACTCATCTTACAGCCTAATCTGTTTACATTCTCACTAAGTGAAAATTAGGTTTCATTGTAGAAATAATCAAAGTTTGATGATCATTTAAACTTAAATATATTGTAATTGTGCTGTTTCAGAATACAGATGCACAGAAATTAAGCAAAAATATAGCGGTTTTAGAACAGATACAACACTAAATATAAATTAAAAGAAATTTTAAAAATCACGATTTTGACACAAGATGGGTGTCATATTATTATTAAGTAGGTCACGTGATCACTTCATATAAAAGATGTAATTATTATTTTAATTTTTATTTTAAAAACTACTGAATATATTTTGCTGAAAATTTTTTTATATATTTTATGGGATAATTTGAATTTTAATAACATCCTAAAGCTTTCAAAGCAATTTGTGAGTTTTAAATTCGCTTTTAAAATGTTTGAAAAATTCGGTCCCATATGGTTCAATGTATTTCATTTTTTCAACCTGGGTTCAATCTAAAACTAATTGGGTGATATTATTCAGTTATATTCCCATAGGTCCCACAGACCATCTAAACAACATACTAAAATTTACTTTTGATAAAGACATTTTTACGGCAGTTATCATGATGCTAACGGACAGACAGAATGAACAAAGTCATAAACACTTCTCAACTGTGTTGTAAAGTGTTAAAAACTTTGAAAATACAGCATACATACAAAAAACTGATCTGCTAGTTTCAAAAGCAAATCATAGCTGATATAAAATAGAAAAAAGCTATCGGCAATGTACGAGATACTAAAATATAGAAAGTCAGTCTTCAGCACAATTGGTTATAACATGCACTCTTGACATTTCTGAGTTCGACTACACTGAAAGTTTTTCCATAACAATAATCCATATTTATTTTCTCCACCAACATACTTTCCAATGTCTTTGTACTAAGATTTGACCTGAATTCTGTTTGATTTTTTTTAACTATACTAAAAATTCGTTCAGTTGGCCCATTACTATGTGGAACAACTAAAACAGACAGCATTAGTTGAGAAAGAAGCTTAAACGTGAAAGTACCATCTGGATACTTAAGATTACCAATCTTACACCAACAATCATCAGTCCTATCATATTCTGTAATATCAAGGAAAACTTTTCATTTTGATATAATGCAAATTCTAACTGCAATTTATCACAGTCTTCAGGAAACTCAAACAGATCAACAAAGTATTTCACAGAACTGTAAGAAACAGAAGCATGTAGGGAAACATTTGCCACTGAAGCATTCTGATAAAACTCATTATGCAATGGTATTTTTTAAGCACATAATCACACACAGTACAAAAAAACTTTCTAACAGATGCAAAAAAAAGTCTTTAATTTTATCTGGCGATAAATTTGAGCAGCTTAAATAACTTCTTGTGCAACTACCAATAATAAGTTCTTCATCTTTGAGTACTGTATGTTAAAAACTTCCCCACATTTTGAAATTGCAGCTGGGGTTACAAAACGAATCAGCAGTTCAAAATAAAATTTATGGAGTTCATTCTTCAGGAGGTGAATGCAAGGAGATTCTTTTTGCAATGAAGCATTTATTTTTGTAAAAATTGGGAGAGCATTTTTCAAAAATAAACAATATAATTTGCTTTGGTACACGGAGAAACTAAAAAGTCTTTAACTATTAAGCATTGTTTTGATAAAGAATCAGAATCATCAGTAAAAAATTCTAACAAAGGACTCCACCACTGTTTGATAACTCTATTTAAAACAGTTTCCAAGGATAACCAACGAGTACTTACATGTTTCAATATTTTGTGATTCTCCTCCTCACACAAGTATTGCAATTTTTTAAGCCTGCTTTATCTTTTGCTATTTCTGTCCAAGTAATAATATATCTGAGTAACAAAAAACTCAAAATCTATTGGCAATGTTTTAGTAGCTCTCTGTGCACAAATGTGTAGCAGATGACATGAACAACCAACTATTTTAATTTTTGGCTGCTTTGATTGGATGAAAGAGGCAACTCCCTTAAATTTTCCTATCATAGTATTGGCATTATCACAGCAAAAAGCAACACAGTTTTTCCATGGGATTTGAAGTTTTGAGAGTTCCAAATCAATCATTTTAAAAATTCCTTCCCCAGTATTGTCTTCTGATTATAGAAGGGATAAAAGAGTTGTTTGAACCTGACCTTTATCAGAATAAAAAAAACTCACGACCTGGGGGTAGAGTTTCTTGTCTCCCAAATCGTTACTGCCGTCTGTTGCGAGGGAGAATTTATTCCTAATTTTATCAATAATTTGGCTTTTTGTCTCCTTTGCTATAACTTGCATAATAGCACTTGGAAACAGCAGTGCGGACCTGGTCTACCTCTCGGTTTACAGGTTTAGTTCCGCACTCCTGAGAACTTACGGACCCACGTGTTTAGCGTGATCGTACTCCGGGTGAACACGGCGGCAGTTTTTTCTTTTTCCAGCGGAGGGAATCGAACCCGGGTCTGCCGAGTGCAATTTCCGCGCACTGACCAGTGAGCTACCGCGCCCACTGCATAATAGCCCTTATCGTGGTTCTTCCACTTGAATATTTTTGGGTGATTTCCGAATCGGGAAACATTTTTGAAAAAAGTTTCCCTGTGCAATTAGATGCAGAAACTGATAAATTGTGTTCTATTAAAAACTGAGTAAATAAACACTCAGATTTTATAACATCTAAGTCATTTTTTGTAGTAAAATGGGTCATTCCACGCCAAATCATCCAAGGCTTGCACCCACCCATCACAGATTTTAATGAAATTTTATGGATTTGTTCTAAAGTTAGATATAAGAAAATATATGAAGTTTTATTTCATTCTGTACAGTAATTTCTGAGTTATGGCACCTGAAAAATTAGTCTTCAGCGTAATATCGTAAATCCCAACAGCCAACGGGACACCATGTATTTAAAATTTTCTTTGTAGAATGGTTATTTTTAAAGATATAAGTTTGAAATTTGGACCATTTGATTAAAATTGTTTTCTTAGTTTAAATAATGATCAGAAAAAGATTTTTTGACCTCTATCAGGGTCAAACATGGATCCAAAGTCCCAAAAGATCATTATCAGTAAAACTCAATATTTAAGAAGAAAATCCCTAATAACTTTTTTCTCTCTCCTGATACCCTTTAACACCATATATCATTGGAAAGAGGATAAAATAAGCTAAAAATTAGTGGGCTTTTGAGTTTGAAAGCTTTTATTGCATATAATATGTATACATAGCCAAAATCATTAATATTACTGAACTGGCAGCATGAAAGTTTTAAAATCGCTTCATTTTAAATAATGTAAGAAACGTTGTTTTAGCATTACCTATTTGATAAATTGTTATTAGGTAAGTTAATATTTATTTAAATTTATGGTAATATAATTATAAAATTAGATGAATAAACAAACTATAGGTCTATTGTAAGTATACATAATTTTTAATCTTGCATCTTAGCAACAATTTGCCAATATCTTCTTTTTCTTGCCAAGACAAGAAAATTAACAGTAAGTATAAATCTAAGAATATAAATAAAAACAAACTTGGGCCTAGTTATCAGTACTGGTACATATGTGTATGGATATATTGTATTACTTGCAAATTAAGCTGGTAGTGGCCATTAGAAACAAAAAAAAATAAAGGGGTTTTTCTTTAAAAGTGCAACACATTTTAAAACATCGTAAAGGTATAATATAAATAAAATTAATTGTCTATTATGAAAGAGTTTAGGGTTGTCTTCGATAACAATTTACAGTGACGAACTAAATATTTTCCACTTTGCCATATTTTTTGTATGGCTCAGGGGTCATGATCTTGTAGAGACGTCCTGATGTAGATGTCATTTCAGGAGTATCAATCATACACAATATGTGGTCTGAAGGCACAGAGCACTTGTCCTCTCTCTGTGGCCAGAAAAATGATTGTGCAGGGCCATTGGGATGCATAAATGAAACAACATAATCTTCTTCAGTGTTTATTTTCTGAACCACCCCCAATCCACCAATTATTCTCATAAACACATGCAACATGATCATGTAGCTTTGGTTCAACAGGTTGGTAAACTTCAGATTCCTTCACCTTTGCCAAAATTCCATTTCATACAAATAACTGGGTCCATACTTGTTCTTTTGGTAGTGACTTCTTCACCTGATGATGGATTAAAGAAGTGGAAGCTTCTGGTGCCAGTAATTGCATGGCCTTTTAAAAATCGATCTTCCAAGTTTTTCTCTTGTTATTTTTATTTTTTTCTCATTTAGGAAGAAAAAATATATTTTCGAAACCATACTGTCACAAAAGGTGAACATTTGCATTGCATTTATAATTTGTTCAGACTCCTGTGGACTTTGAAGATTTTTTTTTTGTCACATTTCTTTTGACGCTTCCACCAATACCGTCACACTGTTTTTTTTATGACTTGTCGCTTGGAAAGACCAACATGCTTCCAATCCAAAATCTGTAATGCGGCTGCACAAATTTATCATAGTCTTAAAATTTTTGTATTATGCACTACACCCAGCGGTGAAATATTCTATTTCATTAACATCTGGAAATTGTGCTTTAATGAAATCAATTATTTTTTGTTGGACACGATAGACGAATGGGACATCATGATTAAGGTCATCTGAAATCGAACATAACGGTATCTCTTTTAAGATTCCATCATTACACCTAGAATAAATTACCACTGGGTGTATAGTACAGCTCAAGTGGGTCTAGTGATATGATTGAAATTCATTTTGCAATACAAAAGTGTAGTTTTCAGCAAAATCCATCAAAATTAAAGCTTCATCATGTGCTAACATTTCTTTTCTCTGTTTTAAGTATGAATTTTGTGTATTTGAAATAAAAGAATGAGATAGAAGTGCTTTAACTTTTTTAATTGTCAAATCAATAAACTCTTCGAGAGGGAGCAGCATGTTTTCAAGTTTCAAGCAATGGTCTAACACTAAAAAATTTAATCTAAGGGTGTAGTTAAGGGATTACATTCACCAATCTTTACCACATGTAATTATTTTTTCAATTCCTTAACTTTTATATGGAACAGGAGAAATTGGGTATTTTATACCAATTTAGTACCTATTTTATTTATAATGTTCTATTTATCATTTTCACAAGCTTGTCTCATAGTCATTTTTGATATAAAATATTCACTTCAGACCATCTTATTTTCATTTTTGCTATACAGAACATTTTCAATAAATGATAAATCTCTGGTATATAGAATACAAGTAAATTAAAATTCTTAAATATATATATATATATACAGGGTATCCCAAAAACATTGACCTCAGCTTTTATTCCTTAAGTATTAATCTTAGACATATATAATAAATTACAAAGCAGGGTGGATAAAAATCATGATTTTTTTTAAAAAATCAAAAAAATCGGATTTTTTTTATTTAAATCAGATTTTTTTTATTTATATTAGCCTTTTTCAAAATCAATTTTCTATATTTTTCAGATCAGAAGGTAGGTTAGACTATATTAATGTACTGTATAATTTAAAAAAAATTAATTGAATATATATTAATATAAGATTAAAAAATATATGCAGGGGTTAAAAAAACCCAAAGACTTTTTAAATAAATAGCGTTTTTTTTATTTGGGTTATTTTATTCAGTTTATAAATCTAGGCTATATCAATTATATGGAACTATTATGCGGCTTTAAGTTCTTTATTTGAATTTATATTAATAAAGAGCTATGATATCTTAAAATCTATTAGGTTTGATATTATGAAGGACTTGAAAAAAAGGGAAGGGATTATGACAAGCTTATTAAAAAGTCAAGATTTTAAAGAAAGATGATGTTTTTAAGTATTAATATTTAATAATACCTTTTTCATTTATATAATAAAAACGTACCATTTAACAGGTAATTTCATTCATCTAAGTCTCTTAAATGATTTTTTATTAGTACAAATTTCTAACACTGGAAATTGAAAAAAAAAAAAAAAAGCATGAAAATACAAATTTAAGTAAACAGTAAAGTAATACAGCAGACTCTCGGTATAATGACCCTCTTTTTCGAGACCTTTCCAATATATCGACCAGAGACTTTGGCCCTGGATGCATCCTCATAGATGTTATGTGTGATCTTTATAACTACCTTTGGTTATTACGACCCACATTCAATGGTCCCACTGGGATCATTATATCGAGAGTCTACTGTACAATGTTTATTTACAAAAAGCGTTTAGGACATAGTATTTGATTTAAAGTTTCGTACAGAAAAACTAATTTTCCAGCTTTTTCATTGCCCAACTTATTTCTAAGAGTGGAATGTACTAATCCATATGTAGAAAATATACGTTCCACAGATGCAGAGGTAGCTACTGCAGTAAAAAGTTGTTGAATAGCCTTGGTGATGATTTTGTTGTTTGTAGAGGTAGCTACACAAGCAGAATTAAAATGTGTGTGTGTGTGTGTTTTCCACCATCCCAAGGGTGACATTTGGGAAACAACATCTTGCTCAAATAGAAAATTATAAAACGGATCAGCCTTGCCTAAAAACTTCATTATTATTGGCATAAAACTTGTCATATACTTTTCAATGGAAAAGGTGAATGCTGATTTTTTCTCTGTTTCTGTCAGCTTGCTGCCACAATATCGAGGGTCCAATAAATACGATAAAAAGTGAGGAGCACCCAGTGCTTGATTGTAGCGGATGGAAAAATGCTTCATGTTTGTTTTATCTATTTTTTGTTCAGTCAAATTTTCTTCTAGCTTTTCCATATGTGCACAGCTATGGAAATTGAGCAGCTATCTTTTTGCACTGCATCTAAAAATAGGGAAATTGGTTCAAGCTTTTTGAGCATGTCTTCAGCATTTCTTTTAATTGAAAAATTCAGGACTCTGTTGTACACAAGGCTATCAATTTTATCTCTGAATTCCTCACATATTTTCATCAACTTTGACCAATGTTTTATGTAAATGGTCAAACAGTCAAACATGGTATTCCATCGAACATCTTGAGGCAAAACCAATTTTTGGCCACCTTCTTTATATTTTGCTGCAGCAAAGTGGTTGTTCCTAAAATACTTTATAATTTGAACAATGTGTTCTTTCACATTCGGATTCAGTCAAATTAGGGCTATTAAGACACACGCATATGGGAAATGTTATGATTATAACCCCCCTCCCCCAATTTTGCAGGACATAGAAGCTATGGTTACATATCGAAAATGTACAGAAAATGAAGTTTTATCATTTCTCAGTCAGGCACTTCAAATTTTACAGATTAGGATTATGATTCGTTAATGTGGAAATAAAGTGTTTTATATTCTTATCAGAGGTGGAGCTACAATTATTCTCAAAAGTTTTTTTTTTCTACTGTGATCAAGAACAAAAAGTACCAAAAAGCCTTAGTTTTTGTACTGTATAGGTTGGGGACTATCAAATTGAAGAGAGGGAGGGACAAAGGGGATAATGTCCAGGGGCCCTATGACCCTAAGAGATCTGAGTGATTTTTTAAGTCCTTAAAAAATAGGTGAGGGTAGGGATTGGTGGGGGAGCCCAATCTGCTTAAGTGCCGGTCAATCCTATTCCCAACAATGTTTGCTATATTGGTATGCACCAGCAAAAATCACAAAAAAAGGAAGGAACCAAATTTTCTTATTTCTATGGTAAAAATTAAATATTACAGCACATATAAATAACATTTAAAAAGGTATTTTAAATTTTTGTAGCTTGAAATATGCATGTAAAATCTGTATCGCAACCACTGATTCCAATAAATCATCACAAGAACAATTAAAATGTTAAATATTGTCTAGCTATGTTTATAGGTAACTGACAGAAAATCTAGATAATTCTAGATATATTTTGAGTGATTTTTAGCTATAAAATTAGAAAATAGGTTGGCAACACTGGTCAGTTGTCATTGTTACTTGATTTTATACTCCAAGCAATGAATAGTGTTATCTCCACTGACAGAGTTAAGGAAAGGATTTCAGTTTTTTTTTTATATACTCTAAAGATGTCTAGATGTGGAATTTTATTATTTTAAACATTTATTCTGTTCCAGGTTATTTTAGCATAAAAATACAAAAAAAAAAACCTTCAAAAATGACAAAATTAAAAAATGATTTTAATCAATGATTTTTTTAAAAAAATCAAGTGATTTAAATCATGATTTAAATCAAACAACCCTGTTACAAAGTTGCTTGAAAAAGGTACAGAATTTTATGAAATCGAAAAATTTTTTAAGGGAATTAAATTTTAAGAAATACAACATTTAATTTTTTTATACGGCCCCCATACAAAAACATTTCCAATGAGTAAAATGTGCCCCATACACTAATGAGATGATGTATGAAATTTCAGCATTTTATTATAAAAAATTCCAGAGATACGAAAAGACAAAAATGCTGACTTAAATCACTTTTCGATGTATCGACATGGGTTCTCAAGAGGAGAAAAATGATATCGGCAGATCGCATTTCAGGGGTCATACACAAATTATGAAAGAAAACCATGATTACATAAATAAATAATTTTTGCTATTTATCGGTACAACACTGTGTAGAAGTAATAACTTTAGACAAATATTACAAAGCTTATTCAAAATGTTTTCCATCCATGCCAAAGACCCATTAAAGATAAGAGGCAGATATTATTTGCCTATGATTCATTTCTGCGTTGCATCATTTACACTTTTGCTATAAACATTTACATTTTAATTTGTGATTAATCCCTCACCAACTTTGTTTAAACATATCTCTGGGACTTTATAAAATGCTGAAATTTTGTACATCACTTTATTAGTGTATGGGGTACATTTTACTCACTGGAAATGTTTTTCTATGGGGGCCATATAAAAATTTAAATTTTGTATTTTTTCAAATTTAATCCCCAGAAAATTTTTATTGATTTCATAAAATTCTGTACCTTTTTTACGCAACATTGTAATTTATTATATATGTCTAAGATCAATATTTAAGGAATAAAGGCAGAGATCAATGTTTTGGGGACACCCTGTGTGTGTGTGTGTGTGTATATATATGTATATATATATATAGAGAGAGAGATTTTTTAGTTTTAATAAAATATATTTAAGCAAATTTGAATTTATAAATCAAGGAATGCTAAAACAATGTTTCTTACATTAAAATGAAGCGATTTTAAAACTTTTATGCTGCCAGTTTAGTAATATTAATTATTTTGGCTATGCATTATATGTAATAAAACCCTTCAAACTCAAAAACCCACTAATTTTATTTCACCAATTTTTAGCTTATTTTGTCCTCTTTCCAATGATATATGGTGTTAAAGGGTTATCTGGAGAGAGAAAAAGTTATTAAGGATTTTTTTTTTAAATATTGTATTTTACTGATAATTATCTTTTAGGACTTTGGATACATTTTTGACCCTGATAGAGGTCAAAAAATCTTTTTCTGATCATATATTTAAACTCGGCAAACAATTTTGATCAAATGGTTGAAATTTCAAACTTAAATAACCATTCTACAAAGAAACTTGTAAAAACATGGTGTCCGGTTGGGATTCACGATTTAATGCGAAATGGGCTGATCTATCAGGTGCCATAACTCAGTAACTGCTGTACAGAATGAAATAAAACTTCACATATGTTCTTATATCTCACTTTAGAACAAGCCTACAAAGTTTCAGAAAAATCTGAGAACATTGGGTGTCAATCAATCTTTTTGCTGGATGATTTGGCATGGAATAACCCTCCACTAATTATAATTTTTATAAGGTATATTTTTATATAGAAAATAATTCGGCCATTCTTACTTCATTGCTGATCGCTACTGCCATCTATTAGCAAATACATTTAAAAGTCGCTTGTACATTTTTATTTTTTCTTTGTGGAGAACATGTGTGGAATGTGGTAAACTGATTTCGTAACTAGGTGGTAGTATTTATGTAGAACCCAGATAATTCATTCTAGTTTAATATGTTTTGCATTACAATGATATCAATAAAATTTATCAAACAAATTTCTACAAATAAAATATATTAACTTTTGTTTCCCACATGTTTGAGCTTTCGCTACAGAACTTTAACTGTTAAGTTTTATTAAATACTTTATCTAACTCCTTGTAGTGAAGGAATACAAGAAGCATTTCACCTTAAAGATGCTGAAAGTTAATGAAGAATATTTTGTCAAGATTTGTTACAGAATACATTACTGCATAATACTAATAAGGGAGGATACTCTGGTTCGAGTTTCTTGCTGCTTTAAACATGTTTATGCAAAGAAAATACAGCCTTAGCTATCAACTACAATATTTAATTATATTTTCAGCTATTGCACTATAATTAATTTACAATCTTGTTAATCTATCTTTAGAAATGCAGATTGAAGAAAAAAAAACCACTTAAAAAAACAAAATTTTATTACATAAATTAATATGAATTAGATTCATAAAGATGAAAGTATTATCTTCAGATAATTTTTATATGAATATATTGTGATAGAAAAATAATATCAGTAAAATTAGCTAATAGTTTATTTAGGTATTCAATGTTATATCTCCCATTAGTAATGTTTTTGTAGGTAAAGGACCTCCTTGAGGAGATAAAACCGAAGCCACTTCTGAATCCATGTCTAGTTCAATAAGGCAGATAAAACCAAAAACACTAGTTAATGGAATATCTTCAACATGTTCTGCATAACTTAAGCCAAAGACTTGATACAAAATACAAGGTTCCACTGGCACGGAGATTACATTTTTATTTTCAGAGTTATATTTATTTTGGGCTTGAAAATTGGCTTTGAAAATATGTAAATCTGAAAAACTAACTTTAATAGTATGAGGTCGTAATGGTCTTGATAAACCGTAAAAATATTCATAGACACAAGAATTTCTATTATCATTTCTAACAGCCTTGTTTCGTGAAACAACACCCTGAATTTTAGGCACATATTCTAATTTAGTTCTAGGTGATACATCACAATTTAATTTAGAATACAAAAAATTATCTTCCACCACAAACACAACATTAACAGCTAGCTCTTTTATTATTTCTATTATTAATTTATAACCTTGTCCATCAATCCAACCGCAAGTATCGATTACAACCCCAGAGCTTTTTAAATTATGGGATCCACGGCTTAAACGGGTTTTAAGTCTTTTTCCCAGCTTGTTCAACAAAAGCTTATACAATATCATATTATGTCCTGGGCTTTTGTAACCATAATAGTATACTGATAACGCTTGCTCGTTAAATTTACCGTTTGCATCAGAAGGTTCATAAACAGGAAGCACTCCAAATGTACCTGTGATGGATAAAGAGCTTTGTCCTACATCGAGGTCAATAAAAATTGGTTGTCTACCCTGCCTAGAAGCATAGTTTAGTAAACAACGGCATAAAGTACTTTTACCAACATCCATAGGCCCAGTAATAAGTGTTATTGGACAATCAGTGTTGTTTTTCTCTGCATTTACACGAATTTTTTCTAGATATTCATGAAGTTCTTTCATTTTAATTATTTCTTCAGATGCGTTTGTTTTATATTTGCAGTACTTTGTACCTTTATTAGTTAACGTCAATGTACAACCATGCAAAGTAAATACAGTCACTGATGAAAAATATGAAAATTCATAATCGAAGTTAATTTGCAATTCCGATCCAAATAACTCAGCAGAACCATCCAATAGTTTCAAAACGATTTTCTGATTAGGATTTTTAAGCACAAATCTCAATTCATTTCCACTTGTAAGGTTAATTATATCACTGTCATTAGACGAATCCATCTTGAATTTAGTAAATACCTAAATTTAACATATGAATATCTTTAAATTTAATTACAAAAATTGCACTGATTGAGAGAGAAGGCTTTGGGATGTACGTTCAAAAATTGCATGCTTATCTGTTTATTATTGGTATAATGGTATATATATGTTTGTTCAACACAACTCCATAACGACAGAGATCAGCTTTACTTCAAACAATTTTACTGTGAGAAAGAGGCCCGGTATTAAAATGTGATTGGGTAGCATATATTGAGACAGGGTATCCAAATTACTACTCACTACGGCTCCACCCCCGGTCTCGCCCATAATGCGAAGCACGGAGGAGAAGACAATGTGACGTAACGAGATATGTCAATCAAGAAGAAGAGAATCACGCCATGTATTTCAGAAAGAGGATTTTCATAAATTCCCATTTATGATTTCTAAAACACGGAGATTTAATTTTTTTGTCTTCGTATTACGGATGGATATCTTTTTTTATTTACGTATGTATAATTATCGAAACTCATTCAAATTGCGATTCGTATTAATTTGAGCACATAAAATAATTTTGAAATATTTCAGCGAGCTGAGTATTTTTCTTTGGATTAGGTGAATTTTAAAATATCTGATTCATTGTAAATTTATCTTGTTCGCATTTTTAAAATCAGTAGTTTAAAATGCCCATTTTTAAAATCAGTATTATTTTGTGTTGAATTCGAGTTCCTCTTACTTTCAAATTTTCTCCAACATATTTAAAGCTTGCAAATATAATTATCAAATATTTTTATTCTGTTTTTAATGTTTTCTTGCCACAATTACAAATGAAAATTAGTAAATAGTATTGCATGATTCATGTAGTATGTAGTTACAATATCATACAACTACATAATATTTCACCCACTGCATTTTATAAACAAGTGGGGGGTCATAGTGGGGCCATTAATGGGCCCTTAATCTGTTGCTTATAGTACACTCCAAAATACTTAGTATAATATACCATTAAAGCATTGATAATCTAAATTATTTCATAGGATTACTTTTGTGAATCTGAGATTTGATTTAAACCTTTATGTCAGCTTTATATGTTCATGGCTTCAGCTATCTTATCTGTAATGAGAGCAGGGTGCAAAATAAGCGGTATCGCATTGCAAATTGCGATAGAAAATTTGTGTTATGCTGTGTAAAAATAAATTTGAATCGCATTTAAAGACTTAATTTTAAAAATCACAACAAATTATTCATAACGGTAAAACAAATCTTATCGCAAACGTGCATAGCTCTTGCAATATTCATGGTTGTAGGGGGAAAGAAGAATGTTTGGGATTCACACAAGTCAATAACACAATAGTGGACTGTAATCACTTATTTATTTCACGAAGATGGAATGCGAACACTCTTCATTCGCATCCAACACAACACTACTGTTTTTTCAACACAACACAACTCATGCCGCAGCGCTCCCTCGCGGCTCATTTCAGTTAACACACATGGGCTTCAACATACCGCCCGGCATTGCAATGTTTTTTAAACATTCAATAAATTGTAATAAGAAGAAAATGCACACAAGATATTGTTTACACAAGTTGAAACAATAAACAAAGGAATTTTAAAATGAATACAATCATGATGAAGATAGCTAATTGATGCAAACTAAAATTTAACAGTTCTTAATGGATAAGCATGTACTATCATAGAAAACAAAACACAAGAATTACAATAATAAAAAGTATCTAATTATTTACAGGAAAAACGCAAATCTTGCAGATAGGGCGTTTGGAAATACCCTTTCTCTGATTTTTATACTTGACACTAAACGGTCCACAAAAATCGACACCCGCATGATTGAAAGGGTATGTTTGAGCAACACGTTCCTGGGGCAAGTTTCCCATGATTTGGTCAGTTAAGACAGGCTTACCTTTAAAACAAGTCACACACTCATGAACTACCCTTCTGCACAACGTTCTACCACTAATTGGCCAAAACACTTGTCTTATGAAAGACAACAAGGAAGCCAAGCCAAGACGTTTCATTTCGGGCTACCTTGGGACCGAAGGTCCCTTACGCCCACATCGAAAATAAGAATGTCCACTGTGAGTGATTTGTGATGATGGAAAATAGCAATATGCACTCAGCATTAGATGGGTGCTTTGAAGAGTCCAGTGGCGACTGATGGTAGTTGTCGCCTGCATCTTGGAGTGGCTGTATACGTACTGAGCTGCAGTGGCTGCAAGAGAAAAAGGGGGGCGGGGCCAAGGGCTGGTGACCAATAGAAATGCACGATGAAGTAAAGCATAAGTTTTTACAATTTAAGTTATAGTGCAGTAAAATATATTTAAAGTTATTCTTAATCAAGTCAAAGTAAGAATTAATTTAATAATAAATATATTATAAATGATTTGCAGTAGCAAAGGGATGATTTGAAGTACAGTTATAAGGTATTTACAGTTAAGTTTAAGTTTTTATTTACAAGTTCCGTCTGTCAAGTTGTGAAAAAAGAAGGCCATTATCAGGCACACATTACATTAAATTTACAGTTTAGAATATTAAAATATTAAACATTTAAAAAAGTACATTTAAGATTATCTACAAAGTCTAATCTGAGTTAGTATATCTAACTCAAAAAGTGACCGGGCTGGCATCAAAAGCGCTGGCAAAGCAAAATCAAGGGGATTGAGAGTACGCCGGGGAGGACGAATCAGAACGCTGCATTTCACTCCGGGTCTGCCGAGGCAGCTCCGGAGTGAAATAGTGCGACTTCAACGTCGGCCGGCGATCGAGGTTAGGAAACGCCTGCCTGGGGCGCAGAATATCTGGGGCGCTTCCACGGAGGCACCGCAGGCCCGGTGAGAAGGTGTCTAGGCCTTCTTTTCCCAAGATAGGAAGTCGTGGAAGTGTCGTAGCTACTATCGACACCACTCAGGCAGGGTTTGCTAGCATTCTTCCTGAAAAAATTTTGAGAAGTTTTCCGAATGTGCCCAGCAACGTGTGGGACTTTAAGGTCATGATGAATCACCTCGTTCTGGACAAACCAGGGCGCATTTACAATACAGCGCAAGACTTTATTTTGAAACACTTGCAATTTCTCGATGTGCGTTTTTGCAGCCGAGCCCCATACAGGACAAGCATACAAAAACGCAGGTGCAATGATTTGTTTGTAGATGAGCAGTTTATTATAAAGGGACAAGTGAGACTTTCTACCGAGAAGTGGGAGGAGGGCTACAAAGGTTTTGTTAGCAGATGCAATTTTATTAGTAATATGCTCAGCGAAAATTAATTTGGAGTCAATTGTGACGCCCAAATATTTTGCAGACTGTGAAAAGGGGATCGGATCATTGAAAATTTTAAGGGAGAAGTTACTGAGTCTAAGTTCTCGGTAGTTCGGTCGAAAAATGACAACTGCACTCTTGGTCGGATTAATTTTGATTCTCCAGGTCACGAGCCAGTGCTCAAGACTATTCTTTATGTAGCTTTGGAGTGTATTAATAGCGAATTTAGGTGATAAGCTTCTAGAAATCAGGGCTGTGTCATCTGCAAAGATGGCCAGCTGTACCTGCGGGATCTTGGGTATATCGTTGATATATAAGTTGAATAAGAGTGGGCTAAGATTTCCGCCCTGTGGGACCCCGGCTCTGATTGGCCGAAGAGAAGAGTAAGAATGTTCAACTCGTACGCGGAAAGAACGTTTAGCAAGATACGAGTTGATGAGAGCCAAAAGTTGTGTCGAAATACCAAGTCGGACCAGCTTGGTGAGCAGACCCGGAATAAAGGCTTTATCAAAAGCTTTACTGATGTCAAAAAATACTATGCTGGTATACTGCTTGTTGGTAGAGTTTTTGTGAATAGTTTCCACTACACGCATGAGTTGGGAATGCGTGGAAAAATCAGATCGAAAGCCGTGCTGTTCAGGAATTAAAATGTCTTTCGATCTGCAGAAACTAGTCAAACGTCTAAGCAACACTAACTCAAAAATTTTGGAAAGGCTAGATAGAAGGCTGATAGGTCTGTAGCTATCAGCTGAATTTGGATTTTGACCTTTTTTGAAGAGAGGGATGACGTCAGCAGTCTTCCAACTCTGGGGAAAGTATCGAAGTTCCAACATATGATTAAGGAGCACGGTGAGCCAGCACTCATAAAAAACAGGAAGATTCTTCAGCATTCTGTTGCTGATCTTATCAGAGCCAGGTGATTTCTCTGCTTTGAAGCTATGTATGATGTTGTGAACTTCAGCCAAGTGTATGGACTCGAGGTCGCTTGGTGCTTGTACGTTTAAAGCATTCTGATTGGTCTGTTGGAAATCGTGTAAAGTGCTTGTGTAAGTATGGCTGAAGTTTGGGTCTTCATGTGGAGTGAATTGGAGTTCCAAGCTATCTGCAATAGCATTAGCTTTTTCCTCCGCAGTCTGGGCGAGAGAATGTAAGCCATTAATGGGCGGAATTGAAGTTTTCGTGGTTCTCATGTTCTTAGCTGTTCGCCAGAGACTGTGATTCGTGGGTGTAAGTCCCTCAAGGTGAGTGCGCCAGCGTTGCTGGGTGTGAGTTCGAATCATAGACTTGACCTCGTTATGAAGGTGGCGGAGCTGCGCTTGCAAAGGGGGATACCTACTGCGATGCCAATTTCTCCGCACACGGTTACGCTGCCTAATTTTGGCTTTGATATCACTCGGGAGCGAGTGATAGTTCACACGTGAACGATTTGGTTTCGAGGCAGCAGCATATGCCTCTAGCAGTAAGTGATTAAAATCTTGGACGCTATTATCAATATCGTCCGTGCTGGTAATTTTGAGAGGGGGGGCAGTACTTTTAGTATTAAGAAGGTGACGAAAATCTTCCCAATTTGTATATAGCTCCACCGGGTGGTCTAAAGAGATATTATCAATATTAAGGGTAAGTATTACAGGAAGGTGATCAGACATCAATTTATTATCGACTCTGATCGTATGACTGAATGGAATATTTCTGAAAAGAGCCAAATCAATTATGGATGGGTTCCTTCCTGTAAAGAAGTGAGTGGGAGTGGGTGGAGCTATGATCCTGAAGTTGGCGCACTGAGCCAATCGTTTTAGATCTCTGCCTTTTCCATTCGAAGCTGTGTCCCAGGAAACATGGCGAGAATTTAGGTCACCAGCGATGATAATATTACTGCTAAGTCCTAAAAGTGCTTCAAGTTCCGAAGAAGGTAGTCTAGTATTATTATCAGGAGGGATATACACTGAAGCAAGTGCAATCGGGACCAAATTTGGAATAGCGACTTGAATAGCTGTGGCCTCAAGCTTCGTGAAGGCCGGGACACTTAACCTATGATGAGGAATGTTGTTTTTAACATAGAGTGCAGTGCCGCCGTTGACACCCCTCACCACCGCCCCAGCTCTCGTTCTATACGAGAAATAACCAGTATAATTACAGATTCCTGGGGAGGTGGGGGGGGGGGTGGTGAGGTGGGTCTCATTCACCATAAAAATATCGAAGTTTTCATCTACAACATAATCACGCATCTCGTCAAGCTTAGAACGCACTCCATTGGCGTTCCAAAAGCCGACTTTGAGAGACTGCAAGGAATGGGATGCCGAAAGAGAGAACATGGCGACAGCCAGGAAGAACGGAACAAGGAATGAGGGCCAACAAGGAATGAGGGCCAACAACAAGGAAAGAGGGCCAACATGAAAATATTTCTTATGAAAATGTTCAGTAATTAATTTTGTAAGTTTATGCTTACCAGGCAAAATAGCTGGATGTTTCTGCTCATAATTAAGATCTGAATTACTCAGGCGACCACCTACTCTCAAAATGTGTTTATCGTCGAGAAACGTATTCAGTGATTTGAGTCTACTGTTACTAAGTACAGACTTACCTTTCTCTAAATTTAAAATTTCCCTACCAAAGGTTTCCTTCTGTACGCACTTGATCAGAAACTGTTGTGATCTTTCAATTTCTGTAGCAGTAAGATGACCTACCGCCTTCTCATTTGGATTCCCAATGTTGTAGCAAAACCTGAAAATATAACTTAAAACTCGAAGGATTTTAACATAATTGTTACTAAGACAAAGAATATCATTTAGAAAGGAAGAGTTATGTATAGTTAATGAAATGTTTGTCTGAGTCTCATCAGTCTTTGGATTAGCTTTGGCACTTTTCTTTAGTTCACAAGAATACTCTTCGTCGTCTGCAGAAGAGTTCACGCAATCACTGGGAAAATCAGGTTGGCACAAGAAAGGTGGTCCATACCACCAAAGCTCATTATGCAGGATTTTCTCTGGATCTATTCCTCTGGAGACCATGTCTGCTGGATTTTCCTATGAACGAACATGATGCCATTGATCATTATTCGTCAGACTCTGTATGGTAGCAACTCTGGTAGCTACAAAGGTTTTTAACTGATGAGGCTTAGTTTTTATCCACGCAAGCACATTCATGGTATCTGACCACAGATGAATTTCTGAAATGTCCAGTCGCACGCACTTTACGACTCGTTGCTGAAATTGAGATAGCAGGACTGCAGCACACAATTCTAAACGTGGAATGGTGATTGATTTGATTGGTGCAACTCTTGATTTACTGCACAACAAATGTACAGTAATCTTACCAGACGTTGTAATGTATTTGACGTATATTGCAGCTCCAAAGCCATTTCCGGACGCATCCGAAAATCCGTGAATCTCCACACGTCCCGTATTCTCAGTTAAAATGTACCTGCTGACGTTGACGTCGTTTACAAACCTCAAGGAAAGTAAAAAACTATGCCATTCTTGGGCTTCCTTTTCAAGGAGTGGATCATCCCAATCTATTAATAGAATCCATAGCCGTTGCATAAATATTTTAGCTCTTGCAATGATTAGTCCAATTAGTCCAAGAGGATCGAAAATTTTCGCAATGTTTGAAATCACTGCACGTTTGGTGTAAACATTCTGTTGTTCCACAGTTACCTTAAAAGAAAAGCAGTCACTCTGATGTTTCCACAAGATTCCTAAAGCCTTAGTTTCACTTGTAGACCTAAATGAATAATCTTCGGAACCTTCTGAAATACCGCACAAAAGTCCTGGCTCATTTGCCGACCACTTATGGAGACTCATTCCTCCACGCTCCAGCAAAAGCATTAATTGTTGCTGGAGGTCCTTGGCAGTGTTTAAATCTGAACCTCCCGTGACCACGTCGTCCATGTAAAAGTCACTCTTCGTGACTGACGCAGCTAAGGGAAAGTTATTTTCCTCGTCTAAAGCTAATTGCTTTAGTGTACTTGTAGCCAAGTACGGCGCGCTTTTAGTTCCATAAGTAATTGTACAAAATTTGTAAATCTTTACAGGATCATTAACACCTTCTTTCCACACGATTCTTTGCAAGTCTCTTTGAAGTGGATCAATAAGGATCATACGATACATCTTTTTAATGTCTGCTACAAAGGCTACGCGGTGCTTTCGAAATCTAATCATGATTGAAAATAAGTCATCTTGTATGACTTCTCCGTTGTACTCTAAAGAATTTAAAGATTTTTCACTGAAAGTAGATGCTGATGCATCAAATACCACACGTAACTTCGTTGAGCTCTTCTCTGGGCGATATATACCATGGTGTGGCATATAATATGTACTCTCAGGTTCGTAATTTTCACTGACTAGTTCCATGTGTCCTAAATGTTCATATTCACGTATGAAGTTTTGGTAAAGAGACAACAGCTCGGGTTTCCTTACCAAACTATTCCAAAGGAAGTTTAGTCTTCGCTCAGCTGCCCGCTTCGATTCACCTATGCACGAAGGATCCTCTTTCAGTGGCATTTGTACCATATATCTACCCGTTTCATCTCTGCTATGCGTTTCTAAAAAGTGCTTCTCACAAAATATTTCTTCCTCACTCTTAGTCACCTCCTCTTTTTCAATGTATGAATTTTCTATTTCCCAGAAATTTTTAATGGTAGCATTTAAGTCTTCTTCTACCTCACAAATGAGTCCACAGTGGACGCTAGCTTCTTCTTCAAAATTGGAAACACTTCCAGATACAAGGTATCCAAATACCGTGGATTGTAGAATCAAATTTGAATCTGGCAAGCGAACCTGATCTGTATTTAAAAGTTCATAAAAACACCCTGCGCCGATTAATGCATCGATTTTTCTTGGTTTGTTAAACTCAGGATCAGCTAGTTGGATATTTTGTGGGAATTTGATGCATGAAAGACTAAAATAATTCCCCGGAACTTGATTATTTATCTTTGGCACGATAAGGAAATCTAAAGTTCTCGTAAAATCAGAATTGTTAGAAATCACTGCTGTAAGTTTAGATTTTATGTTTATAATTAGTCCATTTAAACATGATACTGATGTGTTCACCATTTTCCTTCCTATATTTAAAAGGGAAGCAAATTCATTGGTTAAATAGCAACTCTGACTTCCAACATCTAAAAGCGCACGACATGGTTGCAAATTTCCTGAATAATCTTTAACATAAATAATTGCAGTAGATAATAAAACGGTCTTTGAATGGGATCTGGCAATACTCACAGATGTCCCTGCAAAATTTTGTTCTCTATTTATACACGGATTAGAAATATCAAAACATTTTGCAGATGCATTCAGAATTGGCGTTCCCGTTGGGAGGGGAGCAGCCGATGAAGTAAACATCTCTTCCCCTCTCCTCTCTGGGCGCATGGTACTGGCTCATTAACATTATTTATCGCTTCTGATGATTTGAAGTTGTTATTGTTTATTCTTTCTCTGGAAATATGCAATAAAGTAAGATGCCGTTTAGAACACTGCACACAGGAAAAATTAGAAGTGCAGTTTTTCACAATATGATTAGCACTGGAAAGACAATTATAACACAACTTGTGTTTTTTTTTAAACTCTATGCGGTCACTAACAGACAGTCCTTGGAATGCTGCACATTTATAAAAGTGATGAAAATTCTCGCTCTTACACAAAATGCACTTAGGATAGTTCGGATTTTTAAAACTAGTAACTAGCGATGTGACTCTTTGAGTTGGTTGGAAATTCCTTTTTGGATTCACGAAATTATTAGGTTTAGCTGCTTGTAACGTTCGAGAGTGGTTTTTCAAAAACAGAATTACCATTGACAATTTTGGCAATTCATCTTTTTTTTATTCTCTTTCCCACCACAATTTAGTACTTGAATCTAATTTTTGAAGTAATATAAATGCCAAAACAGTTTCTGAAAAACCCTCCACCTTTTGTTCCAAAATTTCTAGTGTCCTTATACATTCATTAGCTGTATCCACTAAATCTAAAATTGCGGCTGAGGATTCACCTTGAATAGAAGGAATCGACATAAACCTTTTAAGATGAGCAAACACTTGTTCTCGGTTATTAGAATATCGCTCTTCTAGGATATTCCACGCCGTTTCGTAGTTTCCATTGCAAATGGAGACGGATTGAATGATTCTACCAGCGTCACCGTGAAGAGACGATTTTAAATATGAAAGTTTCTGTGAATCTGATAAATTTAAATTATTATGAACACTTGCCTTAAAGAGATCTCTAAAGGATAACCAATTTTGAATATTGCCGTTAAAGGATGGAAGACTTAATTTTGGTAATCTTACGCCATCATAACTACCACTGTTTTGTTTTGAGGAAAAAGCGTTGCTGCTTACATTTGAGTTAACATTTAGCCTTTTAACATTAATCCACATTTGATCAATATTCTCCTGTATAGACTGTAGCTCCTTAATATATTTGTCTACATCACCCTCCTCACAATTGTCAAAAATTTGATCAAAAATGCTCGATAAATCGTCTTCGAATTTACGACACTTGATTTCCTATAATTCTAACAGAATGTTATCTGGAGCATTCTTTTCCAGTTCACTTAAAGTTTTAGTTATGATCGATTTTAACACCTTTTTCTTATTTAATAGTTTTTACTCCATTGTGAGATAAATTTATAAATTGGAAAGACTCACCGTTAGTAGATGACTTCCAAGAAGACACAGGGCGACACAGTTTCGATTTTGAGATGCTGCTAATTCACACGATCACATATATCCATACGTCCGAGCCCTTCTCCGGGTCGGTTACGGACCAAAAAATGTAGGGGGAAAGAAGAATGTTTGGGATTCACACAAGTCAATAACACAATAGTGGACTGTAATCACTTATTTATTTCACGAAGATGGAATGCGAACACTCTTCATTTGCATCCAATACAACACTACTGTTTTTTCAACTCAACACAACTCATGCCGCAGCGCTTCCTCGCGGCTCATTTCAGTTAATACACATGGGCTTCAACAATGGTATTTTTCTTTTATATTTCAAACCTGGCATCTCAATATGTTTGTAAATGCATTTTTGAAAACTAGTGAAATAATAGTTGTGAACTGCTAGTCAAAATACCGAAACTGCTATAGAAATGAAATTTTGATTAGCAGTTTGCTAATGAAAAATATTCCCTTATTTTGCACCCTTCTTCCTCTTCGGCACAAACCGTCCGACCTACCAGAAAGGTATAAGGTATCTATTTGGACAGCCGAAAAGTGCCACCCAATTTACACTGGAACCCAGTGGGGGTGCCATCCTCAAGAAACGTATCCTCCTTCCTCTACCACCAACCTTTCGGATGGACTTACAGACCGACATGTTTAACATGATCGTATTTCGCATGAACATGCCAGCAGTTTTGGCAGTGGCGGGAATAGAACCCGGGTCATCCGAGTGCAATTGCTGCGAGCTAACCACTGGGATGTCGCGCCCCTTATTTTGCACCCTGAATGAGAGACTGATTCAAATCTTTGGAATATTTTTATAAAGTTTTCTCAAGAGTTTAATTTTCAATTTAAAATAGAAGCCGGCTGCATGGTAGCACTTAATATATCAGTTCTTATAGAAATTCACATTATAGTGGCATATAGTGAAGCAAGTTTTCTTGTTGGCATTGCAGGTATTAATTACTCTATGTTGATAACATGTTCCTTTAAAATAAAATATAAATATCCTTACTTCATATTACGTTAAACAAATGAGTACTTAGAATGTTAACAATATTGTTCACAAATATTTGTTCAGAAATTATTGAAAAATTGTGCTTTGTGTACAGGAATAACTAAAATGTGTAAATCGATGAAAGTAAGAAATTAAAAAAAAATTGTTTTTAAACTACACTAAAAATTTACATACACAATGATTTAAAAAAAATTATTTTGCTTTTTTTTAAAAATTTTTTAAAAAAAAAGCATCCTGAAATTGTTATTTAAGAACATCATATCAATTTCATACCAAATCTTTATCAGATATAGTTAGAGATGTGTATCGGTAAATTCTCTATTTTTATTTCATTTTAATAGATTTGAAAATTATTTTTTTTTACATTGTTTTTTAAAAAGCAAGTAACTTTACAAGTCTTTGATTTAGTTGTTTAATTTTAAGGAGGATGGTTCAGTCACGATAACAGTCGATGACAGATCGGTCATGTAAAAATAATTTACGGAGACTGAGAAACGGAGTCCAAAATTTGCAAATATGAAGTTTTATGATATATATTTTAGCTGGGTTACATTTAAAACTTAAAGTGGTGCCGGTTTTATCAGCTGTCGAAATGAGGTAAGAAATAAAAAATTAATTTAAAACGAAATATTGGGCAATAAATATATTTTTTTCCAAAAGCATTAGACAAAATGGTCACTGCACAGTACGTGTGTAGAAAGCCCAGACCACACGACCAACCCATGCACAGTACGTGTGTGAAAAACATTTAAATTAATTTATATATTATAAAGTAAACTTCTATAAACAGAAATCTGCATATAAAAGCATTTAGTCTATTAATTTAAATATACCTCAGTACAGCTGAATGGACCTGAACATAGCTGTCGTCAGATATTTGGGGCATATACAACAAATGTGCACCCCTCCTTATTTTACAAGTTATTGATCTATTTTTACAAATGGTTTAGGCAAAAAGGGGTCTGGTTTGTGGAACAGTCCGGTGTTAGTGCATGGGGATTGCACTCGGATCACCCAAGTTTGATTCCTAGCTCTGCTCAAACTGTCTATGTGTTCATGAGGAGAACGAGAAAGTTAAATATGTGTGCATGTAAGTTCTTCCGAAAGATACAGCCCCTGTGGATGCTGTCCCCACTGGTTTCTGGTCTAAATTGAATGGCACTTCCCGGCCATTTAAACAGATTCCTTACACCTTCGAGTAGGTCAGATGGTGTGGGTAAAAAAATTAAGCCCCCCCCCCGAGCCCCTATGCAAAGTATTCTTACGCCTTACCTACCAGTGCCTCTGTACTAGGCTGTGGTTTGAGAGGTATGAAATACTGTTTTAAGTAATGTTTCAGTAATAACTGAATTACAATTAAAATAAATTAATGGCCTTAAAAAATTTATTGAAATGAAACTCCGGCTTCTTCATACAAACACTATATGCAGGAAAACCAAATACAAGGAAAACTTCATTTTAATTGGAATATTAAGATCAAGGAAAATATATAAGAAAATAAATTGACCACTTATCAAGCTAAACTTTTTCATTTGATAAAAATTTAATCAAGAACAATTCCAAATATATATTCGTACATTACATTCAAGATTGATTTGGTTTCCTTAAGAATTTTTTACCTTGACCTTAATACATAGACGTGTAAATTTCTTTATTATAAACAACTATGCTACTTTTAATTTGTACAAAAAATTGAAGTAAATAATAAAAAAATATCAAACAATGTAATGTGAAATTGAATAAATTAAAACATCAGGATATTTGAGATGAATGTCTCATATTTTTAAAAAAAATTAATTCCATATGTCGAGTTTTTAACTCTGAAAAATATCGAAACAACCCTATAATATCAAAACATCTATAATTAAGCAATTTTCCAAGTCAAATTTCCTATTAACTATCAATAAAACAGCTACTTCCTTATCGCTTCCTTATCGTCTATCAAAAACTTGCTATAGCTCGAGTATAAATTGTGTGCACATTTTCTTTTAGTTCCATTTCCAATGGAATATCTTCTGATGTGGGTAGACAGAGAGAGATTCGTCACTCCTGAAAATTCCGGTTGACTCTTAGCTTTACTAGACAAAGTAAAAATACTTTGTTTATTTACACAGGGAATGTTTTATACATTTAGTTTGGATAATATATAATTTAAATAAAAGTAACTTGATCTCAAATTATTTGGATAGACGCTATCTCCCTTGTCAATCATAAAACCAAAATAAATAAAATATTTCAACAAAATTAACTCTTTATATGAACTTAAAACACAATTGTAACATGTTACATATATAAACGTACAAGGTTACAGAATTGATTTTTAAATGAATTGATAAAATCAGTGGTGTGCAGCGATATTTTGCTTTAGGAAAGCACAACATTTAATTCTGGTATATAAAAGCAATAAGAACAATATATTATAGTCAACCCTCTTATATCGTGGAACTGTCATAATGTGGAGCAAAAATTGCTACACCCCTGTCATAAGGCGATATTCATAAAACGTGGTAGTCTTATAAAGCGGTTTCTCTATAATACCGTATAGCATGATTTTTTCTATTACACTTTTACGGTTCGAAATTAATAGGAAAATTCCCTGCTTTTTCATCCACGTATATCACCATATTTCAGTTGTAAGGGAAATCTCCTGTAAAAAAAATTAATACATTCACCTTAAATGCATTGGTAGACGAAAATATGGGTAAAGAATGGGTTTCAAATTTCAATTTAAGTGATGTGATGTGAAAAGGGGATTGAGTTTGAGTAATCAATTAGAAAATTGCTTTATTGAAAATGATCCTTCATCAGTGCGAAGTGCAAAGCTTAAAAGAGAATTACAAAATTGCTTAGCTCCTTTCAGAGAGATTTTGGTAGAGTTACAAATTAAAACTACATTTGAAAACGAAAATGAAGATATGCAAAGTGAAGAGGACATAAAAGAAATTAGGTCACTAACTAATATTTAACAGTGGTGATGAATATTAATAGGATTTTTGTGGGAAAAAAATTATTAAGTTTACATTTCACATTGTTTTTTTAATTTTCTTATAAGTCTTCATAAAATAATCCGATATATGTAAACATATATTTATTGCCTTTTGTATCTATAAACTTATATTTCATAACCATATTCATCATAACATGGTACTCTAAAAATACAGTTTTATATAACGTAGAATGAATCAGTCTAATTTATATGTTCTGAGTTCCTCTTAATGCGGTTTTCGTATCACACGGTACAAATTGTTCTGTATTATACCTAATTCTGAGTTTCTGACGCGGTATGCGGTTTCCATATAACATGGTACGAATTAATCTGATGTGCACTAATCTGAGTTTCATAATATAACGCGGTATGAATTAACACTAGAACAACGGAAGCTGTTATTTTGACCGCATAACTACTTTGAGAAACGATTCCCCTAAAACGACTAATCCCAGCCCATTGGCCAAAAATGTGTCAAAGAAATATCCTAAATTCTGTAACTATGATGTTTTGGTTTGAATTAAAGGTATGCAGTATTTTTCTATGGCGGTCAAATTGACCGCTGCCCGTCGCTCTAGGTAGTTCAAAATATAAGTCATTCTAGTGTTATGGGAGGGTCGACTGTACTGTTGAACCTATTTGTACATAAATTCCAATCTTCTACTTTTTTGCAAATGCATTAATGACATTTTCGTGGAAATTAAGAGTTCTTATTTCTCAAATTTGAAGAAAACTTTTTAAGATACAACAAAAAAGTGTATCTTTGCTATTATTAATTAAGATTAATTTAATCTTGGTCACCAATGATCTATCATCAATCCCCGTTTCACAAATTCTGCTGAAATATTATAGTAAAATTTTTTTATTTTTCTAAACTGATGTTAGGTAAGCAATGCTTGCATTGCTTCTATGGACTGCATACCACTGAAAAAATCTAACTAAAACTGATAATATTTGGGAAACAGTTGAAGAGTTTTTACAATTATGACAGGTGACCACCAGCTATGACCAAAGTGTTCGAAAATATTTTTATAACCACTGCCATTTAAAAACTTGTTTCGATCACAATGCAGTTATAACTGGAATGACCAAGGATTTTCTCAATCAATGTTATGTGGTCACACGATACATAGAACACGTGTTTTGCTTGAAATGCTGTCTAGAATCTTGCAGAATAACCATGCTGTTTTTTCTCTGGTGAGTGATTTGATAACTGATAAACAATTGTTAACGGAGATGACCATTCAGTTAACTTTTCAAACACACACTTGACATGTTGTTGTTGTTGAGACCCAGACCGCCCGACCTACCAGAAAGGTGTAAGGTAACTGTTTGGACGGCCAGGAAGTGCCACCCAATTTAGACAGAAACCCAGTGGGGAGGCATCCACAGGGACCGTACCCTCCTTCCCCTACCACTAACCTCTCGGAAGGACTTACGAACCCACATGTTTAACGTGATCGTACTCCGCATGAACACGGCGGCAGTTGTGGCAGCGTGCAAATCCAGCGCGCAAACCACCGGGCTACCGCGCCCGAAATGTGCCAACAGCACACGGTGTTCCCAGGTGGTCACCCACCCAAGTACTAACCGCGCCCGATGCTGCTTGACTTCGGTGATCTAACGAGAACCGGATACACTTGACATGTGCAAAAGTTATACAATAAAAGCAATGCGCAACTCATTGATTGTTTCAAAGCTGGACCAAGTCTTGTTTAACATAAATGATAACAGAAACTGAATATCGCAGCAAAATTACTTACTTCTACAAAAGAAAGCTTGTTGAATGAATGTTTGTCTAAAAGTACACACAAAATTAGTTAAAATATATTTCTACATGTGTGTATGCCTGCATTGTGTAACTATTACCAGACATGGGATGGTTTGTGTAAAAAGATGCTAGTATGAATTGTTATAAAAATTGGCAAATAATTGATCAGCAACACATGCAATGTTATTTTTACATATAGATATCATTACAAATTCTTGGACAGAAAAACACTGTAAGCTTGCTGATATTTTATAAACAGCAAAAACTTCATTGTGTTCATCTAGTCTTTCCGAGGTTTAACAAAATATGCAGTCTTTTAGTGTAGAAAGCCCAGACTACACGACCAACCCGAAGGCTTATGGTTGCTGTTTGTGTGGCCGGCAGTCTTTTAGTGTGTATTGTTTTATACATGATTGATAAGAATATGATATTTTTGTAAATAATACTTGAATTTGATATAAACAATCTTAAAAGGATGTTAGATTATTGTTAGAAGATAATTTGCGTTGTTATACATATTAAAATATAACACTTACTCGATTGATATTTAATATTAGCATAATAACCATAATAGCACTATAGCGTAAGAAAAGAAAACAAAATGTACAGGAAGCGAACTGATGTTTGGATTCTACGTCACAATAGCTCGTCCCCAGTATGGGCGTCACGGAGGTGGAGCCGTTGTAAGTAGTCTCAATATATGCAGTTGGAAACTATACCAAACAACCTTAAAAACACATGCGTTTCACTTGTTGGCACGCAATTTGTCATACATATTAAAATATAACACTTACTCGATTGATACTTAATATTATATCCAGCATAATATCCATAATCGCACTAGAGCGTAAGAAAAGAAAACAGAATGTACGGGAAGCGAACTGACGTTTGGATTCTACGTCACAATAGTCCGTCCCCAGTATGGGCGGGATGAAGGTGGAGCCGTTGTAAGTAGTAATTTGGACACCCCGTCTCAATATATGCAGTTGGATACTATACCAAACAACCTTAAAAACACATGCGTTTCACTTGTTGGCACGCAATTTGTCTGCTCGCATCCATGTTTGTTGTAAAATATTAAATTACACATTACAGACGATTTTAGATACCTACATTCATTTAGAACCTAATGTTAAGTAGGATATATCTAAATCTATCTTTTAAAATTATTTAGCGCAAATATTGATGAAAAAATGTGTTTGAATAACTATAAGTTAATGTTGCCTCTATACGCATATATATTACCATATCTGCCTTTGAAAGTTTGCTAAAGGAATTGGGTAAGTTGAAATTAAAATTACTTGGTTGACATCTTGCAATTGTATTTTTTAATCATATTTGTGTCATCTAAGTTTGTTTATTTAGTTGTGCTATGTTTATTTTATGCATTTTATTAGTAATATTGAGTTGTAAAATTGTACAATAATATAGCAGCTGGATAATTTATATATAAAAAAATGTTGACTGTTCTGTTGCTGTATTAGTTATTAATGAAGATATGCAAAAGAAAACATGCAAAATTATATATAATATAAGTTAACTCTGTAGAAGTGATCTGTTGAGTTTAATCTCAGATGCATATTTTTATTAAATATCTCTATTAATATTCTTGCACAATTATTGAAATGTCACATAAAGCTAGCTATAATAAGTTGAAAACTATTTAATTTTGCTTTTAAAATACTTCTCCAAACTGCAATAAACCAAATCGTATAATAACTTGTATGAAGTCTGCATATTAAGCTTTAATTCTGCATTTAGCAATTTTGTCTTCAATAAGAAATGACAAACAGATTATCCCCTTCGCGACGATCGGCACGCCCACGCGCCAGCTGCGAACTTGCATTCAAGGACGAACGGCACGCCCTCGGGCCGGAGGAAATTTTACCCTAAAGGACGACTGGCACGTATTGGTGTTTCTACGTGGAACGTTTTAATTTGAATGTATTTGTCTCCTAGATGGCGTTAAATGCCCGTGGAAGCAACTTAAATGTATTTTGTAGATGTTTGACCTTGGCACAAGGAGAATCCAATGAATTATTTCTCCATTTGGAGGGATGAAACATGGTTCTGTAGCGTAAGCAGACAGCTCACTTCTCGCAGCATAAACAATTTTATAATTGAGTTCCGGGTCTCGTTCTGATTTTGTCTTTTATTGATTTCGTTGTTGAATTAGAGGAATATAAGAGAGTATTTCTTTTTGAGTGGGTGGGGGTAAAGGAATGTGCGGCAATGAAATGATTAGGTTATTTATGTTCTCATGGAAAGGAAGGCTGGGATTTCGTTAATATATCCCATCGAAAAGGTCCAGATATGGAATAAAAATATATAAATCGTCAGAATCGGAATGAGGCTATAAATGGAATTTCCTTGTGTATACTGGAAAGGACACGGGATTATCAAGCTCTGATGGTGGGTATGGAGAACGCGTTGTGAAAACATTTCTAAGTAAACTTTTAGGAAAAGGATATACTTTGTATTTGGATAAATTTTTTACCTCTCCTGTACTTGCAAAGTATTTGTTGTCTAAGAATACGCATATATATGGTACAGTTTTAAAAAATCCGAAGGACATGCCAAAGAATTATCCATCTGTACCTAAAACATATATACACTAAAATTTTTAATATTTTGATAAAAGAAAATTTGTATAAAAAATATACATCAAATAGAAAATAAGTATTTCCTTTCTTCCTGAAAAAAGTAGAATGCTGTGTTGAACGGGTGATTTTTAGTGAATTTTTTTCGAGAGTTAGGCTTAGCGCAAAAAAATAGCCGTCTTTTGGGCACATTTCGGAAACGAAGCGCTTCGTCTTTTGGGCCACGGTAGTTTCGGAATGCCGCCGTCCCGAAAGGGTTATGCAATGTTTTTTTTTATATTAAACTGGTGAGTAGAAAGCTTATTGACGAGTAAACTCTGAACTGAAATATCTTGACTTGCATATAGATTATGAAACTAAGGAAAATGAAAATACTTGTTTGCAGTGAGCATTTTGTACTGAAAAAGTATAGACGGTCAAGTTCATTTATAATTCTGGGGCTGTATTTTTTTATATTTTTAAAGCTATATGTTAAAATAGAAAAGTATATGTTTCTTCTGATGAATATATATTTAGTATTTAAAAAAAGAGAGTGGGTAATATGAAAATTTTTACAATTGTTGTGTAAAATTTTTTATACAGCCATCTTTTTTAACTGAATATATGTCGTACAAGGGATGTAAAAGTTTGAGTTTAATACATAAGGAAATTATTGTGACTGCAATCAAATATTTGAATACTTTTATTCTGATTTACACACTTTTATCATCACTGAAGGATACATAACATCTGGAAGACACTCCCATTACAGATATCAGCATCCATGAATCAGTTTTGCTCTTATTATGTGCTTCATTGTCAGTTCCCATTGAAAACAAAAATTGTGACTTATAAAAAGTTTTTTACTACCGTTGCAGATATTAGCAATTCCATGCTGACAAGTACATAATAAGTTAAAAATTGGTCCGTGAATACTGATATCTGCAATATGAGTGTTTTCCAAATTTTGGGGATGCTCCTAACAAGTGGGTTTTGTGATTATATACATAACATATTCCAAATTATGTTAGTATATGTATCAGGGGGGGGGGGGATATCCAAGTTATTGTGTTTCTTATATAATTTTTTATGCTGATCATTGGAATCTTACAACTTTTGTCCACTTCTCCAAGAAAGTCTTAAAACGGTGCCCGTCATGTGCAAACAATATATATGTTTGTGTGTGAACACAATATCTCAAGATCAATTCAAATACATTTAGTACAATTTTAGTAAAGAACATTATAATGAAATTGAAAGTACTTTAAAACTCTATAAGGTATTTTCATAACGCTATAACAAAATTTATATAATATTGTGTATGTGTTTTTAAGATTTTTATAAAATATTTTATTTTTATCAAATATGTAAAATAAAATACCATTATCTGTTTCTTTACCGACAAAAAGAGAAACAACTGGATATACTATACATTATTTACGGGTGGTTTTCTTTGCATGTAGACATGTTTATGGACTATAATTTGGGTTTTAAATACGTAATTTGAGCACAGCACATTCACATCAAACTGAATCTGACTTTCTTTTTAAATTATCCATAAATTATCCCAGTACACTTAATTTAGAGTAAATGGGATATATTCCAAGCTGCTTTAATGCATTGAATTATGAAATGTGCAGAAACATTACAACATAGTACAAAATGTGCTTACGTGTACAACATGGGTAAATTTTCCAAAAATATTAAAAAGTTGTTTTTACATTCATGTAACAAGCTACTTTTGCACCAAATTTGGGTTGAGTGGACAAACCAATAGGAAAGAAATGCCAAAGTGTTTTCTGTTATTGTATTTGGTACCCATCGAATTGTATATATTTTCATTTTAACTATAAAGTTTTGAATGTAAAAAAAATTGTATTAATTTTGTATATCCACTACATCTTTACAGAATAAAATTCTATCATTATTTATAATGTTTTCTTCTTCTTCGACCCAGACCGTCCGACCTACCAGAAAGGTGTAAGGTATCTGTTTGGACGGCCGGGAAGTGCCACCCAATTTAGACCGGAACCCAGTGGGGAGGCATCCACAGGGACCGTACCCTCCTTCCCCTACCACCAACCTCTCGGAATGACGTACGGACCCACATGTTTAACGTGATCGTACTCCGCGTGAACACGGCGGCAGTTTGGGCAGCGGCGGGAATCGAACCCGGGCCCACCGAGTGCAACTTCCGCGCGCTAACCACAGGGCTACCGCGCCCTATTTATAATGTTTTGAAATTCATACTTTATAGCACATAATTATCAAATAGCAAAATATGTCATATCATATTTCATTAAAATATGCTTTGAGATTTCTACGCCAAACTTAAGGAGTTTTAAACATCTAATTGAAAGTTATATACAGACATTGTATTAAAACATTTATTTTAACACATATTTCAGGGTTCGTGCGGACTTTGGAAATCGGGAATTTACAAGGAATTTGAAAATGAACTAAAATGTAAGGGAAATTGCCTCGAAAATTGATTTTTGTTCAAAATTCTGAAAACATCAGAGAATTTTCAACTTGCCGACCTGCTTTCTCACAGAGATGTCGATTACTATGGATTCTCTGTAGTTTCTATGGGAAACTTTCTCATAATACAGATTACGGAATTTGCATAGTTTCCTATGGAAAATTGTTTTTTGTGAAGGCCAATGTAAATTTACTGCCGCATTCATGGTTGTGTCAACCAAATCAGCGTAACGACTGGGATTTACGGCCGCGTGGGGGTTAATGCCAATCAAATTAACTTGACATCGGGGATTTACGGATGCATGTGCGTTAATGCCAATCAAATTAACGTGACAACAGGGACTTACGGTCGCGTGCATGGTAATGACAATCATATCACAGTGCCAATGATTATTTACCGCTGCGAGGAATGTAAAAGATCACGCTCAATCAATGTATCCGTGATCTTTCTTTCAACTCAGACCGTCCAATTTATCTGAAAGTGTAAGATATCTGTTTAGACGACCGGGACAGTCACCCAATTTAGACCAGAACCCAGTGGGGGGTGGCAACCTCAGGGACCATACTTTCCTTTCCCTACAACCAACCTCTCGGAAGGATTTTTGGGCTTACAGGTTTAACATGCCAGTACTCCGCGTTATCACGGGAATAGTTTAGGTAGAGCCGGAAATTGAACTAGGGTCCACCGAGGACAATCCCCGTGCTGGGCACGATACATCTTGAATAAAGTCAGTGATTTAAATGAAATACAATATGATTTTTTCAATCAATAAAAGTATTTTTTTCCAGTCATTCCTTGATACTGCTCTACACCCTTTGAGTAAGCTGGACGTCCTGGGTAATAAATCAATCAATAATTGTAAGAGGCCTATTGATTTTTAAGAATATCGCATTAAGTTTATAATATAATATAAACTAACTCGAATAATAAATTACAATATCCAACCACTTTAAAAAAATGTTCCTGCGATAATAGAAAAGTATGTACAAAAATTGAATGAATGTACATAAAAACTGAATAAACATTGATTTAATAGATCTATTTTTAAAGCAAATAATATCATAGGAAATTATCATGTCATGTAATGTACCATCATTCTATTCTTGACAGTGTGACCAAGACTATCTGGTTTTATCACTTTTGGTTAGGAGAAAAAACAGTAGAAAATGATAATTCTGGTTATCTTTATAGAATACTACAGATATTAGATATATGTAGAAAATTCGAATTCGAATTTTCGACTCCGTCACAATACTTTCCTTATACATTATATGTATATAAGGAAAGTAATAATTAAGAACTTGGATTTAATCATTAATCAACGAAGTAGTGAAAATGCAGTCGAGACGAAAAGTGGATTGCCTTCTGAAACATCTGATAAAAATAATAATCTCAATGAAATTATATATCGGTTACAAAAAGAGAATCATGATTTAAAAGACAAATGTATATATTGTCAAAACAAAGCCAATAAAAATTATAGAATAATGAGGAAATTCCTGTCAGTAAATGCCAATTTAACAAGATCTCATAAATTATTCAAAAATGAAGTAGAAAATAAAACAAAACAATTGATATTTACTGTTTTCTAAAAGCCAAATAAGAGCTCTAATAAAAAATCTGATGTGGGCACCACATGACTTTCCTTAAATAACGCAATGGATTTACTACTTTTACAGAAAAAAAAAGGTAATTCTTATAGTAGATATTTATATTCTTTCCAAGATATTAAATTTTCGTCAATTAGTCGTCATTTTTATCCATTTGATGAGATTTTCGTTAATTTGGCAACATTAAAAAAAGTCGCCAAGTTGGCGACATTTCGCCAAAATCTCGCCAAGCGTTATGGACGGAGAAATAAGTTATTCTTATAGCAGATAAATGATGATTGACGTTCAAATACAAAAGTATTACTCAAAGTATCTTTTCTCATGAATGGAACAAGCTAGATCTACGAAAATGACGTCACCAAATTTATCGCATGATAGTACATATGAAAAGTGAACGTTTCTCAAAATAATTAATAATAATTTTCTCAATAGTTAATATATTTTTTTTTAATTTATGGGATTTTTTGATAAATTTATATGAAAAATGTGCAATATCTCATGAACGCTTCATGTTAGCTTTCTAAAGTTTATGTCAATGGTTTTCTAAGGAAAAATTACATAAGAAATGTCTATTTGGTAACTTTATTACATGTTTTGATTTTTTGATGATTTTTTTCAAAATTTCACTCGAAAATTTAGAGGTGTTCTGAACATTCAATTGTGTTTAAAAACAATAGGCTCCAGTATTCACGGATTGTGATTTTTGTATCAAATTCCACTCGAATCTCTCCATTCGTTCGTTAGTTATCGTCTCCACAGACTCACTGACACACACACACACAGACATCACCTTAAAAACGTCTGATTCGTGTTCAGGGATGCTTGAAACGTGCTCTCTCGTCGAAAACTCGAATTCGAATTTTCGATCCCGTCACAATACTTTCCTTATGCATTATATGTATATAAGGAAAGTAATAAGAATCGTGTTCAATGGTCTTCAGAAGATGAAGAGGGTATATTGCTTTGTAAGAGATGAAATGAAAATACCGCTACCTGGAATAAGTACTTTGAAAAGGTGGATTTCGCATATAAAATTTTCACCTGGATTTTTAGCTGAAATTTTGCAACTTATGGAATAATCCTCTAAAACTTGTTTCGAAAGATAGTGCGTTATTGTTATGGATGAGATGAGTATCGATAGTATAATAGAATATGATCAAGCCGAAGATTGCAATTTAGGCCCTTACAAATCTGTGCAAGTAGTAATGGCACGAGGTATAACTTTGCTGTGGAAGCAGCCTGTGTTTTATAATTCCAATTGTCGAATGACTAAAAATTTGATATTTGAAATTATATTCGAATTAGAAAAAGCAGGTTTTGAAGTTATTGGTTTGACTTCTGATATGGGTGGTGGAAATCAAGCTCTTTGGAGGGAGTTGGGGATAACAATTAATCAGACGTGGTTTGTTAGCCCTACGGCCTACAGATACCAAGAGTAATGTATATGTGTTTGCAGATCCTCCACATTTGCTACAATTGCTCAGGAATCATTTAATTGACAGTGGATTAAAACTGCCATCAGGTGCTATAGTGGATAAATAAATTTTGTTGGAGCTTTTAAAGAAAGATTCTGAACTAAAGTTACGCCCAAAATTATCAGAAAAACATGTTTTTCTTAGAGGGGTGGAAGGAATGAAAGTTTCATTGGCAGCAAAATTTCTTTCCTATCATCTGGCGGGTGCAATAAAATTTTTGTTCCCATCTGAATCAGAAATTGCCAAATTCTTTAAATTAACAAATAACACATTTGATGTCTTTAATTCAAGCCATCTTAAAGATAAAATCCCCTTATGGAAACCTTATGGATTTGACATTCAAGTTCAAAATGATACTTTAAATTCCATGAGAGTGACAATGCAATATATGAGAATTGTTGGCAAAAAATCTTTAATGCCATTTCAAAAAGGATATATATTTTCTATTACATCTTTGCAAAAGTTGTATACATGTCTAAGTGCAATTGGTGTGTCTTACATAATCACTTCTAGATTAAATCAAGATTGTTTAGAGAGTTTTTTTTTCTGTCATAAGAGGTATGTTGCGATTACGTCTTCGGCTCCTAAGTGATCAACTTGTGCTGCCTTCTAAACACAGTAACGTAACAGAATGTGAAAAAACACATATTTTCACTACTCCTTGTGTAAAAGGATTATTCCTTCAAGAAAAAAACAATACCACAACAGAAATTTCAACTGCAATAAATTCAGAAAATAATTTAATTGAAAAATTAGTTATTGAAAAATGCAGCGACCTTAATCCAAATTATCCATTTGTTCATGAACAATGTTCTTCAGAGAAAAATATTGAAGAGAATGTTGTAGAGTACATTGCTGGATATTTGTCCTTTAAAACAAAAGAACCCTTATCCAAAATAAAGACAATGAAGCTGGGGAAATTTTTTGGATTGCATGCTTCAATAGAGGAGGACTCACAGTGCACTCGAATACTTGGCTAGAGACAATAAAAAAAATTTGAAATAATGTTTTACAATATTCACGGAAATGAGCTAAATAGGCAACCCAAAATCAAAATAATTCATAAATTATTCTGCAGTATGAAAGTGAACTTCCTAGAAATAAGCGATAAAAATCTTATTTTATATTCAAGATTGAGAACCTTTATTCACATTACGTATCTCATAAAAAGTTATTAAAACATGCTAATGATAAAAAAGTTCAGCGAAAAAATGCTCAATTTTTAAAAAACAGTATTTCTACAAAAACAGTTCTGCTTTAATTAAAAAAAATATATATTTCTTAGCAATCAAATTCTTAAATTCGTGATAACTAATTCCCACTTTACCTTTTTAATCTATATTATGCAATTGTATTGAGTACTTAATATTTTCAATCGATTAATATTTTATTGAAAAATAATTATTCATAAACATATTTTAAATGCTCTCAAATAGAGAATTATATCTTTGAATTAAGTACTATTATTTAATAAATTTAAAAATTATTAATTTATTTTCAAACATTGATTTAAAATTTGAATAAATAAACTGACTAAATTGCTTTTAGAAACAAAAATTAAGATACAAATTTGTTTAAATGTAAATGTGCTAAATATTCGTATAAATGTCAATTAAACTAAATATTTGTATAAACGTAAATTGAGCTAAGCATCTGTATAAATATAAACTGAGCTAAATATTTGTATAATTATATACTAAGTTAAATATTTGAGTAACCTTACATATTTGTAAAAAATTCTTTATTTGTATTTATGTGTATACACGTAAAAAGGATGTTTTAATAAAACTGCATTGTTTAATCATAAAATAATTAACTGGTATCTGTGTTTATTGTTCTCTAATGTATCTAATGTTCAGAATAAAAAAACTTAACAGTAATAATAGTAGAACAATTCGAAAACAGCTCCAAATATGTTCGGATTTTAAAACTTTACCTAACTAGATACTATTGATTCGCATAGAGCATGGTTTCCAGCAACTTTGACATCATCGTCATGACATTTAGCTCAAAGCAGCATTTCATTCCTCTAGCCAATACCGTGAGACAAGCGGATGGACCAACCTGTAGTATTAAAAGTAAGGTAGGAAATAACACTACGTTAATGAAATAGTCCTCCCATTCATTTTCAAATTTTTATACAACCCCCCCCCCCCCCTTGACATATTTGGTCAATCAGAAAATTTTTATTTTTAATGCAACAAGATCATTAAAAATACCTGCATATCTGTATCTTTAAAATTGAGAGAGTTATATTTAATTGAAAATTGAACATTGTGAATGGGGACCATATATCAAATTAGAAATTTAAATTTGTGACATATCACAAAAAAGATAAAACTCACAGACGATTTTTTCTTTTCTTTAATTTAGCTGTTTCAAATGTTTATAGTAAAATAATTTAAAAACAAGAAAGATCAATCATGCATAAAGCATTGATTATAAAACACTTTCCAACTGAAATACAATTTTATTTAAACATCTCTAAAATGCAATATATTCCTTAGTAATATTTTTAAAATTATCACAATACTATATTAATTTATTATATTTCAAACCTTAAAACTTCATC
This sequence comes from Amaurobius ferox, assembly GCA_951213105.1. Taxonomy (NCBI): domain Eukaryota; kingdom Metazoa; phylum Arthropoda; class Arachnida; order Araneae; family Amaurobiidae; genus Amaurobius; species Amaurobius ferox. The sequence goes on from OX578137.1 coordinate 95,347,526, forward strand.
GAAAAAAATAAACTTTATTCAAATGACGTCATTGAAATATAAATTGCCTGGTTTAAACATCTCTAAAATGCGATACATTCAGCGATAATATTTTTAAAATTATCACAATACTACAATGATTTATTATATTTGAATACTTCATCGAAAACAAATGAATATTATTCAAATGACGTCATCGAAATATACATTGCCTGGCTTTCTCTATAAAAGCAGCATTTCATTCATAATTTTTTTTCCATTCCTTTCATTCATCACAATAATTTATTTTAATTAAAACTTAAAACCACGGAGGTACAAGTAATTTAACTCTATGCTTAAAAAAATCGTCTGCTTCTTTATATAATCAATGAATGTTTCATTCATATCAGCTATATTACAGACTCTCTCTAAAAGTTGTGACATTAATAGAATGTATGGTTCAATTACTCTATTCGGCATGGTTGTTCTTTTTTTGTTCTCCCATGTACTTGTGAAATAAAAGGTAAGTGAAAAGAATAGTGGTACCATTTGGCAACTTTCGGTAGCTTAGCTTGGTAACCTTTTCCTCCTGATTCTACTTTTTTTCTGAATGATGTTAGTTTAACAACATGTAATTTACATATGCTAGAAACTTATGTCAGAATTTCATTTTTTTACAGCCTTTTTATGCCTGTCATTATTCGACCCTTTACTTTGTGAGCAAGATGACGGTTTCTATGTAATGTTTTGGTAGAATGATTGGTTTGTTTGATATACTGAAAGAAACAAGAAAGGTTTTCTTTTGTTAGTGTGAAATCAAAGAAGCGACAAAATATCAGAATAAGTCCCCTTCCCCCCCCACTTTAAAGTTCTCATATGGTGCATTGACTTACTAAGTACAAAGAATATGACTGAAATAGTTGCCATAATGGAAAGTATAATTGCTGTACAATTGATTCATCATAGAGTGTTGCAAAGCAGTCGAGTATGGGATGTGGAGATTCAAAGATGGTGTCTCATGACATATCATTAATCTCCAAAAATCAGCAGTAGCAGACAACTATGATGTATAACATCCCTCTGTAAGATAGAATAACATGTAGTGACAACATCTGAGAATTGGCAGTTTGCATCATTGAAACATGAAACATTCAGGTAAAATTTGCCAGATTTTTAAAATGTTTTTGTTCTATAAATAATACATTTCATCTTGAATTTTATGCAAACATGGCTATATTTTATATATGTTTTCAACAGTAAAAAAGTGATAAAATATAATCAAATTTGCATAAAATTAGATGGGAAAAGCCCTTTTATAAATTATAGATGCATTTTAGAAATGATGGATACCATTAAAAGTGGGGCGACAAAGGAAAATGCCATGAACTGCAACCATACCGGATTCTACAATTTAATCTGTATTAACAGAGATACAAGTATATAGATAAAATGCTTAAAATTCTGACATAGATAAACATTCATAATTGTATTATAGTGTGACTAAACTTATCTTTGGTAAGTCCAGAGAATAATTCATATTTGTTATTTTTCTAAGTACCAAATCACACCAAGTTGGCACATTTCTCCGTATTTTGAGATAGGCTGCTCCTACTAAGTGACATATTCAACCATGATAACAAATTAAATTCAGAATTTAAAAAAATAGTTATTTGAAATAGAAATTGCCATAAAATGTAAAAATACAAGATAAAATACTTAATTATCCGGACATGTAAAAAATATTGAAAGTGACATAATTTACTACATTATGAAATGTAATTTTGAATATAATAGATCAGCGTTTTATAGCTGGAAAAAAAAAATAAAAGTAAATACTTTGAAAAATTTGTGGACATAAAAAATAACATTGAAAAACAAGATAATTTGTGAGACATTTTACAAATCCAATACTTTTCATTTGAAACTATAATCAATAATTTAAAAAAATACTCAAACCAGACTAAAAAATGAATTAAAATAATCCAAAAATTGCCACAACAAACTAAATCAATTTGCAATTGTTAAAAAAGATCCAACCACATTTTACACAGAATGGCTGCAAATATGCACGGAAATACCTTTCTTAAAAATGGTAGCAACCATAAAAGCTGAGTGCTGATGATTGGATTTTATGTCGTGTGTAGGTTACCGGATTTGGCAACGAAAGATGATCACTTGAGCAAGTCACTATAGCGCTTGGAAGATTATTCTCCAGATCAACCTTATTTTTAAGTAAGAATAAGTAGTAGCAAATACACATATAGTTACTTTAAAATATAAATACTTTGTCCAGTTTTTTATTAATAATGCTATTGTTTATTACCAGTTTTTAAAATGTTTAAATATATAAATATACATATTACATAATTAGGTACAGTGTCGGTATAAAGAATTTGGATTTGACAAGATTGCGATGTGGCAATTTCAATATTCTGGCAACCCCTTCTTGCTTCTGAGCTTATTCTAGTTCTGTTCTTTCTACAATCTGTTATGAAGAGTATCTAAAAGTTTTGTATTTGGATCACGAATTTGTAATGTATGTGTTTGGATTTGAAAAGTTTTGTATTTTTGAATAATTATTTGTTTGGATTCATTGCTTTTGGATATCTACATGTTATTTGTTTGTATTCGAAAAAAGTTTTGGATATCTACATGTGATTTGCTTTGGATTTCACGAAACCAAGTTGAATTTTTTTTGCAATTTAATATTTTGATTTAACCATGGTTTCAAACTATTGTTTCTGTTAGCAGTGTTGTAGGTAAGGAAATTACTTAAACTTTATGATTTTAATGTTACATCCGCACAGTGGATGAAAGCATGTGCTCTAAGAGCCACGGAACATTTGTTGCACAAACCAATTTTTCTATATGTGGCCTCTGACTGCCAGCTGTCCAGATACTGTAATGTTTATTAGCAGGCAAATGTAGTGAGGTAAGCTCATGAAAATCCATGTTCGAATTGTTACAGATCAACTTCTGCACAAAAGCCTATTTCCACATTGTGGCTTTAGACAGTGAAAGACCATTTCTATGTAAAATTTTTGTTTCTACATTATTTTATTTATTTTTACAGCATTGACATATATCTTTCATTTAACAAGTGCTATCTTTCATTCGAAAAATTTTAGGATAGAAATTTCCATATTTACAGTGTTGGTATATGCTTTCTTTTGTTTTTGTATGATATTTGCTATTTATGCATTATTTAATATTTATTTTTTAATGCAGTTTTGAATTTTACTAATATATTTTTAATTCGTTACATATTAAGCCTTATATGGTGTTCATTATATCTTTTCAAACATCATCTTCCTTGGTGCCATTTTTGACCACCAAAAAAATGGCGGATTGTACCAAGATTCGGCTAATCCGGAGATTAGGTCACCTTGGTTAAATCGGAGAAGACGCCACGCACTTTGTGAGGTTAAATCGGAGAAGACGCCACGCACTTTGTGAGCGCTTTATGTTGCAATCTGATAACCTCTTGTATCGGATGTTTTCGGCGGAAATTGTGTAACATCCAATAAGAATACGTTTTTGTGTTTGCTACAGTTTTTTGATGTAAAAGAACATTTCTATCAATATTTTTGGCCATTGTTGTGCGTGTTTGCTTGTTCTTTCGTTATATGATTTATTTTGGAAAAAGTGATTTTGCTACGTGCGATATGCACAGATAAAATTGTAGCATATTCTGTGTCTGGGCGCCGCAGGCGACCGTTCCTAATAAACCGGAGATCACTGGGTGCCCCGTTCCGGTGTAGAACGACCTTTAGGTCGAACCCCTGCCCTTGTACGGACCACTGGTACATACGGACCACCGATACATCCGTTCCACAATTTTTGATCTTTAGATCGAATCCCTGCCCTTACACGGACCTGTAGGTCGAACCCCTTCCTTTATATGGATCCTCAGTTAGATGGAGAAAGCGATCTTGATACGTGCGATATGCACAGATAAAATTGTAGCATGAAAATATTAAATTTTACAAAAATCTGATTTTGGAACGTTTACATGAGTATTATTAATTTTTTTATTCTGCAGTTTTATAAAGTTATTTCATTTTCTTAAAATACACAAAAATCTGATTTTGTAACGTTTTTTTTTGAGTATTTAAGTTATGTTATAAAGTTATTTAAGTTAAATTAAATTATCATTTATATTAGAAAATCTTGTTTAGAACAAACACAATAGTCTGTCTTTAGAAATAGGGTTCTTCTACCAAAACATCATTTTGGTAGGAGGAGCCTATTTCTAATGATGGTAAATGACATCACTGAGGATGGGTGGAGCCAATTTCAAAACACGGAAGAAAGCGCCAACCACAGGCCAACTTGGCCCGATTTTGTACTTAGAAAAAAATTTGCGGTGACCTGATCTCCGGATTTACCCAAGATTCTTTATACCGAAGCTGTTATAAATTAGTATTTGCTTGAATTAATGCATATGATAATCAACATGGATACAAATGGGGACATATCAGATATTTTCTTCTAAAAGGTAATTAAAGAAAGGCAGATATAATGGAAAGAAGTTTATGATAATTTGAAACATTTCAAAAATTACAAGACTACCTATTTTATGAGTCTAATATCTCCCATCAATAAAATTTTACTAGGTAAAGGGCCAGGCTGCGGAGATAAAATTGTAATAGTTTCTTTATCTATGTCAACATTAGTTATACATACAAAACCAATTATATTAGTCATCATAATATCTTCATCTACACTGTTTGCAAAACTTAAGCCAAGCACATGATTTATAATATTGGGACCAAAAGGAACAGAGACAACAGCCACATCATCAGAACTTATACTTTGAGCATCCACAATGCAGTCAGCTGATAACTGTGTTACTTTATATATCTGAACATCTGAAAAATTAACATCAAATGAATGAGGGTTCAAATTTGTTTTTGAGCCATAAAAATACTCGTAAACACGCTTATCACGAGTTTTCGCTCGTACTGGCCTACTCCGTTCAAATACACCCTCTTGCTTTGGGACATATACAACTTTCACACAAGATGGCATATCCTTTCTAAGTTGAAGAAAAAGTCTTTCTTCTTCTATTACAAATAAAACATCAATTTCGAATGCACAAGCCGCAAGAGTTATAGCATTGTAACCATTACCTCTCGCCCAGCCACATGTATCAATAATAATACCAGATGTACGAGTATTTTGATTTGCATTTTTTATGCGGGTTTGTATTAGCTGGCCTAGCTTCTTAATGAGCAGGAAATATAAAGCAATATTATGACCAGGGCTCTTGTACCCAAATGGATATACTGACAAAGCTTGTTGATTGAATCCTTCAGTAATATCAGAGGGTCTTTCAACAGGGAGAATGCTGATTGTTCCTGGGATAGAGGCTGCACTTTGTCCAACATCTAAATCAATATATAACGGCCGCCTACCAAGTCTAGCAGCATAATTTAAAAGAATACGGCAAAGTGAACTTTTGCCAACATCAGTAGGTCCAACAACGAGGCTTACTGGACCTTTAGTGTTATCCGATTCTGCTTTTAGGCGCATTTCTTCTAAACAAGCATGGAGATTAGCAGGAATGATCATCAAAGTATCTGATGTAACATATGCCAATTCTGTTTTCCCACTCAGTCTAACTGAGCATCCACGCCATGAAAACACAGCAACAGAGGACGAAGGTGGAAATGTATACACTTTATTTAGCGTAAGCTCAGATCCATATATTTCAGCAAAGCCAGATAGTAATTCCACTGTAACATCAGTAGTTTCTTCATCTATAATAAATCGAAGCTCACTCTCTATTCCCACTGTAAACACAACAGAATTATCATCCTCATCAGATCCTTCCATTATTTAAGAAATTGAAAAATATATATATATCAATGCAAGCTATTGTAAGAATGAGTCTACATACGTCTATGTTTGTTTCAAATATCCTAATTCGAATGATAAAAATGTACAATTGACGATAGTACAAAATGAAAATTACTTTAGAAAGTAAAAAAACGTTACTTCCATGCTACATATCACAAAATATTTATTATAAATGTTGCCGCTTCTTTACCAAATACCTCTACTATAAAATTGAATCGTTCATCATTAGAAACACTGTGTAGCATTCGCATAATCACGAATATATTTCGACCAATTATTATAGGACAAATATAGTTTTCGTCTGATGTCATGATTGAGGAAATCTACTTAGTATCCAACTTGTAGGTATAATTCTGTGGTTACTGTATATATTGAAACAAGGTTCCTGTAGTAAGTATGGGTAGGACTGGAAGCGGAGCCAATAACACGTAACACATACTTTGCCAGATATGTCAGTCAAGAAGCAGAGGTAGATGAGTTTCATGTGATGTCATGCTCCGCGATTCCACTGCATAGCATCCATGTTTATTGTGAAATATTAGTTTACATATTACAGAAGATTTTTTAGAAATTTACAATCATTTAGCAAGCAATTTTACGATATATTTAAATTTATCTTATCTTTAAGATTATTTAGCACAAATATTGATAAAAATATGCGTTTTAAAGACTAAAATTTGATGTTGCCGTTACAAGCATATATGCACATTATGTGCTTCTGAAAGTTTGCTAAAGGAATTGGGTAAGCTGAATTTGAAATTACTTTGTTGACACATCTGCCCTTGCATTATGGAATCATATCTGTGCCATCAAAGTTCGTTTATTTAGTTTTGCTATGTTTATTTAATGATTAGTAATATATTGAGTTGTAAACTTGTACAGTAATATAGCAGCTGTCTCATTTATATATAAAAAAGGTCGGTTGTTCTGTTGCTGCATTAGTTATTACAGAAGATATACAAGAGAAAACAGGCATAATTATGTATAATATAAGTTAATAGAAGTGATTAATTTGTTTCTATCTTGGATACATATTTCCATTAAATATCTCTATTAATATTCTTGCATAATTATTGATATACCACAGAAAGCTAGCTATCGTAGGCTGAAAACTGTTTAATTTTGTTCTTAAAATGCTTCTCCAAACTGCAATAAAACAAATTACACAATAACTTGTAAAAAGACTGATTATTAAGTAATATTTAATATAATTTTGTCTTCGACAAGAAATGACAAATAGATTATGCAATGCTATTTCTTTTAAACTAGTGAGTGAAAAGCGTTTTTCGATAGTAAACTCTGAACTGAAATTTCTTGTGCATATAGATAAAGCTATAACAAAATTTATATAATATTGTTTATGTGTTTTTCATAAAATTTTTATAAAATATTTTATTTTTATAATATCAAGTATCTGAAATAAAATATCACCATCTGTTTCGTTACCGACAAAAAAACAAACACAAGTGGATATACTATACATTATTTATTGGTGGTTTTCTTTGCATGTAAACATGCTTATCGACTATAATTTAGATTTTAAATACGTAATTTGAGCATAGTTCATTCATATCAAACTGAATCTGACTTTCTTTTTAAATTATTCGTAAACTATCCCAGTGTATTTAATTTGAAGTTAATTGGATAAACTCAAAACTTCTGTAATGCATTGAATTATGGAATGTACTTACAAGGACGATCTCCTGACCGATTTTTATGAAAAAATTACTGTGAAAAGTATTGGTCTGTCACAACACATTGTGTAAGTACTAGCGGCCCTATAGCAATAGAAACGACATAATAAAATATTGAAAAAAATAATTTTCATCGCCAAATAAAACCCTACTGTAGAACTCGGCGCCAACGTTGGCGTACAGTATACTTCAGATTCCCAGAGTATAAGTACGGAAACAGTGCATCGGCTCGTTTGCTTTGTTTTTCGATTCGGTTACTGTTCTGTAGTACTGCATATTTCGTATTTCCAGCAACATTTTTTATAGCTTATTCCTCTTTACTGTTTGTTTGAATGCAAGCTTGTTGCATGATTTTCTGTTTTTTTTACACTATCAAAAGCTGATAGAACAGTGTGTTTAAACTATTTGAATATTTTTTACATTTGCAATTTCGCATTGTTGTTTATTTATTATTATTTTTTTCGTAATTTTGAACTCCTTTAATTCGGAATAACTAGCATCAACGTATGTAACGTAATATGGATGCTTCGTCAGGAATATACTCAAAATGATTTTCAAATAACTCCCTTCACCCAAGAAGAAAGAGATCTGAAAAACAAAATCAATGAAGTCATACAAAGTGCGGGGATTGAAGAAGAATATTCTGATTACGAGTTTGATGACGAAAGCGATCCTGAATATATTAATGCTGATGATAATTTGGATTCTGATGAAGGTGACGTACACATACCGAAGATAAGTTTTGAATATAACGAAGCTGCAGTGCAATATTGGAGAAATACAAGTAAACGATCATGTATGTCTCCATCTACGATCTGTACAACATCGCTTTAAATTAGTCAAAAACCTATGCCAGTTAAAAAATTGGGGAAAACAAATTGGAAATTTGGGTGATCGCGGACACAAATTAAAAGCCATTCAAGATTTTGTATACGAACAATTTCAGGAAACAAGACAAAAATGCATTGTTGTACATGATTGTGATTTAAAGCGTTGGGCCTGTTCTAAAGCCATTGATTTAGGAATGAAATTCTCAGCATCGCGAAAATAGCTAATCACATTTAAGAAAAAGTACTGTATTGTCAACAGGAAAATAACAAAAGCCATGTCGCCTCGGGAAACAGTCGAACAGATGGATATGAAAAACTCTGCATGAGCTTGCGTAAACGATGTTATTACTTTTGACAAACATTCACATTTTAGCGATGATCAGGATTTCAACGCCGATCAATCGGGCTTCAATAAGGAAATATATTCTGGACGAACACTCGCGTTTTCAGGAGAAAAACAAATTAAAAATGTTGTCCAATCTATACATTCCACAACTCATTCATACACAATAATGCCCATAATTAGTAAAAGTGGCAATCTGTTATCTCCGCTACTCATTGTATACCCTGAACCAATGGGAAAGTTTGGTATCAATGTGGAAAGGAACATGTTTCAAGCAAGCAATATTTATACAATTGCAACCAAATCAGGTAAAATGGAATGGGAAGAGTTGCGTACGTGGTTGGCGGAATTTTTTTTCAAAATCACTCCACAGGAAACAGTACTTTTGGTAGATTCTTGGTCTGCATTTAGAAACCAAGATTTAATTAATAATTGTATTCCATCTGATAAAGATATGCATTTACTTTACATTCCTCCTAAAACTACAGCTCTCATTCAACTCCTAGATAAGTACGGGTTTCGATTATGGAAGAACTTCGTGAGAAAATTTTCAGATGTGGTTATGATTAAGCAAATCAACATTCATTTATACGAAAGAGACAATATTTTAAAATTACAAGCGATTACGCACAATCAATTTTCTTCTCCACTTTTATTGATATGTGGAAATATTCTTGGTATGCCTGTGGTTAGACAGATTCACACCCAGGACATTTTCAAAATCCGGTTGATTTTGTTTTTCATACATCAGATTCTTTTCATTGCTCTTTGGCCAATTGTTATTCCAAAGGTTTGCAAAATGTAGTTGGTGTTGCACATATCTCTGTTTCGAACATTTTTTTTACTATTCCTCACCTCTGCAATATATTTATTCCATAAAATAATAAGCCTGTTAACGTTACATTAATTTAGGTCGTAGTAGCACCAGATTTGATTTGTCCTACAGATTAATTTATGACAAGTTTATAAAAAGTGAGACTTCAAAAGCTGATGAGTTGTATTAGTAGGAACTGTCTTGTTAGTGTTCACTGTTTAGTATTACTATTGATTTTGTTAAAAACTGCACAAGGGCTTTCCTCCTGCTGGAAGAAGTGCCCAAGAGGGGGTAAAGCGGGATTTTCTAAAGATCTTGCTTCGCATTAACGTTATATGTGGAGAACACCACTCAAAACTCTGTGCCGTCTGATCAATCGAACGCGAGAGCTCAAAATCTCCCAGTGGTGTCTTACAAATGCAACGCTCGTATGCACAGGATCTAGGCCTTAATCGAATTTTTATAGTATTACATCTTCAGAGGTTTTCAGCTTTCACGATTGTCAAAACAGTAATCATAATGCATAATCGCCAAATCGGGATAACGTTTAGATTCTGGTAACCCAGAACCAATTTTAAATATTTTATTGTGTCGTTTCTATTACTATAGGGCCGCTGGTACTTACACAATGTGTTGTGACAGACCAATACTATTCACAGTAATTTTTTCATTAAAATCGGTGGGGGTCGATCAGGAGACCTTCCTTGTTAGACATTACAACATAGTACAAAATGTGCTTACATATACTACAACATTGGTAAATTTTCCATAAACATTACAAAGTTGTCTGTACATTCATGTAACAAGCTACTTTTGTACCAAATTTAGGTTGTGTAGAAAGGCCAATAGGAAAGAAAGGCCAATGTGTTTTCTTGTATTGTAATTGGTACCCACCAAATTGTATATATTTTCATTTTAACTAAAAAGTATTGTAAGTAAAAAAGTTGATATATATATTATTTTTATATCCTCAATATCTTTACACAAGAAAATTATATCATTATGTATAATATTTTGAAATTCATACTTTATAACACATAACCATCAAATTACAAAATATGTCATATCATATTTCATTAAAATATGCTTTGAAATTTCTACGCCAAACTTAAGTTATGAGTTTTAAATATTCTAATTAAAAGTTGTACACAGATCTTTGAATTTTAAAATCCCAATCATAAAATAACTCAATATCCTTAAATCACAAGTAAACTTGCTGATGAAAGATAAAAAAGTATATATAAAGTCGACTCTTAATAAGACGGCACCCGTTTAATGTGCCTACATACCTTCAAATTTTAATATTTTAAAAATTGTCTACTTATGTGCATTATATTATAGAATATAGCTAAAAACTGTGAATAACATGTAAAAATATGTATATTTTTAAATATTTTGAATTTTAGGCTCAAAACATGCATAAAAATTGCTATAAAATGGCACTTTTGCAAAACATCAAAACTCAAATTTAAATGAAGATATATTTATATTGTGAATTTTATTATGCTGACTGAAACCTCCTTGAGGGAATGAAGCACTCTCACAACTATAACTATGTTATTTGGAAAATTATAGAAGTTAACGTTTTTACTCACAGAAAAATCATGAAAATGCATGGCAATTCATAACTTGTACCAACTAAAAAATGAAAAATAATTTAACTATAATCATAGTAGAGGTTCATTCCCTAAATCAACTCCTGCAGAATATGTTAGCTAGTTTCATAACATTACAATTATAATTTTTTGAGTTATGATGTTTTGCGATAAAGCAAAATGTTAAAAATCTCATTTTGAGAAAAAGCAGAAAATATAATTAAATACCAGATTTTACCTATTAAATAAAAAATTTAATTTTAAAAGGCTCTTGATTTATAAAGTTCTCCATCTGTGTTACTTACAAGAGTAATCCTTTTTTCCCTGATGGCTTTTAAAATTTTTCTACGTTTATATGCAACAGGGGTAGTATGACGCTTCGAATCACCAATTCGAACGTTATCCAGCTGTCGATAACCCGTCAAGGTGAAATAGCCTGGATTTTTAATGTTCAGATCAGTTAAAACTTTTAATCAGCTTTGATATAACCTGCATTGAATTGCATTACTGCATCATACGCCCCCAATTTCACAGTTTGCAGACAAACAAAAACATCTTTTGGCACTCTCTGCCATATTATACCGTTAAAACACTCATTGGCATTTTGAGTTTTGCCATGTAGACATTTCTCTAATAATTCTCTGTAACAGAGCTCTAAATAAACTGGCTTTATAATATTCAGAATATCATTAAGTAAACCAGGATATTTTTCTTTTAAACGTGTTTTACCTTGCGCTAGAGCTCGTTGATAATATCACCAGCCAGGGGCGGATCCAGAAAATTTTTTCGTGTGGGGCGCAAAGCTAGGAAGCTAATTCACAACTTTTTTGTTAAATTTGTGGTCGTGTTTTGTGATGCCCTTCAATGAACTCGCAAAATATTGAGAAGTCATAAGAAAAACCCGAACACATTCATATATATATATATATTTTAAAATATCATTTTTCATATTTTAATATAATTTTATTTTTATCATTTTATATCTGATACATCTTTTAATATCTTTATTTTTTCATATCTCAGCTAATAGTATTTATAAAATAAACTTAAATTTCTTTGTGGCAAATTAATTTATTACGCATCTACATCAATTCAAATATGGGGATGATCATTCATCAGAGAGAGTCCTGTCAACCTGTCTTCGGTCAATTGAGATCTGAGTTTCAAGTCCTCTCAAAGTAAATAAACCTCGCTCTGCTGTGACAACTGACACCCAAAGTGTCTTGTACACTTTAATAAGGTGCGGGTAAATATCGCCATCTTCCCTCAATGTCTCCAATACGCCGACAGAAAGAGACTTACTGAAGTTTGGCCTCTGACAAAGGAGTTTTACTTCTGCAACAATCTGTTGTAGGATGTCTTGGTCTGAATCGTTTTGTGCCATGAGGTGGCACGATGCTTTGATGATCCTTCTGAAGTATGATTTAACAGCCTTAGACTCTAATTTTTTTAAATGATTTAGAACCATTTGGCGAGCGAAAAATGTCTCAAAATCAAAGGATATATTTGACCAAAGAACGCAAACAGTTCACTTTCAGTGCACTGTTGATGAGGAGTCTCCTTCCACTAAATTATTAACTTGGCGCTGCTGTCTGCCAGCTAGTTTTGGGATAGTTCGTTCAACTCCCAATTCCCGCGTTCCTCCTCCATCGCTCTAACTCAGTACAGAACTTCTTAGCGTAGGTATGCCTTTCCTTTAGCACTTTGACAGTTTGCTGAATTTTTACAGTGGCTTCGTGTGCATCCAAGCTCTTCTGTAAAACCTATAATTCAATGGTTTGATTATAACCATTAAATTACTCAACCAAAATATGGCCATTATGAATTCACAATGCGATATTCTTTTGAGATTTGCTTTGGCCGCTGTCACCATATCAAGGCATTGTGTTCATTTTCACTAAAGCTGTTGTGAAGTGAGTAACAAATCAATTTTTAACTGAAAAATTGAGTCATGGCACTAATCCCAGCAGGTTTAACAGTGTCCGATCAAGGAATAATCCCAAGTGATCTCTCAGTACTGCATAAATTTTTTACATGGTTTTGAAAAAAGACATAATTTCTTCTGCAGTTCTTAGTGCGTTCCTGTTGGAAGGTGCATCATAGTAACTAGAAATTGCCAAATTAAAATGATGATTTTTGCAACGACAGAGAGAGGCGTTCATAACTTCTCTTTTAATTTCCACATCCTACACAGTTGCGAAACATTTACGGTTCATCTATTACAACTAGTCGCTACTCCAGAATTCAGATCTAGTTCCAGTTCTTTTATAAATTTAAAAATACTTCTTCTAAGAACAGAACTTCTAATTGACCAGTCTTCGTTATATCTCAAATGTCTCCTTGAAGTTCCATGAAACATACAAAATTTTCTTTTACGATACCATTTGAGCGATACCACACTGATAAACAGAGTTGTAACTTGGGAGATTCATCAGTGATTTTATTAAATATTATACTGTAATATTTTTTCCCGTACCTGTATTAGAATCACTTTAAGAATCTCGACACAAACGCAGATTATCAACTCATGGCAAGTCATTAACACTGTACAACAAAGTTGAAAAGTGTTTATGACTTTGTTCGTTCATTCTATCTGTCTATCTGTCTGTCTGTCTGTCTGTCCGTTAGCACGATAACTGCCGTAAAAATGACTTAATCAAAATGAAATTTTAGTATGTTGTTCAGACGGTCTGTAGGACCTATGGGAATATAAATGAATAATATCACCCAATTAGTTTTGGATTGAACCCGGGTTGAAAAAATGAAATACATTGAGCCCTATGGGACCTAATTTTTCAAACAGTTTTTAAGCGGATTTAAAATTCACAAATTGCTTCGAAAATTTTAGGTAATATTCAAATTGTTCCATAAAATATATAAACAAGAATGATCAATCATGCTTAAAGCATTGATTATGAAACACTTTCCAACTTCAATGCAATTTTATTTAAACATGTCTAAGATGCAATGCGTTCCTCGGTAATATTTTAAAACTTATCACAATACTACATTAATTTATTATATTTGACACCTTAAACCTTCATCGAAAAAAATTAACTTCATTCAAATGACGGCATTAAAGTATAATTTGCCTGGTTTAAACATCTCTAAAATGTGATGCATTCCTTGGTACTAATTTTAGAATTATCATAATACTACGATAATTTATTATATTTGAAAACATCATCGAAAACAACTGAAATTCATTCAAATGACGTCATAAAAAAATAACACGCCTGGCTCTCTCTATAAAAGTAACATTTCATTCATAAATAATTCCCCCATTCATGTCATTCATCACAATACTATAATAATTTATTTTTTTTAAAAATTAAGACCATTGAGCTACAAGTAAGTAAACTCAATGCGTAAAACTTCATCGAAAAATATCGTCCTTCTCTTTCTAAAATCAATGAATATATTTCATTCATATCAGCTAAGCAGACTCCATGGACTAAATGATTTTGTGTTAAAGAATTACAGCGATTCTAATACAACTCATTCTACATAGTTTGCTGTTTACATTTTACATAGGTGAAAAATAGACTTAATAGTAGAAATAATGAAATTTGGAAGAGCATTTAAACTGAAATATATTGTCATTGCGTTGTTTCAGTATGTAGATGCACAGAATTTAGGCAAAAATAAAGTAGTTTTAGGACGGATACAACACTCAATATGAATTAAAAAGAACTTTAAAAATCACGATTTTGACACAAGATGGATGCCATATATCATTTTGAAGTGGGTCATATGATCGTTTCATATCATGGACACGTGATCGCTTCATATAAGAGGTGTTATTATTATTTTAATTTTTATTTAAAAAACAACTGAATATATTTCGCAGAATTTTTTTTTATATATTTTATGGAACAATTTGAATATTGCCTAAAATTTTCGAAGTCATTTGTGAATTTTAAATCCGCTTAAAAAATGCTTGAAAAATTAGGTCCCATAGAGCTCAATATATTCCATTTTTTCAACCCGGGTTCAATCCAAAACTAATTGGGTGATATTATTCATTTATATTCCCATAGGTCCTATAGATCGTCTGAACAACATACTAGAATTTCATTTTGATTAAGTCATTTTTACGGCAGTTATCGTGCTAACGGACAGACAGACAGACAGACAGACAGACAGACAGACAGACAGAATGAACAAAGTCATAAACACTTTTCAACTTTGTTGTAAAGTGTTAAAAAAATGCAGCGAAATATATTCAGTAGTTTCTTAAATAAAAATTTAAATAATAATTACACCTCTTATATGAAGAGATCACGTGACCATGATATGAAAAGATCACATGACCCATTTCAAAATGATATATGGCATCCATCTTGTCTCAAAATCGTGATTTTTTAAGTTCTTTTTAATTCATATTGAGTGTTATATCAGTCCTAAAACAACATTTTTGTTTAAATTCTGTGCATCTGCATAGGAATATATTCGTAGAATCTTGAATGTATATTTTAAAAATAGATTGATTTGAACTCAAACTATTCTGGTTTTGTATATTAACATTTTACATTTTAATTATAAATAGTGTTTAGCAGAAGTAACATTCAGCAGATACTTATATATAAGTTTTCCTTTTAATATTCGCTATATCAAGTTAGCTTTGCACGATGTTCAGTGAGTCAGATATCAGAATTTATTCCCAGTCTTTAGTGAAGATTGGCTCAGTGGATTACGTGAAGACCAATTATCGTTAAACTCTGATTCATTCAGGATTTTCTACGCCAGAATTCTAAAAGCGCGGAAAGGAGCCGAGTTGAGTAAAAAGCCGGATGCTCTTAATTTCCTGTCATAAAATAAAGAATTCGTCCGCGAGAAACGGAAGTTAGCTCATTGCTCAGTCTTCTCAACTATTTCGGGGGGCAATTATCTTTTATTTTCCAGTGAATTACTACGACGTGTCCATTCCATTATTTTGGATGTTTTGTCTTCTGCCGGCTCATAATCTCGCTTAGTTTCAACCGATTTAGGTAGGAGAGAGGGGCTGAGGAATATTTTCAATTATTATTCTTCATGAGTGAGAGAAATTATCTTTTTAGGGATAATATACTTGGAAATGTTTTATACTAGGAACGGCGTTCACTTATGCTGCATTATAAAAAGCAGGCGGAAAGTAAATTTATAACGAAGTCCCTTTTTTTACAAGTGTTGTATACATTTAATTTTTGACGGAATAAGGATTTTTATCCTTTTTTGCATACTTATTTCGTATTATCACACGAATTTTTGGAAAAATCGGAATTGACATCTCTAAAACCGAAGTGGAAATTTTACCCCCCCCCCCCCCTCCGAAATATGATGCTGAATTCATATCAGTTACCTTCTAAACTACACATTCACACACATACACACACACACACACACACACACACACATATATATATATATATATAATACAAATATTATATGAAATTCCAATGAGAGATTAGAGATAAGTTGTAATTCATATAACCATAACTTAAAATATAAGATAGCTACGTATAAAGATGAAAAAAATAATAGAGATTCATCAATCAAGGGGAGAATAAGAAGCAAATATCCAGTCATCAAGCAATATATAATCTACAATTATGAATGGTGGGATTTCAAAACTGAAAAACAGAATATATATATATATATATATGTGTGTGTGTGTGCGTGTGTGTGTGTGTGTGTGTGTGTGTGTGTGTGTGTGTTTGTGTCTTAAAGTCTTTACGTCACTATGCTTACGGGGCATATTTTTTGTACTAGGGTTCCAAAAAAAATTTTGAGGAAAAAAAGGAGTGAGTGAGTGAACCGGATATTCTAAATCGGAAGTGAAAATCCTTAGTGAACCTTTTAACTCCCTCCGAAATTTTGATGCCGAATCAAAATCAATCATCATCGAAGCTCTATTTATATAGCAGATCCTGAGAAATATATATTACAAGGAAAATGTAAAACTTTGAATCGGAAGCGACATCTCTAAAATTGGAAGTGGAGATCCTTTGTGAGCTCCATGTCCCCATCCAGAATTTGATGCTGAATCCATATCAGTTATCCAAGCTGCATCCATAGTTAATCCTGAGAAATATATGTTTCAAGGAAAATTTTGAAAAAAAATTGGAATTGAAAAAAATTTGGAATTGAAAAAGGAATCGAACGTGGAAATACTTAGTAAACTCCCCTACCCTTCAAAATTTTCTTTTGAATCCATATCAGTCAGCATCTAAATTCTATCTATAACAGTACCTGAGAAATATATGTTTCAAAGAAAATTTTGAACCGGAAGTGAAAAAGGAATCGAACGTGGAAATACTTCCCTCCCCTTCAAAATTATCTTTTGAATCCATATCAGTCAGGATCTAAATTCTATCTATAACAGAACCTGATAAATATATGTTTCAAGGAAAATTTTGAACCGAAAGTGAAAAAAGGAATCGAACATGGAAATACTTAGTAAACTCCCCTCACCTTCAAATTTTCTTCTGAATCCATATCAGTCAGTATCTAAATTCTATCTATAACAGAACCTGAGAAATATATGTTTCAAGGAAAATTTTGAACCGGAAGTGAAAAAAGGAATCGAACATGGAAATACTTAGTAAACTCCCCTCACCTTCAAATTTTCTTCTGAATCCATATTAGTCAGTATCTAAATTCTATCTATAACAGAACCTGAGAAATATATGTTTCAAGGAAAATTTTGAACCGGAAGTGAAAACGGAATCGAACGTGGAAATACTTCCCTCCCCTTCAAAATTATCTTTTGAATCCATATCAGTCAGGATCTAAATTCTATCTATAACAGAACCTGATAAATATATGTTTCAAGGAAAATTTTGAACCGGAAGTGAAAAAAGGAATCGAACATGGAAATACTTAGCAAACTCCCCTCACCTTCAAATTTTCTTCTGAATCCATATCAGTCAGTATCTAAATTCTATCTATAACAGAACCTGAGAAATATATGTTTCAAGGAAAATTTTGAACCGGAAGTGAAAAAAGGAATCGAACGTGGAAATACTTAATAAACTCCCCACCCCTTCAAATTTTCTTCTGAATCCATATCAGTCAGTATCTAAATTCTATCTATAACAGAACCTGATAAATATATGTTTCAAGGAAAATTTTGAACCGGAAGTGAAAAAAGGAATCAAACATGGAAATACTTAGTAAACTCCCTTCACCTTCAAATTTTCTTCTGAATCCATATCAGTTAGTATCTAAATTCTATCTATAACAGAACCTGAGAAATATATGTTTTAAGGAAAATTTTGAACCGGAATTGAAAAAGGAATAGAACGTGAAATACTTAGTGAACTCCCCTTCCCTTCAAATTTTCTTCTGAATCCATATCAGTCAGCATCTAAATTCTATCTATAACAGAACCTGAGAAATATATGTTTCAAGGAAATGTTATGTTGTAAAAACAAAAGTATGGCAAAACTTTTGGCCACCAATAAGCAATGGATTATATACGGATACATGCTCTTATACGGATTACATAATCTTTTACGGATTATTTGCTCTTTTCGCTTCATTTGTATATTAATAGACGTAAAGGGGGAGGATACCGCTTTAACATTTTTAACACTTTACAACAAAGTTGAAAAGTGTTTATGACTTTGTTCATTCTGTCTATCTGTCTGTCTGTCTGTCTGTCCGTTAGCACGATAACTGCCGTAAAAATGACTTAATCAAAATGAAATTTTAGTATATTGTTCAGAGGGTCTGTAGGACCTATGGGAATATAAATGAATAATATCACCCAATTAGTTTTGGATTGAACCCGGGTTGAAAAAATGAAATACATTGAGCCCTATGGGACCTAATTTTTCAAGCATTTTTTAAGCGGATTTAAAATTCACAAATTGCTTCGAAATTTTTAGGCAATATTCAAATTGTTCCATAAAATATATAAAAAAAAAATTCAACGAAATATATTCAGTAGTTTTTTAAATAAAAATTAAAATAATAATAACACCTCTTATATGAAGCGATCACGTGACCATGATATGAAACGATCACGTGACATACTTCAAAATGATATATGGCATCCATCTTGTCTCAAAATCATGATTTTTAAAGTTCTTTTTAATTCATATTGAGTGTTGAATCCGTCCTAAAACTACTTTATTTTTGCCCAAATTCTGTGCATCTACATACTGAAACAACGCAATGACAATATATTTGTGTTTAAACGCTAATCCCAAATTTGATTATTTCTACAACTAAGCCTATTTTTCACCTATGTAAAATGTAAACAGCAAAATATGTAGAATGAGTTGTATTAGAATTGCTGTAATTCTTTAACACAAAATCATTTAGTCCATGGAGTCTGCTTAGCTGATATGAATGAAATATTCATTGATTTTAGAAAGAGAAGGACGATATTTTTCGATGAAGTTTTACGCATATAGTTTAATTACTTGTAGCTCCATGGTCTTAATTTTTAAATAAAATAAATTATTATAGTATTGTGATGAATGACATGAATGGGGGAATTATTTATGAATGAAATGTTGCTTTTATAGAGAGAGCCAGGCGTGTTATTTTTTCTATGACGTCATTTGAATGGATTTCAGTTGTTTTCGATGAAGTTTTCAAATATAATAAATTATCGTAGTATTATGACAATTCTAAAATTATTACCGAGGAATGTATCACATTTTAGATATGTTTAAACCAGGCAATTTATACTTTAATGCCGTCATTTGAATGAAGTTAATTTTTTTTTTTATGAAGGTTTAAGGTTTCAAATATAATAAATTAATGTAGTATTGTGATAAGTTTTAAAACATTACCGAGGAATGTATTGCATTTTAGACATGTTTAAATAAAATTGCATTGAAGTTGGAAAGTGTTTCATAATCAACGCTTTAAGCATGATTGATCTTTCTTGTTAACACTTTACAACATAGTTGAAAAGTGTTTATGACTTTGTTCATTCTGAAAAAATGAAATACATTGAAAAAATGAAATACATTGAACCCTATGGGACCTAATTTTTCAAAAACTTTTTAAGCGAATTTAAAATTCACAAATTGCTTCGAAAGTTTTAGGAAATATTCAAATTATCCCATAAAATATAAAAAAAAAAGAAATTCAGCAAAATATATTCAGTAGATTTTTAAATAAAAATTAAAATAATAATTACACCCTTTATATGAAGCGATCACGTGACCATTATAAAGAGATCACGTGACTATTATATGAAGAGATCACGTGACCCACTTCAAAATAAAACATGGCATCCATTTCGCGTCAAAATCGTGATTTTTAAAGTTCTTTTTAATACATATTTAGTGTTGCATCCGTCCTAAAACAGTTTTATTTTTGCTTTAATTCTGTGCATCTACATACTGAAACAACGTAATTACAATATATTTGAGTTTAAATGATCATCCAACTTTGATTATTTCTACAACGAAGCCTAATTTTCACTTATGGAGAATGTAAGCACCACAAGATGTAGAATGAGTTGTATAAGAGTTGCTGCATTTCTTTAACGCAAAATTATTTAGCTAGTCTGCAATATAGCTGATATGAATGAAATATTCATTGATTTTATACAGAGGAGACGATTTTTTCGAAGAAATTTTGAGCATAGAGTTAAATTACTTGTACCTCCACGGTTTTAAGCTTTTAAATAAAATAAATTGTTATAGTATTAAGATGAATGAAAGAATGGAAAAAGTTTATGAATGGAATGCTGCTTTTATATAGAGGTGATTTATATTTCGATGTCCTAGTTTGAATAAAGTTCATTTGTTTTCGATGAAGTTTTCAAATATAATAAATTATTGTAGTATTATGGTAATTTTAAAAATATTACCGAGGAATGTATCGCATTTTAGAGATGTTTAAACCAGGCAATTTTATTTTAATGCCATCATTTGAATGAAGTTCATTTTTTTCGATGAAGTTTTAAGTTTTCAAATATGATAAATTAATGTAAAATTGTGATAATTTTAAAAATATTACAGAGGAATGCATCGTATTTTAGAGATATTTATATAAAATTGCATTGAAGTTGGAAAGTGTTTCGTAATCAATGAATGCTTTATGCATGATTGATCTTTCATGTTTTTAAATAGAAGTATGATAAATTTTGATTGTGACAATTTGAGGGTCTTATATACATGGGCTTCATACATGGCATATTTCTTGAAGTATGGGAAATAATAAAATATGTCAAAGGCTGCCTACAATATGTTTCCCACAACATTGGCCCTCAAATCATAAAAGGACCCCAACGTAAGAGTAGTATTACATTTTATTCGAAAGTGCAATATTAATTAAAAAAATCGGATGTGGGCAACACATGACTTTCCTTATATAATGTAATGAATTTACTACTTTTGCAGTAAAAAAAATAGTTTTTTCTTATAGTAGATACTAATATTCTTTCCAAGATATTGAATTTTCGACAATTAGTCGTCATTTTCATCGATTTAGCTTCATTTTTATCCATTTGGCGAGATTTTCGTTAATTTGGCAACATTTCAAAAAGTCGCCAAATTGGCGACATTCCGCCAAATTCGTCGCCAAAATCTCGCCAAGCGTTATGGACGAAGAAATAAGTTATTCTTACAGCAGATAAATGACTATTGGCGTTCAAATACAAAAGTATTACTTAAAGTATCTTTTTTCATGAATGGAACGACCTAGATCCAAGAGAATGATGTCACCCAATTTATCGCGTGGTATTATATATGAAAAGTGAACATGTTTCTCAATAGGAAATATATATTTTTTTATTTTATATGACTTTTGATAATTTTTTTGAAAAATGTCCATTATCTCAAGAACAGTTTATGTTAGCGTTCTAAAATTTATGTCAATCGTTTTCTAATGAAAAATTACATAAGAAATGTCTATTTGTAACTTTATTAGCCGTTTTGATTTTTTGATAATTTTTTCAAAATTTCATTCGAAAATTTAGGGGGGTTCTGAACATTCGATTGCGTATAAAAACAATATGCTTGCAGTGTTTACGGATTGTGATTTTTGTACCAAATTTCGTTCGAATCGGTCCATTCGTTCGTCAGTTATCGTCTCCACAGACTCACTGACACACACACACACACACAGACATCACTTCAAAAATGTTTGATTCGTGATCAGGGATGCTTGAAACGTGCTCTCCCGTCGAAAATTTGAATTCGAATTTTCGACTCCGTCACAATACTTTCCTTATACATTATGTATATAAGGAAAGTAAAAATATGAATTTTAAAATAAAAACAGGGAAAATATTGAGATAGAATGCTGGCTATTTTTTGCATAATCCTAATATATGATCTATATTGGCTATTATTCGGTATGTTATAGATGATGTTAGGCTAGCATGTTCATTAACTTTCACACAAGAACAACGGATATTTTGAACTACCTAGAACGACGGGCAGCGGTCAATTTGACCGCCATAGAAAAAAATACAACATACCTTTAATTCAAAACCAAAATATTATAGTTACAGCATTTAGGATGTTTCTTCGACATATTTTTTGCAATAAGCGTTCTTGATGCACCGTTCTTTGCATTTTCCGTAGGTGGGCTTATCGCATGATGAACACAAATCTTGTGTTTTATTACGGCAGAACAAGCATTGACGACGTTTGTTGATCCAATATTTTCCACTCGGTACGATTTTTGGATTTGCTGAAGTAGAGGTATTGCGTTGAAGGCGAGTTGAATTGGACGTATCGTTACTGTCAGGGTCTGTTTGCTCCTCTGAGGAGCTGACGGTATGCTCTGCAATTTCATTTTCATCAGAAACTACAAAATCTGCATCACTATCGCCGCCGTTATCACTGGAATTCTCGCTAAGTTGCTGCAAAAGTGCTAGACATTCATCAGTAGTCAGTCGCTTCCCACAAGACGTCGCGCCAAAATTTTATGCAATAATTTACATCCAGTACTGGCTCAGCCGTTGTTCGTTCTTGAAACACGCTGAATAATGCCAAAAAGCTGATACAATCATTCTTACGGCTTCCAGTAGCGCAACGCCGCAGTCGGATTGCATCATCGTGTGAAATCTCTCTAGCGGTCATTTTGACCGCTGCCGTCGTTCTAGGAAGATCGTTGATTTGTTCTCTTATTTTAAAACCTAGAATAGTCTGCTTCTGTGTTTTCAATAACTTTTAGAAAGCAAGAAAAGTCATAAAATTTCAATGGGCTGGGATTAGGCGTTTAGGAGGAATCGTTTCTCAAAGCAGGTATGTGATGAAAATGACCGTTTTCGTCGTTCTAGTGTTAATTTTGTGAGGGAAGGGGGGTGGCAAAATCATGCTGTTGCCAAAATATCGGGGAGTCTGTCCTGGTGGTTACTGTTTTGACACGCACACACACACACAAAATTATGGAGTTTCCCTCGCTTTCTAGTTTTGCACCCGAAATGAGAAAACAATGACAGACAAATTCAGTAAAGGTACATAACCTGATATTTGATTCACGAAAAATAGAAATTTTTTACTAATTACTGTCAAAACATATTTATATTGCCTCATTTATCCCATTTACTTCATCATACGATTTCATTTCAATACAATGAACTGTCAATTTCGAGATCTTTCTTCACGTGCCATATGCCACAAAACAGCCGGAAGCGTTAGCTTGGGCCACCCGATACGGGCCAGCTGTTGTAGATGCTTCCGATATAGTAACCGATTGTGCTGAATTTCAAGCTTTAAATATCGAAGGCGTAGGAAGCGAACGAACGGGTCCTTGCAGTTTCACAGCGAAAATTTTTCATGGTGTTTATTTTAAAACACCGCCGATCTTTTAACACTTTTCTTGTAAATGTAAAATGAGATGAAATTCGGAAATGAATCTGAAACGGATCATAGGAAAAATTAAACAACGTACCTAGGCTCAAGTTAACATATAACTGTGCAACGTATGTATGCAATGCTAAATGCATATTATGAATCTGTGCAATATATGCATGCAGCTGTTCCGAGGATTTGTTGGTGTAGTAATTTAACTCTCCCTGCAATACATGGTAATGTATAGGGAAAGTATTGGAATCATGTCGAAAATCTTAACTCGAGGTTTCGACAGATCTACACGTTTTGGGACCTCTAGAACAAGAAAAAGCCATTTTTAGCGTGATGTCTGTGCGTCTCTGTGTGTGTCTCTATGTGTGTCTGTGTGTGTGTCTGTCTGTGCAATGTATGTATCCACTCTAACTCAAAACTAATAGATCAAATTTCATAAAATGTAATTGGTAAGTCACTTGCGACCCTGGTGCTGATTAGATTTTGGTACGATTCGGGATAAAAAAAAAACCTCCGTTTTTTTGCGAAATGGCCGTCAAAAATCATATATATCCACTCTAGTTGAAACACTAATTGACTAAATTTTACAAAATTTGGTAGATAAGTCACTTGTGTAATACCCTGGTGCTAATTTGATTTTGGTACAATTCGGAAAAGAAGAACCTGCCTTTTTTACAAAATGGACCACAGAAATCGCAAAAATTTAAAATAAAAGACTACGTATGCTCAAATGTATTGATTAAATGTTTGTTTTATGCGTAATTTTTGATGAGGAAAAGAATAAAATGAACCTCATTGCTCTAGGACCAACCGTTCTCGAGGTATTTAAGTTTTTTCGCATTTTTTTTAAGACGCCTTTTTGAAAAAAAATGTCCAGTTACCAAATAAAAACAAAAAATAAATTAAAAGTGCACATTCAGTGTTATTTTGTGCAATTAAACTCAATGTAATGAATTATTAAAGAAATAAAAAAAAATGAATTTGAGTCTGCAGGTAAAGTCATGTGCTGTCCACATCATATTTTTTGCTATTATTTTCACATATTATTTTCACGAAAATTTTGGATTTTGGGATTTATTCGAAGTTTTATATTTTCTTAACTAGGTAGCACAGGACAAAATTTAAATTTGATGCTATCAGGCATGTATTACTTTTGGTGGTCGCTTCTTTGAACAACTACTGTAAAATGAAATAAATATAAAATTGATTTCACTTTCTCACCCATTCGTGTGTTAGCGCATACATGCTTTGACAAAAAAGTTTATTTTGGTGCACCCTACCATCCTTTAAAGTTTGGCCAAGGAATATAACAAGTAAATATAAAAAAACATTTTTGTGGGTGAAAGCTTTTATTCATAGGACGCCATGAGCAACTTCAATGGAGATAAATCATAAGAAATATCCGTAAAATGGGAACATTCATATTGAAGCGAAGCTGAGTAATGGACTCTTTTTAAACCATCTTACAACAATGGCATTTTTGTGGGTCATTTTGAAAAAAAAAAAAAAAAGGTAGGTTCTATTCCTCAAGATTCCTTCAAATTTTAATAGATTAAAATGTTTTACTAGACTAAGCCGTGCACCAAATTTCAGCTCTCTAGTATGTAGGAGAGTATGTTAAAAATAACATCCAGGAAGTTGAAACAGACAGAAATACACCCACACATCGGTCATGACGAATTATCTAAAAGCTTTTTAAAATGCCAGATTTAAAGCGTCACATACAGAAAAAATCTGATGTGGGCAGCACATGACTTTCCTTATATAATGCAATATATTTACTACTTTTACAGTAAAAATAAAATAGGTTATTCTTATAGTAGATATATTTTTTCCAAGATATTGAATTTTCGTCAATTAGTCGTTATTTTCATTTATTTAGCGTAATTTTATCCATTTGTCGAGATTTTCTTTAATTTGAGAATTTTTAAAAAAGTCGGCAAGTTGGCGACATTCTGCCAAAATCTCGCCAAGCCTTATGCACGGAGAAATAATTTATTCTTATAGCAGATAAATGACTTTTGACGTTCAAATACAAAAGTATTACTCAAAGTATATTTTCTCATGAATGGAACTAGCAAGATCTACGAGAATGATGTCACCAAATTTATCGCATGATATTACATATGAAAAGTGAACATGTTTCTCAATAGGAAGTTTTTTTTTTATTTTATATAATTTTTTGAGAATTTTTTTTAAAAATGTGCAATATCTCGAGAACGATTCATGCTAGCATTCTAAAATTTGTGTTAATCGTTTTCTAATGAAAAATTACGTAAGAAATATCTATTTGCGTAACTTTATTAGAGGTTTTGATTTTTTGATGCTTTTTTCAAAATTTCATTCGAAAATTTAGGGTGTTCTGCACATTCGATTGCGTATAAAAACAATAAGCTTCCAGTATTTGCGGATTGTAATTTTTGTATGAAATTTCATTCGAATCGGTTCATTCGTTCGTCAGTTATCGTCTCCACAGACTCACTGACACACACACAGACATCACCTCAAAAGTGTCCGATTCGTGATCAGGGATACTTGAAACGTGCTCTCCCGTCGAAAACTCGAATTCGAATTTTTGACTCCGTCACAATCCTTTTCTTATACATTATTGTATATAAGGAAAGTAATAACAGGATAATGAGTTTTCTAGTATTTGCATTTTAAAGTGTGCATATATATATATATATATATATATATATATATAATTGATGATTTTTATGATTACTTGTAATATATATATACCCGAGAAATACCAAAGAAAATTGCTTGTAAACTGAAGGTAAAGGTAAAAAAATTGCAAATCAGAAGCCAAGTGTAGCACGATGAGCTAGGCTAGAAGTTTGGAAATTGAATAAATGGAATATAGTGAATATAAAAGGAGTAAAATGAATATGAAAAGTATTTCTGAAACCATGTACGTTATCAAGGGCCATACATGTTTCATTAATGCTGATTCTACGTTTCTGTTTACACAACTGTAAAATGTATTACAGAAATAATGTACATGGCCCGACGTAGAAGAAAAGACAAAGTGGATCAAATACACAAAAAAATCAAACATGAATATAAAATATTCTGTTACACCAGCTTGTGGCTAATTATTGAAATGAGGATGCAAAGTATTATAAAGTAATATCAAAAGAATATAATGAAAATAAAATGAAAATATATCTACCCCTAGTACTGTGGTACTTCTGGAAAAGTATGCGTATTACCAATCATCTCAGAACAGGTTACAGTGAATTTTTAGTTACTGACTAAGCAGTTTTCGCAAAGCAGATATATATATATATATATATATATATATATATATATATATATATATATATATATATATATATATATATATATATATATATATATATACATATATATATATATATATATATATATATATATATATATATATATCTGTACTCAGAGCATAATAATAAAATGCCTGTATTTAGAATGATATTAATACTAAATTACTATCTAAATTACTATCTAGTTAAAACAAATTTGTGCTTCTAATCCCGTGCATCACCGAGTATACTTTTAGTATTATATACAATTTAGATATTTTGCAATATATTTGTATTGAAAGCGAAATACTGCTTGTGGCAGATGCTGCAATACTTTCAGTTATAAAACAACGCAACCCAGACATCCAGCTAAGAGATGCAATTTCCAAGGAATGCTGCCGCTTATTAAATCGCCCGTTGAACACCAGGCAGTCCCTGCCTCCGACCGTGTTTAATCAGCTTCGTTATGGGGATCTGGCAATACCGAGTGTCAATTCAGAGTCATATTATGTCCCGGGCGCAATTCGAGATGTTTCGAATAATCAGGAATAGGAATAATCAGAATAATTTGCTTCCGCAAATAACGATTTTTGATTAAAATGCAATTATCACACTTGATTTAGCACCCGTGATGAGAATTAGAACATGAATTATATTTGATGAATTGATTAAAATCGGGAATCAGGTAAAATTGAAAAAAAAAAAGGAAGTATTGTGATATTGTAGTTGGTTGTCAATATTGAAGTGTTGTGAATACTAAAAAAGTTTATAAATTAGAAATACGATTAAAGACCTTAAAAGTTCCAGAAAATATGAAAAACTGTATGAAAGGGGTGGGTCACTATCAATTTCCCAATACTCAACAAGAATGGCAATTCCCTTAAATTTACCCAGCGTATATATAGGACTTAATTTAACTTGGAGATGCTGAAGCCCTGTTTGGGGGAACTAAAGTCTTATTAGCCCTAATTCCTTATCATTTCAATTATAATGCACAATATCAATATAAATTTGACAATTTGTTGAGGTGAGGGCTGCTAGTGAATCTAAATCCTCCAAGTTATCCCTAATAGCTTTGCCTATGTTCCAGTGAGACATCCATTTCTTTATTGTATGGCTTTTTCTGCTCTTTCCAAATGGAAATATCCCTTTTTCAACATAATCATTATCCTTGATCTTATTCTTTTAATGTCTTTCGTCAGTAAGAGGCAAATGGTCGTATGAGTAATACTTAGCTTCATGAAGCAAGAACATATAACTCTTCATCAGTAAGAGGTATAAAAGATAGAATAAATAGTACTACAGTTAATACTTAAATTCATGAAGATGGGAATTTTGCCACTCAAAGATGGAGAAAGATTTTACCACGGAAAGATCAGATACGAAAGTAGACAGTTATAAATTATAATCCGAAGAGAAACTCCTAAGTGAATTTCCCACCCTCTCCGAAATTCGATACTATATCCATATCAGTTATCACCAGGTCCTATCTATATATAATCTTGAGATCTATTTATAGCTAATCCTGAGAAATAGATGTTTCAAGGAATTTTTTTTTCACTTGTTCCATAATATATATAACCTAATATAACATTATAACAAGAAAGATCATGCGTAAAGCATTGATTATGAAACATTTTCCAACTTCAATGAAATTTTATTTAAACGTCTCTAAAATGCGATGCATTTCTCGGTAATATTTTAAAAATTATCACAATATTACATTAATTTATTATATTTGAAAACTTCAAACTTCATCGAAAAAAATGAACTTCATTCAAATGACGGCATTGAAATATAAATTGCCTGGTTTAAACATCTCTAAAATGCGATATATTCCTCGGTAATGTTTTTAAAGTTATCATAATACTACAATAATTTATTATACTTGAACACTTCAATCGAAAACAAATGAAATTTATTCAAATGATGTCATTGAAATATAACACGCCTGGCTCTCTCTATAAAAGCAATATTTCATTCATAAACATTTTCCCATTCATTTCATTCATCACAATACTATAATAATTTATTTTATTAAAAAATTTAAGACCATGGAGGTACAAGTAATTAAACTCTATGCTTAAAACTTCATCGAAAAAATCGTCCTTCTCTCTGTAAAATCAATCAATGAATCTATAAAATCATTCATATCAGCTATATTGCAGAGTCCATGAGTTAATAATTTTGCGTTACAGAAATACAGCAATTCTTATATAACTCATTCTACATATTTTGCTGTTTACATTTTACATAAGTGAAAAATAGGCATCGTTGTAGAAATAATCAAAGTTGGATGATCATTTAAATTCAAATATATTGTAATTGCGTTGTTTCAGTATGTAGATGCACAGAATTTAAGCAAAAATAAAGCGGACTTTAGGATGGATATAACATTAAATATGAAATGAAAAAGAACTTTAAAAATCACGATTTTGACACAAGATGAATGCCTACTCTAAGTCCTCTGGACGAGTCGGATGGCCTGGGGCTTTCACAAGATGAATGCCATATTTTATTTTGAAGTGGGTCACATGATCTTTTCACATGATGGTCACGTGATCGCTTCATATAAAAGGTGCAATTATTATTTTAATTTTTATTTAAAAACTACTGAATATATTTTGCTGAATTTTTTTTATATATTTTATGGACCCATTTGAATATTGTCTCAAATTTTCAAAGCAATTTGTGAATTTTAAATCCGCTTAAAAAATGTTTGAAAAATTAGGTCCCATAGGGTTCAATGTGTTTCATTTTTTCAGCCCGGGTTCAATCCCAAACTAATGGAGTGATATTATTAATTTATATTTGCATAGGTCCCACAGACAGTCTGAACAACATACTAAAATTTCATTTTGATAAAGTCATTTTTACGGCAGTTATCGTGCTAACGGACAGACAGACAGACAGACAGAATGAACAAAGTCATAAATACTTTTCAACTTTGTTGTAAAATGTTAATAACAAGAAAGATCAATCATTCATAAAGCATTGACTATGAAACATTTTCCAACTTCATTGCAATTTCATTTAAACATCTCTAAAATGCGATACATTCCTCGGTAATATTTTGAAAATTATCACAATACTACATTAATTTATTAAATTTGAAAACTTAAAACTTCATCGAAAAAAATGAACTTCATTCAAACGACGGCATTGAAATATACATTTCCTGGTTTAAACATTTCTAAAATGTGATACATTCCTCGAAAATAATTTTAGAATTATCATAATACTACGATAATTTATTATATTTGAAAACTTCATCGAAAACAACTGAAATTCATTCAAATGACGTCATAGAAAAAATACCACGCCTAGCTCTCTCTATAAAAGCAGCATTTTATTCATAAATAATTTCCCATTCATGTCATTCATCACAATACTATAATAAGTTATTTTATTTAAAAATTAAGACCATGGAGCTACAAGTAATTAAACTCTATGCGTAAAACTTCCTCGAAAAAAATATGTCCTTTTCTTTATAAAATCAATGAATATTTCATTCATATCAGATATGCAGACTCCATGAACTAAATGATTTTGTGTTAAAGAAATACAGCAATTCTAATACAACTCATTCTACATATTTTGCTGTTTACATTTTACATAGGTGAAAAATAGGTTTCGTTGTAGAAATAATCAAATTTGGATGAGCATTTCAACTCAAATATATTGTAATTGCGTTGTTTCAGTATGTAGATTCACAGAATTTAAGCAAAAATAAAGTAGTTTTAGGACGGATACAACACTCAATATGAATTAAAAAGAACTTTAAAAATCACGATTTTGAGACAAGATGGATGACATATATCATTTTGAAGTGGGTCACGTGATCTTTTCATACCATGGTCACGTGATCGCTTCATATAAGAGGTGTTATTATTATTTTAATTTTTATTTAAAAAACTACTGAATATATTTTGCTAAATTTTTTTTATATATTTTATGGAACAATTTGAAACCTAATGGAACAACCTAATATGGAACAACCTTTTATGGATCAACCTAAAGTTTTCGAAACAATTTGTGAATTTTAAATCCGCTTAAAAAATGTTTAAAAAATTAGGTCCCATAGGGCTCAATGTATTTCATTTTTTCAACCCGGGTTCAATCCAAAACTAATTGGGTGATATTATTCATTTATATTCCCATACGTCTAACAGACCGTCTGAACAACATACTAAAATTTCATTTTGATTAAGTCATTTTTACGGCAGTTATCGTGCTAATGGACAGACAGACAGACAAACAGACAGACAGAATAAACAAAGTCATAAACACTTCTCAACTTTGTTGTAAAGTGTTAAAAAAGCAAATTTGTATGTGTATATGTTCGGAAATCGTTGCTCATTTCTGGAAAGGATAGATGCTTGCAATTGATTATGGATGGCGCAAATGGTGTAATTAACCAGAAAATTAAAAGAAAACAAGAAAGATCAATCATGCTTAAATCATTGATTACGAAACACTTTCCAACTTCAATGCAATTTTATTTAAACATCTCTAAAATGCAATACATTCCTAAGTAATATTTTAAAACTGATCACAATACTACATTAATTTATTGTATTTGAAAACTTAAACCTTCATCGAAAATAATGAACTTCATTCAAATGACGGCATTGAAATAAAAATTGCCTGGTTTAAACATGTCTGAAATGCGATACATTCCTCGGTAATATTTTTAAAATCATCATAATACTACAATAATATATTATAGTATTTGAAAACTTCGTCAAAAAAACAACTGAAATTCATTCAAATGACATCATAGAAAAAATAATACGCCTGGCTTTCTCTATAAAAGCAGCATTTCATTCAAAACATTTTCCCATTCATTTAATTCATCACAGTAGTAAAATAATTTATTTTATTTAAAAACTTAAGACCATGGAGCTACATGTAATTAAACTTTATGCTTAAAACTTCATCTAAAAAAATCGTCCTTCTCTGTGTAAAATCAATGAATATTTCATTCATATCAGCTATGCAGACTCCATGAGCTAAATACTTTTGCGTTAAAGAAATACAGCAATTCTTATACAACTCATCCTACATATTTTGCTGTTTACATTTTACATAAGTGAAAAGTAGGCTTCGTTGTAGAAATAATCAAAGTTGGATGAACATTTAAACTCATATATTGTGATTGCGTAGATTCAGTATGTAGATGCACAGAATTTAGGCAAAAATAAAACGGTTTTAGGACGAATACAACACTCAATATGAATTAAAAAAAACTTTAAAAATCACGATTTTGAGACAAGATGGATGTCATATATAATTTTGAAGTGGGTCACGTGATCTTTTCATATCATGGTCGCGTGATCGCTTCATATAAGAGGTGTAATTATTATTTTAATTTTTATTTAAAAAACTACTGAATATATTTTGCTGAAATTCTTTTTATACATTTTATGGAATAATTTGAATATTACCTAAAATTTTCGAAGCAATTTGTGAATTTTAAATCCGCTTAAAAATGTTTGAAAAATTAGGTACCACAGAGTTCAATGTATTTCATTTTTTCAACCCGGGTTCAATCCAAAATTAATTGGGTGATATTATTAATTTATATTTCCGTAGGTCCGACAGACCGCTTGAACAACATACTAAAATTTCATTTTGATTAAGTCATTTTTACGGCAGTTATCGTGCTAACGGACAGACAGACAGACAGAATGAACAAAGTCATAAACACTCTCAACTTTGTTGTTAAGTGTTAAAAATCTCCATAAGGGACTTGGAGGAAGCGTTGTTATTCCCCATTACATTTGAATAAGTCTCGTTATTGAATTGGATGTGAATAACAATTGCTGCAAGACAGTATAAACAGAGTTTATTCAACATGGTTATATCACCGTTTTCTACTTATTAACACTTTCCACAAAGTTGAAAAGTGTTTATGACTTTGTTCATTCTGTCTGTCTGTCTGTCTGTCTGTCCGTTAGCACGATAACTGCCGTAAAAATGACTTAATCGAAATGAAATTTTAGTATGTTGTTCTGACGGTCTGTAGCACCTATGGGAATATAAATGAATAATATCACCCAATTAGTTTTGGATTGAACCCGGGTTGAAAAAATGAAATACATTGAGCCCTATGGGACCTAATTTTTTAAACATATTTTAAGCAGATTTCAAATTCACAAATTGCTTCGAAAATTTTAGGTAATATTCAAATTGTTCCATAAAATATATAAAAAAAAATTCAACGAAATATATTCAGTACTTTTTCAAATAAAAATTAAAATAATAATAACACTTCTTATATAAAGCGATCACGTGACCATGATATAAAATTATCACGTGACCCACTTCAAAATGATATATGGCATCCATCTTGTCTCAAAATCGTGATTTTTAAAGTTCTTTTTAATTCATATTGAGTGTTGTATCCGTCCTAAAACTATTTTATGTTTGCTTAAATTCTGTGAATTTACATACTGAAACAACGCAATTACAATATATTTGAGTTCAAATGCTCATCTGAATTCGATTATTTCTACAACGAAGCCTATTTTTCACCTATGTGAAATGTAATCAGAAAAATATGTAGAATGAGTTGTATTAGAATTGCTGTATTTCTTTAACACAAAATCATTTAGTTCATGGAGTCTGCGTAGCTGATATGAATCAAATATTCATTGATTTTATTAAGAGAAGGACGATTTTTTTCGATGAAGTTTTACGCATAGAGTTTAATTTCTTGTAGCTCCATGGTCTTAAATTTTTAAATAAAATAAATTATTATAGTATTGTGAGGAATGAAATGAAGGGGAAAATAAAATGAATGAAATGCTGCTTTTATAGAGAGAGCCAGACGTGTTATATTTCGATGGCGTCATTTGAATAAATCTCAGTTGTTTTTGATGAAGTTTTCAAATATAATAAATTATTGTAGTATTATGATAATGTTAAAAACATTGCCGGGGAGCCAGGTGATTTATAGTGAATTGATGTCATTTGAATGAAGTTCATTTTTTTGATGAACTTTTAAATTTTCAAATATAATAAATTAATGTAGTATTGTCATAATTTTTAAAATATTACCGAGGAATGTATCGCATTTTAGAGATGTTTAAATGAAATTGCATTGAAGTTGGAAAGTGTTTCATAATCAATGCTTTATGCATGATTGATCTTTCTTGTAAATCTCTCAATTTGTCACACACCATTTTTCTTACGCTGGGGCCAATTTTAGGCATTTCACTAATTTGATTATATCTCAGTTTCTAATTATGCCAGAGTTTACCTTTAAAACTGTATATCTTAGCTTGAGCTAACGTAAGCCGCATATATAGATTGCATGCGCCTTGAGCGCCAATTTAGGATGTATTACGCCCTTGCATAGTGGCGGATGCAACCTGTGTTGGACAAAGGCGTTTGGCTTTTATTTAGATGCATGTGAGTCCTGTAACGGCATTCTTAAGCGCTCATTTAAGTCATATTACATCATATAGGAGTTTTTTGTTGTTCTAAGTGGATGTATTGTTAATGCGCTGTTTGGTTCTTGAGCATTCGCTGTATGGTTTGGTGTTAATTTTATCAGAAGTTTGAAATTTAAAACCCCGGACACCGGCGGATAATCAATTCTAGTTTTTTAAAAAAAAAATTGTGAATAGTTCTCATTTTTTTATCCTTATATTTGCTAAACTTTACAGTTTTACTTTCCCTACAATATATGATAATGTATAAGGAAAGTATTGGAATTGTGTTAAAAATCCGAACTTGAGATTTCAATGAGTCAACACCTATTGAGTTCTCTAGAACACTAAAAAAACCACTTTTAGCGTGGCTGTATGTGTGTGTCTGTGTAAAGTATGTATCCACTCCAGTTCAAAAAATATTTGATGAAATCTCACAAAATTTAGTACGTAAGCCACTTATAGGTTACCTCGGTACTGCTTAGATTTTAATACGATTCGGAAAATAATAACATTCCCTGTTTTGCGAAATAGCTTGCAAAAATCGGTAAGATTTGTAACACTAATCTAAACATTCCTAATTGTATTGATTAAATGGTTCTTTTGTATGTAATTTTTGACGTAAAAAAATAAACAAGAAAGATCAATCATGCATAAAACATAGATATGAAACACTTTCCAACTTCAATGCAATTTCATTTAAACATCTCTAAAATGCGATACATTTCTCGGTAATATTTTAAAAATTATCACAATACTACATTAATTTATTATATTTGAAAACTTGAAAGTTCATCGAAAAAAAAATGAACTTCGTTCAAATGACGTCAATTAAATATAAATCGCCTGGCTCCTCGGTAATGTTTTTAACATTATCATAATACTACAATAATATATTATATTTGAAAACTTTATCAAAAACAACTGAAATTTATTCAAATGACGCCATCGAAATATAAAACGCCTGGCTCTCTCTATAAAAGCAGCATTTCATTCATCATAATACTATAATAATTTATTTTATTTAAAAACTTTATTTTATTTAAAAGACCATGGAGGTACAAGTAATTAAACTCTATGCTTAAAATTTCATATAAAAAATTTGTCTTTCTCTCTGTAAACTCAATGAATATTTCATTCATATCAGCTATGCAGACTCCATGAGCTAAATAATTTTGCGTTAAAGAAATGCAACAATTCTTATACAACTCATTCTACATATTTTGCTGTTTACATTTTACATAAGTGAAAAATAGGCTTCGTTGTGGAAATAATCAAATTTGGATGATCATTTAAACTCAATTATATTGTACATAAACTATATTGTAATTGCGTTGTTTCAGTATGTAGATGCACAGAATTTAGGCAAAAATAAAGCGCGGTTTTAGGAGGGATACAACACTCAATATGAATTAAAAAGAACTTTAAAAATCACGATTTTGAGACAAGATGGATGGCATATTTCATTTTGAAGGGGGTCACGTAATCTCTTCATATAATGGTCACATGATCGCTTCATATAAGAGGTGTAATTATTATTTTAATTTCTATTTAAAAACTGCTGAATATATCTTGCTGAAATTTTTTTTATATATTTTATGGGAAAATTTGAATATTATCTAAAATTGTCGAAGCAATTTGTGAATTTTAAATCCGCTTAAAAAATGTTTGAAAAATTAGATCCCATAGGGTTCAATGTATTTCATTTTTTCAACCCGGGTTCAATCCAAAACTAATTGGGTGATATTATTCATTTATATTCCCATAGGTCCCACAGACCGTCTGAACAACATACTAAAATTTCATTTTGATGAAGTCATTTTTGCGGCAGTTATCATGCTAACGGACAGACAGACAGACAGACAGACAGACAGACAGAATGAACAAAGTCATAAACACTTTTCACCTTTGTTGTAAAGTGTTAATAAAAATAAGACCAATCCCATTT
Organism: Amaurobius ferox; assembly: GCA_951213105.1. Classification (NCBI taxonomy): domain Eukaryota; kingdom Metazoa; phylum Arthropoda; class Arachnida; order Araneae; family Amaurobiidae; genus Amaurobius; species Amaurobius ferox. The sequence goes on from OX578137.1 coordinate 95,384,054, forward strand.
CTCTTGGATCAGTCATTCTCGAGATATATATTTTTTTTTTTTGTAATTTTTACAATTTGGCGGCATTTAATAATGCCGCTAGATAAAAACCATTGTTTTAAAACTGTATATATAATTGAATGTAATTTCAAATATATATGCGTGTCATATTGAGCAATTCAAAGGATTGGGAATGAAGTGGAGCCTATAGCGAAAAGTCAGGCGCTGCTCACGTCATATTCTTTATGCTTATATGATAATAGATGCAATCGAGATTTTTCGTAAATGAAATACATAATTTTCTCAATATATTTTCATTGAAAGAGGAATTCTTTTGGAGAGAGATGTTGTAACAGTTTCAGTTGTAAGCTAACTAACCCGACTTCGAACATCTAGCTATGAGATGCAATTTGCAAGGAATGCAGTCTCTTATTATTTCGCCAGTTGATCACCAGGCAGGTCTATTTCAAATCCTATTTAATCAGATTCGTTATGATAACATGCAGTATTATCTTCGTGTCATGTGACGGGCACAATTTATAAAATAATTGGAATGACTTGGAATAACCACTTACGGAATTACTTGCTTCTGGAAATAAAGATTTTTCATTAAACCACTACTATCATGCCCAAAAGATTTATTAAACGCGATTAGCTTTAGATGATGAGCTATAGTAATGAGGATCGTTTTATTTATTTATTTGTTAAAAATTACGTTTTAAACAAGCATTTAATTAATACATTTCAGCATATATTTAGTTTTATATTTCAGATTTTTCGGACCATTTCACTATATATATATATATATATAAATATAATATATATATATATATATATATATATATATATATATATATATATATATATATATATATTATATATCCATAATATATATATATATATATATATATATATATATATAAGATTTAAAATGAAAAAAGAAAATATATAGATGGAATGATTGTTTTTACAGGGTTGCAGAAAGGTCAAGGGGGATTGCGACCCCTATTTCCAGGTTAGGTTAGAAGCTAGCTTTGACTTCATGAAAACGCTCCCAGAGACTCTGCACGCCCGAAACAACAATCGATCATGCCCGTGGGGAAAAAATGGCCGAATCCCAGACAACATAAAAATGATCAAAATAACAAAAATTGGAAATTTTACTAACCAGCAAGACGAGAATCTTGGAAGAATCGCATATAGCGTATATACTTCGAATAGGAAAGCATACATAGAAAAGTCGCGTCTATCTTATAGTGTTGTTTCGGGCGTGCAGAGTCTCTGGGAGCGTTTTCATGAAGTCAAAGCTAGCTTCTAACCAGGAAATAGGGGTCGCAATCCCCCTTGACCTTTCTGCAACCCTGTAAAAACAATCATTCCATCTATATATTTTCTTTTTTCATTTTAAATCTTATTTTTCAAGACTCTGATAGTGCGGCAATTTGCGCCTTTCTCTTTCTTGGATTTCATACTTTTTGGGATTGTATTTCTTTATATATATATATATATATATATATATATATATATATATATATATATATATCCATAATATATATATATATATATATTCATATACTATATATACAGGGTGAGTCAGAACTCTTGGGCCAAACTTTAAGGGGTGATAAATGACATCTAAACAAGCAATTTTTGTCATACAAAGCAGGGACGTAACGCAAGAGGTGAACCCTCTAGGTGGTAGCTCATGAAATGAGGGAATGATGACGAGGAAACACAAAAATGACAGAGTATGCACGAAGTACGTTTCCCTAACAGAAATTGCAGAATGCATGGACAAAGTTACAGAAACTGCTCAAAAGTGCGACTACCAGCAGTAATGCAGGCTTCACACCTGCGACGTAGCGAGCGGAGCACGTTAGCAAAAACACCCGGCATATCTTGGACAACGGCGGCAGCAACAGCAATCCTAGCAACAAGGTCCTCGTCGGAGTCGATGGGGCTATCGTAGATGAGACTTTTAATATGGCCCTATAACAAAAAGTCGAGACAGGACAGATCAGGCGATCGTGCCGGTCAAGCTATGGGACCACCCCCCGACCAAACCATTGCCCTGGGAATGTAGCATCTAAGGTGTGCCGCACATCCACTCTGAAATGGGGTGGTGCTCCGTCGTGTTGGAACCACATACATGCTTTAATGTTGGCAGGAACATGTTGCAGTAACTGTGGCAATACCTCCTTTAAAAATAGAAGGTATGTTCTGCCGTCCTCTAGCGGTTCACATCTTGCAGTTCACCTCTTGCTACGTCCTCTAGTGGTTCACCTCTTGCTACGTCCTCTAGTGGTTCACCTGCTTGCCGTCCTCTAGTGGTTCACCTATTGCGTTACGACCCTGCTTTGTATGACAAAAATTGCTTGTTTAGATGTGATTTATCACCCTTTAAAGTTTGGCCCAAGAGTTCTGACTCATTTTGTATATATATATATATATATATATATGTATATATTCATATATATATATATATATATAATTAAAGATTTTTATGATTACTTGTAATATATATATACCCGAGAAATACCAAAGAAAATTGCTTGTAAACTGAAGGTAAAGGTGAAAAATTGCAAATCAGAAACCAAGTGCAGCACGATGAACTAGGCCTTTTATAGCTCTCAAGAAGTTTGGAAATTGAATAAATTGAATATAGTTATTATATTAAAGGAATAAAATGAAAAAGAAAAGCATGTATGAACAATTCACTCAAGCAAAAAACATATCATTTCCAAAATTCGAAACTTTATTAAAATTCATTTTGTTCAAACAGTATATAGTTCAAGCAAAATGCATATACAAATTAAATAAAGGAATCCCACAGGGAGGTAAATCATCCACCATACTGGCCAACCTTTATCTACATTTTTACGAAAATCAGAACCCTTTCAACAGTCATATAATGTACAGATATATTGATGATCTTATTATTATTGGAATTACTAATGAGGCCAATGAATTAAATTTTGATTTCTATCCACCTAATCTACAACTCATTGAAAATGTATTTACATCCAACTGGATCAATTTTCTAGACGTTAGTTTAACAATTAAAAATGCAAATACAATACAATTTAAAATCTATGACAAAACAGAAACTTATAACTTCAAAGTAAATAAACTTCAACATTTCTCTTCCAATCTTTCCAAATCTGTATATAGAAATATTATTAATAACCAGTTATTAAGAATCAAAATGTTAAGCACACCTTGTTACTACAAAGAACATCTTCATAAATTCATCAACACCGTCATCAAAAATAACTACCCGCCCAATCTTATTTTTTCTTTTATTAAAACACATTTTAAATTTAAATTCAAAAACTTGCAACAATTACAGCAACATATTGACAGATCATACTCTAGCATTTCTAGATAATTCATAAACTCCATGTCTTCTTCTAACAGTTAAACTATTCGTATAATTAACTTTAACCTGCTTTGAGAAAACTGCTTAGTCAGTAACAAAAAATTCACTGTAACCTGTTCTGAGATGATTGGTAATACACATGCTTTTCCAGAAGTACCACAGTACTAGGGGTAGATATATTTTCATTTTATTTTCATTATATTCTTTTGATATTACTTTATAATACTTTGCATCCTCATTTCAATAATTAGCCACAAGCTGGTGTAACAGAATATTTTATATTCATGTTTGATTTTTTTGTGTTTTTGATCCACTTTGTCTTTTCTTCTACGTCGGGCCATTTACATTATTTCTGTAATACATTTTACAGTTGTGTAAACAGAAACGTAGAATCAGCATTAATGAAACATGTATGGCCCTTGATAACGTACATGGTTTCAGAAATGCTTTTCATATTCATTTTATTCCTTTTATAATCACTAGATTCCATTTATTCAATTTCCAAACTTCTTGCATAGCTCATCGTGCTACACTAGGCTTCTGATTTGCAAAAACCTTCAGTTTACAAGCAATTTTCATTGGTATTTCTCGGGTATATATATTACAAGTAATCATAAAAATCTTCAATTATATATATATATATATATATATATATATAATAAAAATATTGTAAGAAATACTAGTGATAGATTAGAGATAAATTGTAACTCGTATAACCATAACTTAAAATATAAGATATCTACGTATAAAGATGTCAAAAAAAATATAGATTCATCAATCAAGGGCAGAATAAAAAGCAAATATCCAATCATCAAGCAATATATAATCTACAATTATCAATGGTGAGATTTCAAATTGAAAAACAGAATTAAATGTATTTCGCTTCGTCTTACTTTAATACTTTTTTACCTTTAGTTTATCTAACTTTTCATACTCGTTAAGTATAATTAACACTTTTAGTTTGCTTCGGTATTTATGAATCTTTTAATATATATATATATATATATATATATATAGTTGTGAAAAGCTTCTACCCTAAAAACGAAGTTTTTACATTTACTTGTTTAATTATGTGAATTACAAGTTTTTACTCCTCACTTCTCTTGAACTAACTCTGTAATATATTGCATCTCCCCATAAACATTTCAAGGTTTTGTGTTTGAATGCTGAAAATTAGCAACACAAACTTTTATACGATCCAAATATTCCATGAGAGGCCAGACTTTTCCGGAATCAATTTAAAAATAGAGAGCGTTCTTTGGAAGCATGCAAAAGCATAGGAGGTCTGCGCCCGCATCCTTCTTTGTAGATGGCCTGTCAAACAAGGCACGTGCCCACATGACGTCACGCTTTGTGATGCTTTCGGGGAAGCGGGTTTGAGAAGAGTAAATATGTAACATCACATTCAGGGAATTTATTATTTAAGGACAGCTTCAATATTCCCATTATCTGGGTATTTGTTTAATATATCTTTCTCTCTCTCTCTCTCTCTCTCTCTCTCTCTCTCTCTCTATATATATATATATATATATATATATATATATTAGTAAAATGTAATAATAAAAATAATTAATTCAAGTAATCGTGAAATATTAACATCACCATAGAAACAAAACCACGGCCATAATACCGATAATAGAAAAGAACAGCACCGGCCCAATTTCGAAGATTAAGCAGAATTAAATTCATCACCAGGTCTGAGTATTTAATTCTAATTAACACAAACAAATGCCTGTTTCAGATTGGGCAATAGTACATTACTGTGAATGCCCAAACTCAGACTACAGGCACCAAAAGATGAAAAATTGAAGATAAGAAACCACACTTCAAAATAAAATATGGCATCCATCTTTTTTTCCCAGTGTCAAATTCGTGATTTTTAAAGTTCTTTTAAATTTATATTTCGTGTTGCATCCGTCCTAAAACCGCTTTATTTTTGAGTATTTTCTGTGCATCTATGTTCTGCGCCAACGCAATTACAATATTTTTGAGTTTAAATGATCATCAAACTTTTCCGTGGGCCACTGTTGTGCAGGGAAAGACATTGAAAAACTTGTATTTTCTCAATAAATTTTTACTTTTCATTTTATGACACTTTACAACATAGTTGAAAAGTGATTATGACAAAACAAAAATTTCAAAATTATTTTTACAACGAAGCCTAATTTTAACGGATGTAGAATGTAAACAAATCAAGCTGTAAGATGAGTTGCATAAGAATTGCTGAATTTTTTTAACGCAAAATTATTTAGCTCTGGAATCTGGAATATAGGTGATATGAATAAAATTTTCATTGATTTTACATAGAAAAGCAGATGATTTTATAGCATTGCCTTTTTAGATGAAGCTTTAACCATGGAGTTAGAAAGTACTTTTACCTTCATGGTTTTAAGTTTTTAAGTAAAATACATTACTGTAGTTCTGCGATAATTAAAAAAATATCACCGCTGAATGTATCGCATTTTATAGATGTTTAAATAAAATTGCATTGCGGTTGGAAAGGGTTTCAAAAACAACGCATGCATGATTGATCGTCATTTCTTTGACGTAATTTAAATTCAAACCTAACATGAATTGACGCTTTAGAAGCATTGAGAGCATTTCATTTGAAGACACTGGAACCGTAATTTGCAAAAAAAAAAAAAAAAAAAAATGCATGCAGAAGGCAAAAAGATACTAATTACGCACGTAAGTGACGTTATGACGTAACGTAATGAAGTGAAAACTTAAAAGATCAAAATGTTCTGCGAGATGCAAGTCGAGTTTCAGATCTCTACGCTCACTATGAGCAGAAAACGAGTCCGTCAAAGATGACGTAATAAATGACGTAACCTCGTAATAAATGACTTGAAAATTAGATAAATGAAAATATTCCGCGAGATGAAATTATGTTCTGAGTTTCAGCTCTCTATGTGCTCTGGGAGCCGATAACGAGTCCTTAAAAGGGGACGTATATAAATGACGCAACGCAATGTTTTTAAAATGTAATAATTGAAAACATCTCACGAGAGGAAACCGTGTGCAGAGTTTCAGGTATCTATACTTGCTCTGAAAGTAAGAAATGATTCCTCACAGATGTTGAAAGGAGGCACAGAGTCCATGTGTAGCAAGAGGTGTAGGTAAAACACGAAGTTCACCTGATTTCAACTCCACTTTTCATAACACAAAAAGCACTTGTCTGCGCAACTCATGAAGTCGACGACGAGGTTAGCCTAATACAGTGTTGTTCGAGATTGTGATTACAAGATTCAAGATTGAAAATACAAAGTAGTAAATAAACAGTTAAAACGCCTAACAGAAGTAAAATGTGAATTTCCTTATTTTTTAACAGCTAAAGGACCTCCACCAACTGTCCTCCAGAGATTAGCTTAAAAGTTATTTCATTTATGAATACTGTATCAAAGTATAAGTACTCTGAACTGTTGCTCTGGGAGTAAGTAATTGCTCTGGTACAAAGTATAACTACTTAAAGGATTTAATTAATATACTGTTTATATATTTGTATTATTCTCAAGGACTTTAATACTCTTCAGGGAAGGCAACTTAATTTTACCATTTTTTCTTTCCTTATATACATAATGTATAAGGAAAGTATTGTGACGGGGTCGAAAATTCGAATTCGAGTTTTCGACGGGAGAGCACGTTTCAAGCATCCCTGATCACGAATCAAACATTTTTGAAGTGATGTCTCTGTGTGTGTCAGTGAGTCTGTGGAGACGATAACTGACGAATGAATGGATCGATTCGAACGAAATTTGGTACAAAAATTACAATCCCTAAACACTGGAAGCTTATTGTTTTTATACGCAATCGAATGTTCAGAACCTCCCTAAATTTTCGAATGAAATTTTGAAAAAATCGTCAAAAAATCAAAACCGCTATTAAAGTTACGCAAATAGACATTTTTTATGTAATTTTTCATTAGGAAACGATTGGCATAAATTTTAGAACGCTAATATGAACCGTTCTCGAGATATTGTACATTTTTCAAAAAAAATATCAAAAAGTTATATAAAATAAAAAATAAAAATATTTCCTATGGAGAAACATGTTCACTTTTCATATGTAATACCATGCGATAAATTGGGTGACATCATTCTCGTGGATCTAGCTCGTTCCATTCATGAAAAAAGATACTTTGAGTAATACTTTTGTATTTGAACGCCAATAGTCATTTATCTGCTATAAGAATAACTTATTTCTCCGTTCATAACGCTTGGCGAGATTTTGGCGACGAATTTGGCGGAATGTCGCCAACTTGGCGACATTTTTAATTGTTGCCAAATTAACAAAAATCTCACCAAATGGATAAAAATGACGTTATATCAATGAAAATGACGACTAATTGACGAAAATTCAATATCTTGGAAAGAATATAAATATATATTATAAAAATAACCTACTTTTTTAGTGTAAAAGTAGTAAATTCATTACATTATATAAGGAAAGTCATGTGCTGCCCACATCGGATTTTTCTTTAAATATTACTAGGGTACAAGTTTTAAATATTACTAGGGTAGATCCCTGGGCACAGTATCTGTATCCCAGGGGCCTACAAAATCATAATTCGGCTCTAGCAGTTGACGTAAGTGCCAGTAGAACAGTTCATTGCAAGACATTAAGGCTATGTTCAGAAGACAAGCCCGGTCGAACAGTTGAGTCAATATCAGCCAACTGAATTCCCCGAAATCATCCATTTTGTTACGTTTCAATCGCCCGATCGCCTCGGTCGTCAATTTTGAACACGCCTAAGATCATAGTGAATTCAGCGTCTTGCGTTTTCTGCGCAACAAACTGCGCAGACAAACTGAAGACGTAGACGTGGCTATAGACGTTTCGACGTAGTAAATATGCATCGCTCGTGATTGTGTTTACTCGATGCAACGATTAAGTAATGTAAAACAAACAGTTGAAATGTCTAACAGAAGAGGAATGCTGATTTCTTAACTCCTTAAAGAGCTAAAAGGTACGGTAAGCATGACATATAGCGATGTTTTCAATGTATTGTTTGCAGTACGACTTCTGAATTAAGAACCATGTCTTGTTGACAAGTTCTAATTGGGCAGCCCGGTGGCAAGACATTAAGTTCGTAGTGATTTCTGGTTCCGCTTGTCTACATAACTCATTGCATCGACGTGATTAGCTAAATGTGTTTACTGGTGATTGTGTCTATAAGATGAAATGCCAAAATTATATAAAATGAACGATTAAAATGCTTAGCAGAGGGGAAATGTTGATTTTTTTGGACTTGAAAAGTTAAAGGATAAGGTATGCATGGAAATGAGTCATTTTTTCAATCTTGTTTGTTTGTAATTTTGTATTTCCTTGATAGACACATATATGAAAATATGCATATGTCTGCTTTCGTCAAAGAAGTACAGTGAAACCCGGTTATAGCGATGTTTTCCGGTGATATCAAATCATCCCCCTCTATAAGTGCAACCGCGTTATAAACGAGACTGTTATTTTTAATGCTCAACTTAGTGTTAAACGATTGTTTTATTATGTTATAAATGTATGTTCTATATTTAATTGTCTGTTAAATAAAAGCGTTTACAGAATTTAAAAATAAGTTATCTGCATATTTTAATTATTTTTTGTTTAGTATAAAGATAGCAACTTCATTTCGTATGCATTGCTATACGCACAAAATGTTATGTACGTAAATGTGTTTCAGTCATTTCGGTGATGCGGGAACCACAAAGTCTGCTATTAGTTGTTTATATGAGGATTCTTTTTTGGAGGCTAATGAATTAATCTTCAAACCACCATATATCAATAACCCTTTAGAGCTTCTTCTGTTATATGACTATCATTAGGTTCGACCTCAAAATTATTTCTAGAATTCTTGCTGTGCTGGAAATGATTCACCTCATACTTTAATGTTTTCATTGGTTACTGCATCAGCTTCATCAGCGATAACTTGACAGATTGGTTGTGCGTCAATACCAATCCACTGATTTATAATTGTTTCTGTATTTCGTACTGATCACCAAATGCATTCTTGTCTTATTTACCCATCGCCATGTAGAAAACAGAAAGAGACATGATGAGGAGGGGCGCCAGAAAAAATAAAGGCATACATTTTGCTTACACCCGCATTATATTCGAATATGTTGTATTCGCGAACGTTATAACCGGGTTCACTTTATAAAATATTTGTATTCTTACATGCAGCAGCTATATTCATTGTGAAATTGGTTTCAGTCTAGAATCAGGTTGATGTAAATTTTATTTTGACGTGAATAATATTTATGATCGGGGGGTATTCGTCAGAAATTAGAATGTTACGAAAAATGTAAAACTTTGGACGCTTATATCTCTGAATCTAATACATGAAAATGGAAATAATTTATATTTGTTCAAGGTCACAATAGTGGTTATCAAGCAATGTTGTACGTTTTGTCCTTGAGTTTGCCTCCCCTCCTTTCTTTAAGAGTTGTCCAGCGTACGATATCTCAGACTTTGAGTGCTAAAAAATTTGAGAATTTCTAATTTCGTGGACTTTGAAGATACATTTTCAAATTTTAGAATAAAGACTTATTTCAATATTACAAATGTGTTCTAAAAATTTAACTTAAATCGGACGCGAACTTTTAGAAATAGTTAAAACAAATGTATTTTTGCTTCTCTGGGTAAAAGGATTATTTTTTTCTTTTTCTGAAGTTTTTATTACGGAATTGTGATCAGATAATAAGGTACTTTGCACTCTATATTTTCAGATTTTTGTTTCAAAATATTTTTTTTTTTCAAATTTAATTTTCGATGCATATGATATTCAATGTATATTCTTTATAAAACTGTAGTTTTGATTTAGGTGCATTTAGGCACTTAAACGAAGCCTGTTCGCTTGCTTTGGAAGCAGCCCCCCGTCGAAGAAGGAACTTACTTAAAGCGGAATTAGTGTTTCAGTGTGTATCACGTTCACTATGCGGATACTAAGATGGTAGGTCTATGCTACCTCTAAGTGGATGTCTAAAGCAGCTGTCTAAAGACCCTTATTTTGGATGTATGCGTAATTTTTGTTAATTTGCTTAAGGGGCGTCAGGACTCTTGAAAGTGCCATACGCAGTGAATTTCCATGTTTCACTTTTTATTTTGTACCTCTTCTCCTATACATCGATAATACCTAAAATTTTCATGACTAACAAGTGAATACTTGTAGCACATATAATTTTTTAAATAAGGTGAATCTGATAATAATGTTTATGAATTTATTATAATTTTATTTTAATATATGTTGCTTGGCCGCATGATTGCAAAAAAAAAAAACAAAAAACGATTGCTTCCAGAAACAAAATTATTGCTGATTATAATGCAAAAGTATCCGTTCAGGAAGTTATACTTCAAAATAAAAACATTTGCATAATTAGAGTTAAAAAAAATAAATTATTAAAAATAAAAAAAAATAATTAAAATTAAAATTTAATTTTTTAAAACTTAATAAAAGTCAATAAATAACTTCCTGAACGGATACTTATGCCTCATAATCAGCAATATTTTTGTTTCTGAAAGTAATCATTTTGTTGCAATCATGCGCGCAAGCAACCTATATCAAATTAAAATTTTAATAAATGCATGAACATATTACAATTTTAAAAAATATTATTATCAGTCACCTTATTTAAAAAAATATCGTGTTTGCTACAGGTATTCACTTATTAGCCATAAAATTTTTAGGTATTATCGAAAAGAGTTACAAAATAAGACGTGAAATATTGGAATTCACTCTGAATATGGCTCTTTTAAGAATCCCGTGACCTTTAAGAAAGTGATTCAATTCCATTACCCAGGTTGAGCCGCTCGCCTTACGGCTTAGAGCTCTATTTGAAGGAGGGGGGGGGGGGGGGGGGAGGCTAAGCGCGACTACGCTTTTTAAAAATGGAATGAGAGGATTCAAATAATCCGAGCTTTAAATCCCGGAAAACGCCGGCTAGATGCATTTTGTAGAAATGGAATAAAACGAACAATTTTAGCCTACTCCATACAACCTAAATCCATATAAAACAATTGCAAAAGTAGATTAATATTATCATCTCGGAGACAACGCATCTGCTGCTCCGAAATTTCATTCATTTACTTTGTCAATAGCCAATAAGCATCTGGTTAAACTTAATTCCAAACAGTTGCCCCTATACCGTGATTTGCAAACAAGTAGCTCTGTTTACATCTTCTCTCTTGTTGATTCTGGCAGTAGGCAGTTCCATATCTCCCGATTGCGCACCTTGTGTGTTTGTCTAGAACGGAGCGAAATCTATGCATTGGCTTAGCCTCGCAGATTAGTTCCTGCAGGTTCGTTCACCTTATGGAAGTAAATATTTATCGTTCGCGGATGGTGATCAGAGGATTCAGAATTTATGCTCGGATTCTATGGCGCTATGAGGGCGGAATGTGTGAGTGGAAAGCATGAATAGAAATTTAACCTTTTGCTTACGGGTGGGACAGCGTCCATCCCAAACGAAGAACCTCCCAAAAAGACAGGAATTTGACATACCCTATCTCAAACAGTTCGATCCCCCTTTGCAGGCATTGGCGTCCAGGGACGCCAATGCCTACAAAGGGGGATCGAACTGTTTGGGATAGGGTATGTCAAATACCTGTTTTTTTAGAGGTTCTTCGTTTGCGATTGACGCTGTTCATCCGTAAGCAAAAGGTTAAAGGGATTCAAAACTGATCTGCTCATGGAATAAATTCGAAATATGTTAGATGCTAATTAAATTGAATTTTTGTGAGTTCCGTTATAATAAATACCTGATGTATTTTTTTCAAATTTCGTACCCAAGTTGTTCTTTTAAATTTTAAAATGTTTCGTAAAAATTATTTCAAAAATATTTTTACTTTCCCTATATACATAGTAAAATGTGAAGGGGAAGTATTGTGACGGGGTCGAAAATTCGAATTCGAGTTTTTGATGGAAAAGTCCGTTTTAAGCATCCCTGAACTTAAATCGAACGTTTTTGAAGTGATGTCTCTCTGTATGTGTGCTTATGAATGTTAGTATGTTTGCGTATGAATGTTAGTGTGTGTGCGTATGAATGTTAGTGTGTGTGCGTATGAATGTTAGTGTGTGTATGAATGTTAGTGTGTGTATGAATGTTAGTGTGTGTGCGTATGAATGTTAGTGTATGTGCGCATGAATGTTAGTTTGTGTGCGTATGAATGTTAGTGTGTGTGCGTATGAATGTTAGTGTGTGCGCTTATGAATGTTAGTGTGTGCGCGTATGAATCTCACGAACGCATGGAGAGTTTCAAACATAATTTAGTATGATTATTACAATCGGGGAATACTGGAACCCTATTGATTTTAAACGCAACCGAATTTTTAAAATACTCCCTCTCCTCCAAATTTTTGAATTCATTTTTGAAAAAATCACACAAGAAAAAAAATCAAGACCTTTAATAATAATAAATAAATTAACATTTCATACGCAATTTTCATTGGAAAACGAATGACACAAATTTTAGGATGAGCATGATTTAGGATGAGCATTTTCAAATAGATTTATGAAAAAATAATGAAAATATCAGGACCTTCAATAGTTTTAAATAATCATATCATAATTAACTTTTCATTGGGAAATGAATAACACAAATTTTGGACGCTAATATGAATCGTTCTCGAGATATTGCTCGTTTTACAAATAAAGTTTCCACAAAAATTACATAAAATTAAAGAAGTAGTAAATATAACATGCTCATTTTTCATTTATGCAATATTATGCGACACATCTGTTAACATCATTCTTGTGGACTAAGTTCGTTCTATTCGCAAGAGTAAGTTACTTTTGTATTTTTAAGACATAGAATTCGTCAATAGTCATTTATTTCACGAGGTATTAATTAATTGTTAATTTTTTTTATTTCCCAGGCCGTCCAGCCCACCCAAATGGTGTTGAAGGCCCAGACCGCTTGGCTGGCCCTAGGGCTTGCAGAAGGAATCTGAGTGGCCGGACCCAAATAGTGTGGAGCAGTTACAAAGGATGGTCAGGAAAAACACAAAAATAATAATACACAAACATACGTAGACAATATACATTTATATGCAACGACAATATATACATATATGCATATACAGACATGCAAGGATAAAAATTACAGGGTGTAGGATGAAGTAAGCATAACTTAAAATTATAGAATATAAATAACATTTGCAAAAGTAATTGAGGAAAACAAATTTTTTTTTTAAAATAAGAGGATTTAAAATGAATAATAATAATAATCGGCGCAAATAGTAAAACAAAGCAACATTGAACAGTATAATATTCAAATTAAATGTAATTCTTCTTCTTGGACCCAGACCGTCTGACCTACCCGAAGATGTAAAGTATCTGTTTGGACGGTCGGAAAGTGCCACCGAATTTAGACCGGAACCCAGTAGGGGTGGAATCCACAGGGACCTCACCGCTTTCCACTACCACCAACCTCTCTGAAGAACTTACGAGCCCACATATTTAACATTCCCGTCTCCGTATAATTCCGTATAAGTCTCCGTATAAGTTCTTCTGCTTGGACGCCAAAATTACTCGACTCTGTGTTATTTCAATACCAAAAACATTGCGTCGTAGATATTGTGCACCATTATTTCGCTGTGAAAGAAATAAAATGCTTGCGTTATGCAGCGAAAGTCATCTGCTGTCCATATCAGATTTTTCATATAATGTGTCCACGCATAAAATTTCAGAAAGAAATACTTTTTGTATATAACACTACGAGAAAGGGGAAAAAAAAAGCGAAGTGGCAAGACTGTTATTCAACAGATTTTGTGCACCTGGCAATGTTAAGACGTTTACTCAGGTGTATTGAAACTTTTAGCTGCATAATATATAAGTTATCTCGTGTTATCGTTAAGAAATGTGGCATGAATGCAAAATCAAATTCACCTTTCGTTTTAATTTGCCGGAATTTCCAATTTTTACTTTCTCATACTATTGTATAAAGTATTATTTTTGCGAAATGTCTGAATTTGACATTTGATGGATAAGCATGTTTCAAGGCCTATATCCATTTTGAATATTTTTGGAAAGGAGTCTTCTCTGCGTACACTTGCGGGGTGGAAAGGGGGAGAGCTAGGGGTCTTTAGCCTCCAAAATGAAATCATTTTCGTCGCTAGATAAAATTATATTTTAACTTATACTGTATAAGGGTGTTTTTCCACTGCAGTATACACGTTGATTTTAATTTTGTATATATTGTTTAGTTGTGTTTTTGAATATGTATAGATCAGTATTAATCATTCCAGAGGTGGTAAATGAATGTGACAGGAAGTAAAACTGGTAGAGTTACTGTACGAAAAATTATAATACTAATTTATGCAGTTTGTTTTAAGCGTTTTTTTGTGTTTCTCAGTGTAGCTAAGTAAATACTGCAGTTTTGAAATATTTTTGCGTAAGATTGTTTCACTATCATTAATTCCCACTAAAGCACTAAAGCTAAGCAATTGCGATGAGATAAAGAGATGAGATTTAATTAACTCTCTCCAAAATAAATTTTGGAGCGAGTTAATTAAATTTTATCCTCTGGCAAATTAAATTTTCGATCCACCACTGTGAGTGTATGTGAGTGAGTGAGTGAGTGAGAGAGATAGGGGTTGACACGATAACTCAAGAACGGGAACTTTTACCACTATAACATTATGTAGATCAGTTATTCACAACTAATTTAATTTGGCGGAACCCACGAAATTTTGCAAAATATCGGGTACTTCCTACCTGGTTGACACATAATAGGTTTGACCGACCATTCAAATGGTTGCTCTTAGTCCTCGGACGAGTCGGATGGTCTGGGTTTTCGACATAATAGGTTTGAAAGAGGTAAATTACAAAATAGACGTGTAAATCAGTAGGATTAAGGTATTATAAACGCATACATAGTATTACGAGAGTATTTATTGATTATTTCTATTTATTAATTCCTGTTAAAAAAGACATTTTAATTTTACATCTGACTTACTGGTTACAAAGAAATACTGTGCATATATTTTATATCGATTTTATGTTTTCCACCCAGGAAGGTGGAAAAGGTTCCGTACAAGCCATGGGGCTTTGCAAAATCATGGGGAATCACTAGTATAGATATGCGATAAACTAGATATAATTTTTAGTAATTCTCATGATTAGGGTTCAAATTATTCATGGAAAAAAATTCATTTTGAAAACAGAACGTACGGAATTTTTTCGATTTTGAATTCAGATTTATCTAAGTTGCTTAAGCATGTATATATAAATATACGCTTATGTCATACATGCTTCATTTTTTCATGCCTGTAGTCTAGGTTGGAGTATTTATAGTAATGTATTACTGCTCTATCTGAAACAGGCATGTGTTTGGGTTAGTTAGAATTAAATACTCAGCTCAGACCTGAGGAGGAATTTATTCTGACTAATCATCGAATTTGGGCTGGTTCTGTTTGTTCTCTTCTCTTATCGGCGTTATGGCCGTGAATTTTCTTCTATGGTGATGTTAATATTATTGAATTTTTTGTTATTTCTAATATATATATAATATAGTGATTTATTGTGTATTACAAAATTCTTTATATAAATGTCTAATTTGCATAAAAATATTTCGAAAATGTAACTTTTCCGTTTACTTTTCCCTTCTTTATTTAGCTCGAAATAAATGTATACAAACAAATTGAACATGTTGTAGAAACCGATGATGTCATTGCCTCTTCAAGTTACACTCTTGCGGTTAAGCGCGAAGTATCCTGTTCGAACCGGATGCTGTTTTCTTAGTTGATAAATACTCAAAAATGGCTACTTGAATTTCGCTGTGAGTGAGTAACTTGTCCGAACACCCACGCTCGCAATTATGCATAAATTGTGCGCTTATCAACTAAGCCGAAAGTGATGCTATAATGTCCCTAGGAAGTTATCTTACGTGACTTACCCCACGCATGGGAAACACACAAAAACTTGCTCAGACTTAGCAGAAAAATGTTGTGGTTGTGGGGAATGTCACACTGGGAGAAAATTTTAGCAACAAAAATCTGAAATCATTTTCGTACGTTTTGACCTTTTTGAGGCAAGTGCTAAATACTTGTTAATCTAGCCTTAGTCAAGTTTTTGACGTAACGTTTAATTTTTACAACATGAATCATTTCTTGTTTGTTGGCTGGATAGTCATTCTACGCAGAATTATTTCTGCACAATGGCGTAGGCTGCAAAAATATGCACCTAGTTATCCTGTAAACAAATTCAGTTACCCTATAAGGAGGATATTGTTCTGGCGTATCCTTTGAAATCGCTGGGTTTGCATTCAGGATAGAAGAATCAGTCCAAATTTGTGGATAACAAACACGTTTATTCCCAAGCATATTGTAAACAGAAACAATACGCAGTAAAACAACACTTAAATGCTTAACTAATTTCACGAAATAACTGATACTATTCTCTACATTGACGAAAGTAATTTCGTAAAACAGCCGCTACTATTTTCAAAACATTGACAAAAGTCACAGTTTAATGTAGCTCGTATATCGTCAATTGCTCTTCAACGGAGTGATGACTCCTTTTATAGTCTCTCTATAGAAACTTCTAGAATTCTCTATAGAAACTTCTAGAATTCTCATAGAATACTCGTAATTTTGTGGCCTTTCTCGAACCTTTGGAAAGTCGCCAAATGGACGATAAATCGTCAAATTTGACTACCCTTCAAAGTTCCGCAAATGGTCCGCACTCTAGAATGATGTCATGGGAAAGAAAGCCGTATGCATGTTTTCTGGGGAAATCACCCCGATGGAACAGTCTGGTCTGCGAAAGACTACAGAAGAAAGGGAATATTACACTTTTGCAACAATATGTTTTATTTTATTTTTTTTGTTACATGAAGATTTTAACAAGAAAACCTTTTTTGGTGGATGGATGTTTGTAGCTTTTGAGTTGGATTGGATTATCTTGGTACTCCTCTTCTCACTTCATGCATATCCATACGAGAGCAACTTTTACCGGAAACTTCAGTTTAAAATAAATCCTTATCAATTGCTAGCATGTGTGCACACATTCCACACTCACCCGGAATTCAGACCCGTGATACGAATGGATCTTAAGGCACGGGTGTGAACCGTTCTATCGCAGATGGGCTTTGCAGCTCGCGGAAAGTCCACTATTGGTAGAATGCTTGTGTCTGCGACTTTATAAAAGCTTTTGCTAAGAAGTTTCTTGATTCAGAAAGCTTTCTGCTTGTTAAAATAATACAAATGACTTTTCAAAACGTTTTCTTTCCAGTAAAGATATATATCAAGGACATAACAGCGCAGTCGAAAAAGGGTGCTGGGGAGGGGGGGGGGGGGTCACAATCCGCATTGCCAAAATAATGTCGAGGTCTAATCCAGCGGTTAGAAAAATTAGAAAATTATTTGAAGAGTAACAAATATTAATTTGTGTTTTTACATGACGCAATCTTAAACACAATAATACACTCTGTTAAAAAAAAAATGCTCCCATAAAAGTTTGAGCTGCACCGGAGAAACGTGGCAGATAAATGTCGTTTTATGAGTTATACAAATGATCATACTGTTAGCGGCGATGGTGTTATAGGGCTCATGCAACGCTCTGAGAACGACGCATCGTGAAGCACTTAAAACGACTGGTGTTCTCGCTCACGGTCAATTGGAGCTCTGTTTTCTGCTATGATACTGAAAGTTGTGTACAAAAATGCCTTTGAGAGGTACCCGACGGCGTTACGAACAATTGCCAGATTTAGAGAGAAGTCTCATCATAGGTCTAAGGGTCGATCCAATAGACACAGTCGCTATCTTAGTGGGAGCGATATGGTAATTAATTGATCGGTGTTGGCAATAGTGGAACAGAGAGGGCACATGTAACCGTTCAAGAGGCCCAGGATGACCCAGACAGATAACTAACTGCTCGAGAGAATCGTGCGGTCAGGAGAGGAGTCACGTCCACACCAATGACGTCACTATCAGCCATTCAATGGCATTTGCCATCCACCATGCATTCTGTATCAAGGGATACTATTCGGAGACGACTGGCAGAAGGTGGGATTAGGTGTCGACTTCCATTAAGGCGCCTACCACTAACCCTTCAACATAAGCAGAGAATTCTAATCGAGCCTGTTTAAACTGCTCTACGTCAACAGCAATGCACATTTGAATTCGAGAAAAAATATTACCGCGCACTTTGACAAGTATTGCAGGTGTCACCGTGTTACAGTCCTTGCCTGCACAGCAAATATTGTCACATGTGTGACAGTGACGTTGTAGTCACGTGACACCTGGGTCACAATGTGACGTCATATTCGTGACATCTATGCGACGTTACATATTAGTAAATTTGTAACTTCATTGTAACTATATTCTGTGACGTTTCCACAATTTAATTAACACGTAACAATGTGACGACATTACAATGGCGATTACAATGTGACGTCACAAGCAAGTTAATATGCGACGTCACAAACGACCATGAAAATGGCCAAAATGACTTCGCTGTGACCTCAATATGACATTGCCGAGACGTACTGCGACGTCCTGTGACGTCCCAAAGTCACAGTGTGACGTAAATCTTGCGTCACTGTGAAAAAAATGCTGTTAGGGTGATAATGCACCTTTTTGGAAGGTACTTATTGCTTTCCTTATAAGCGGGTTTGTGTGTTTCTGATGTCGATTCGCACTCAATAGATAACTCCCTACAACTTTGTAATTGACTTTTTCTTCTATTTCGCTGTCTTGCCGAGTTCTTCATTCTAACTTTAACAGGGTGGCTACAGGATCTCAGATGAACGATTTCTTGATAATATCTTCAGAAATTCCCGGATATGTATCATCTACTTTTACTGATGATCAGTTCAAAAACCATAAAAAAGTCAATTAATAAAATTGAAAGTGATAATTAAGAATAAATAATTAAAATAATTAAAATTAATTACTTTCAGCATGGAAAAGTATAATAAAAGGATAATAATTCTGTATAGTATTTATGAAAGAGTTATATAAGAACAGTATTATTACAGGACTATTAATCTGTCAAGTATTAAAATTCTGGATAACTCAGCAGAGTTTTGTAAAATCCAGTCAAGAATTCATGTAGTTCAATATCACTTATTGCAATATTAAAAAAAAAAATGCTTATTCTGTATAAACAGAAACAGTATTCTTTAATCTGCTTTTCCTGTCATATGCAATTAAAATATCTTGACAACTTTAAAAACAATTAAGATGTGGGGGATCACTGAAAAACGGTGAAATTTTTAAACTTTCTTCTTTATATTGAGGTGTCCCACACTCACATCCACTATCACATAAAACGCGAATAAGGAATTCTACACATGCGCATTATCGTGGGTCGGAAGAAAGCTGTGATTACATTAAAAATTCCAATTTCTCTGATTTTACAATTATTTTTAAGAATTTCCTGATGTTTCCTTGATTTTTTCAGAATGTTGCTATTCCCTTATGCTTCCCTGATTTCCAGGTTTTATAGCCACCTTGCTTAAAATTCTTTGCAGGGGAGCTAAGAAGCACTTTTATTCGATCAAGCATGGTGCTTTACCAATAGATAAATCTAACGTGTACAATCATGGACCTTTCTTTACAAAGATATTGGGGTGCTTAGGACTTTCTATGAACCTTGTATTTAGTTTTGCTGTGCAAAACTGATTTATCGAGTATCCACATTTAACGACCAGATAAGGGGCCTGGGGTTGCTTGTTAACAAGGTCGTATAGTGTTTCAGGTACATGTAAAAATGTTGTTTTGTCGGAATGTGCCGAAACTCAAGGGGTATTGGCCCCCGCTCGGCTGGAATTTTACATTTAAAGGAATATTTCGGATAGGTTCATTCTGTCTCTGTTGTCACAGGATGACAATATAACTTTAAAAAGTTTGGTCCGAGCAAACTTTCTGCGCTTATGCTTAGAACCCAGGATTGTGAACGAATATTAAAATGTAAATGCAGAAAATTCTGAATATCTTAATGTAATATGAAAAAAATGTAAATCAAGATCTGAATTCAGGTATTCATCATACAAAAATTAGACAAATTTATTGTTCAAAAGGCAACACTTTTTTTCGCGGTTTAGTGTATTTGTTTCACTATAATTGACTAATAATCACCTGTGTTACCACAAAATATAGACGTCTTCAAATCTGTTCCGATGATATATATATATACTGCAAATAATTCGTGTCTCATTGAGAAATCGAACCACATATCTTCATCTAGCCAGATAATACTTAATTCATTCTTTCTTTTGACCCAGACCGTCCGACCTATACGAAGTATATTAAGGTAACTGTTAAAACGTTGGGAGGGTTACCCAATTTAGACCGGAACCCAGTGAGGGTGGTGTGACAACCACATGGACAGCACCCTACTTTCCCTGACCCATCACCTCTCGAAAGGACTTTTGGATATTCAGATTTAGCGTTCCCATACCATACATGACACAGGCACTTGATCCATTGAACGACTGCTGCAATCATATTTTCTTCTATGTTTTGAGTGGGAAATACCATCAGCAAAATATTTGTTGGTACTCAAATTTGCTAGCTTTAGTCAATCAACAGTTTGTCCGAAGTCGTTTTACAAGTTGCCGTCAGAGCATGTTTAACTTGTAACTCGAGTAAAAGTTATTTCAATGGGAGAAAATATGGGGACAGGTGCAGGTTGGGAACGTGGCGGGACACTATTTTTGTTAAAACCTAAAGGAAGTCGGAATTCTTCTGCAGGAAGATGGATTCTTGAAGAAACTCGGAGGCCGCCCCTTTGTTCTTTTGTCTCCGAAACAATTGTTCGCTTCAGATCTTGAATTTTCAGAAATGTGTTAAAGTTCATCTTGGTTTTACCTTGATAAATGAGAGTGTCAGATGTAGCGGCAATTGTATGTTTCTGAACAGGACCGTAACCAGACCCAGAATCGTGTGAGGGCCAAACCGACATTAACATAAATGAATTTTCAAGGTTTTAAAAATAATTAACAATACACGATTTCTCTCATTTACACCAAAGTGAAATACTACTTTATTACTTTCCTTATATTACATAGTATAATATATAAGGAAAGTATTGTGACTGGGTCGAAAATTCGAATTCGAGTTTTTGACGGGAGAGCATGTTTCAAGCATCCCTGATCACGAAACGAATATTTTTGAGATGATGTCTGTCTGTGTGTTTGTGTGTGTCTATATATATATATATACATATGTGTGTGCGTGTGTGCGTTAATGAGTCTGGCGACGATATCTCATGAACGAATGGAGCAATTCGAACTAAATTTGGTACAAAAATTTGCCATCCGTGAATACTGGAAGCCTATTGTTTTAAAACACAATCAAATGTTCAGAACTCCCCTAAATTTCACAGTGAAATTTTGAAAAAATCATCAAAAAATCAAAGCCTTTAATAAAGTTACGCAAATCATCATTCCTTATGTAATTTTTTCATTAGAAAATGATTGATACAAACTTTAGGACGCTAGCATGATCTCGTTCTCAAGATATTACAATTTTCCAAATAAATTTATCAAAAAATCACATAACATGAAAAAAACTATTGTGAAATATGCTCACTTTTCATATGTAATATAATGCGATAAATTTGTTGACATCATTTTCGTGGATATCTTGCATTTCATTCTCGAGCAAAGATACTTTGGGTAATAGTTTTATATTTGGACAATAATAGTCATTTTTCGACTATAAGAATAACCTATTTTTCGATCCGTAACGCTTGGCGATATTTTGGCGACAACGGTGACCAAATTAACGAAAATTTCGCCAAATTGATAAAAGTGATTCTAAATCAAAGAAAATTACAACTAATTGATGACAATTCAATATTTTTAGCGGGATGTCGCCATTTTGGCTACTTTTTGAATATCGCAAAATTGACGAAAGTGCCGCAAAATTGATAAAAATATCGCCAAATTGATAAAAATATCGGCAAATTGATAAAAATGACGCTAAATGGGAGGCACAACTTCTAGTATACTCCTATTAGAAAGCTCTTCTCTCCATTTGTATTTAACCCTTGACGATACATTTAGCGAACTTGGTGAGTAATCTAATGGCATATCGCCAACTTATCAATATTTAGCCCCAGATTGACGAACATATAATCAGCATTGTGAAAATGACGCCAAGTAAATGAAAATAACGCCTAATTGATGAATTTATTATTTACATATTTTAATATATGGACTATATTGCTTATTGAGGATGAAAAGAAAACTGGTAATTATTAATTTAGAGTTGCGCGAAATATAAGTTAATTAGGTGCGAACAAGTTTTGCATGTTGCCATCCGAAAAAGTCACAAATGTACAATTCAACGTTAAATACAGTCTGCAATGGACCTTATACATCCATTTCGACAATAAGAGCTTGCAATTTCGTCCCCAGTAGCTCAACGGTAGAGAGTCGTCTGGCCAGTTCGTAGATCCAGATTCTATTCCCGGTTGGGGCAAAGTTCTTTACAATCTTATGCATCATTTTGTCACTGAAAGAAGTAAATTAATTGCATTATATAAGGAAATATATAATGCAATATGCTGCCCACATATGATGCTGCCCGCATCAGATATTTTTTAAAAATGAATCCGCATTTCTAGTATTTGTATGTAACGTAATTGGAAACATCGCTATAACGACCACTCTAAACTAACAGAGAAATAAAAATTGTTAAAGTATAAAAAAATACGAATTTAACATAATTGAATTATAAAATTTTCATCAATAATTATAATGAACAGGATTTAAACAAAAGAAAAAGTTGCTGTTATATATACTGTTAATATAAATCAGTGATATTCAAACTCGGTTTCGCGGAACCCCGGGGTTACACGACTTTTTTAATAAAAATTTAGATTTTTGTTATGGTATAAGATTTTATAACACTTTTATTAAATTTTTTGTTATTCAAAAATTTAGATAATTAAATTTAATTTAAAAAAAAAAGAACTGCTTGTATGTTTAAAATATGCTTGTATGTTTCACTGCAGTGGCAGCTTTTTAGAGCCAGCAAATTCACCTCAGCTGTATTCAATAAAAAATATGAATAACATGTTTTTAATAATTTATTTTTGTATTTAGTATTTGGTTTTATGATTATAATGGTAAAAATTAATTTGCAGTCTTCGGTAGTTAATTTTTGTAAATGTAGCCTCAAAACTTTTTTACGGAGGGAGAGGGGGCACAGAGATTTTCTGTTATGTCACCATGCTTACGGGGCATATTTTTTGTACTAGGGTTCCAAAAAAAATTTTTTTTAAGCGTAAGGTTCCGAAGGCGTTAGAAGTTTGAAGACCACTGATATAAATAAGAAGTTCTATTTTTTTTTTACCTGTCAAAAATAGAAATATTGAATAGAATATTAGAGAGCAGGGATTTGTAATTGAAGTCCTCCCCCTAGCATAATATAAAAACTTAATGTAAAAAGTATAAAAGTTGTTTTCAAAGTAAAATAATCGTCTCTATCCAGAACATTTTATTGTGACAACCTAGAAAAACTTTTTTTAAATCTGTAATATAAAACCTATCATTTTAGTTTCATGTGAAAGATGGAATATACTTTAAAGTAAAAAAAAAAATATTGGTGTAGATGCTTGGAATGAAAAAGATTTGAGACTTCTGGCATTTTCACTTACATGCGTCTGGAATAAAAACTCGAAAAGTAATATGATACTGAAACAGATTATCTGTACTTTGTAAAATGAAAATAATATATGAAGAAGAGTGCAAGTAAAAAAAAAAGTTTTGAGGATTTTATTTGTCATTCGATGTAGTTGAAAAAAAAAAGTTGACAAGAAAATGTTGAAATAAAAGAAACATATTGGCCTCGTTAAAATGTATTTGGAAATTTGTTACACTAATAAGAGTCGATGCTGATTTTTCAAAAGAACTTTTTCTGTGGATCTATTGCAAGTATTTGAACATCGGAGCCGTTGCCAGATTAAAAATTGTATAAGGGAAAAAGTAATTGTATAAGGGAATTGTAAAGGGGAAAATCCTGAAGAGATTTTCCAAAACTGGTGCATTGGATGGGTTACTATGAAAAGTAATTTAAAAAATATATCGTTTAAATTTATATTTATAGTATTTAAATAATAAAATTATTTCGAAAAAATGATTATTTTTAATGTTTAATTTCTTAAAATATTTTAAATGTGAAGAGATGGGTACTAATCTGCCTCTATGTTAGCTCTTTCATCATCATCACTCATTGTGCCTAGTGGCTCATAAGGTCTTCAACTTGCGTCGCCACCCTGGTCGATCTTGTGCGACCAGGATGGTCCTTGCTTATGACCAGCTGGCCCATTCTATCAGCTTTCTCTCTTGTGCTATTAGTCTTAAGTTAGCTTGGGTTAGTCTTAGTTAGCTCAAGTTAGCTTGCGTCGACTCCGAGATCTTTTCCCTGGAGCGCCCAAGTAAGTGCCACAGCAGGGATGTTACCCTGTGACATTCTTAAGACATGTCCAATCCATCTCCATCTACGGTTTTATTTCTATCTCTATTACTTCCTGTCTAGTACTCTTGTAAAGTTCGATATTAGTAATAATACAAGACCAAAATACCCTAAAAAATTTCCCTAGATTTAGTCTGCCAGGCATTCAACTTGCTGCATTGGCCCTTTGTTAATTTCCTTGTTTCGGCTCAATAAAACGCTCTTCACTGAGGAATTAAAAAGGTTGATTTTGGTTTTTAAATTGAGGTTAGGTTAGTAGTTCTTCGTACTTTATTTAGTTTTTGATAGCGCTTTAGATGTTGAAAAATATATTTCTCGTCACACCTTTATTATTTTCTTCTTTTCATTTGTTGATAATATTTCATTTTTCTCAGGGTTTTGTAGAACTTCAGATTTACCTTCGACTGACTGAAAACTCGCTTCTCCGGAACATGCGATGAAACGACTCATTTCCAGATAAATTAACCCCATTCCACTAAAAGATTATCTATAATATATTACGATCAATCTCATATAGAAGGTGGAGATTGGATACACTGACACGAAATGGAGTAGACTGACAAGATCAACGCCACAAAAAGGGTAAGCAAAGGTTGAACATTTGGGAAGCATGGGATTAGAATAAGGCAGTGATGCGCAAACTTTTGTTAGTGCGACTCACTGAAGTATTATTTTATTTTGGAAACACTATGCAAATAAAATTAGGAATTAAAAATTGTAATTAAATATACACTTTTGAAAAAGCATTTATTTTATATTCACCTATATTAGTTATATTTAGTAATTAAAAATGTCAATGTTTTATCTAAACAGAAATAGTATGTAGGATATATTCACTTTGTCTTCCATAAAAAAAAAATAGGCCACCTATTAAAATAGAACATTTTAAGAGTTGCGCACTACTGGATTAGAGGAATGAAATATGATAAATCAGTCTATTTATTGCACAATTAAAAGTTTAAAAATTCAATAAGTGGGTAAAATCAAGATATTTATTTATTATTTTCCTTATATACATAATGTATAAGGAAAGTATTGTGACGGGGTCGAAAATTCGAGTTTTCGACAGGAGAACAAGTTTCAAGCATCCCTGATCACGAAACGAACATTTTTGAAGTGATGTCTGTGTATGTGTGTGTGTGTGTGTGAAAGTATGTGTGTGTGTCAGTGAGTCTGTGGAGACGATATCTCACGAACGAATGGAGCGATTCGAATGAAATTTGGTACAAAAATCACAATCCGTAAATACTGGAAGCCTTTTGTTTTAAAACGCAATCGAATGTTCAGAACTCCCCTAAATTTTCGAGTGAAATTTTGAAAAATCATCAGAAAATTAAAACCTTTAAAGTTACGCAAATAGACATTTCTTATGTAATTATTTTTCCTTAGAAAACGATTGACATAAACTTTAGAACGCTAGCATGAACCGTTCTCGAGATATTGCACATTTTTCAAATAAATTTTTCAAAAAGTCCCATAAATTAAAAAAATATATTAACTGTTAAGAAACATGTCCACTTTTCATATGTAATATCATGCGATAAATTGGGTGACATTATTCTCGTGGATCTAACTCGTTCCATTCACGAGAAAAGATACTTTGAATAATACTTTTGCATTTGAATGCCAATAGTCATTTATCCGCTGTAAGAATAACTTATTTCTCCGTCCATAACGCTTAGCGAGATTTTGGCGATGAATTTAGCGGAATATCGTCAAATTGGCGGCATTTTTAAATGTTGCCAAATTAATGAAAATATCACCAAATGGATAAAAAGATGCTAAATCAATGAAAATGACGACTCATTGAAGAAAATTCAATATCTTGGAAAGACTATAAGTATCTACTATAAGAATAACATTTTATTTAACGGTAAAAGTAGTAAATTCATTGCATTATATAAGGAAAGTCATGTGATGCCCAGATCAGATTTTTTTCTTTTAAAAAATTGTTCGGATTCCAACTACGAGAATCCGTCCAGTCAGTCAATGCTCTATTCAGTAAGCTATTGAGATAGTTTTTCGTTCTATAGGCTAAGTGGACTTTATAATGTTTAATAAAAGAAATTGCATAAAAATTAACACATTCTGATGTACTGTGGATATATATAATATATTACCTATACAAAATAACCACATACCAAACAAATCCAATATTTTTGTTTGTTTGATACGTTTGGCGGAAAAATTTAATAACATTGGCTACATGTTTAGCTCAATATCGCTGAAATGGTGACTTATGGGGAAATATCACCAAATTGGCGATATGACAAAATTAATATCTAGTTTTCTCTTGATTTATTTACCTATAACAGCCTAACAAACAAAATGTAATTCAAAGAATGACTGACTAAAAAACCTGCATAAAAATGAAATCTATTCTTCTCAATGCAAAAATCCCGAATACTTTTTATTGGCGTGATCAATGTGTTTCTTTTGCTTCGCCATTTTCTTGTGAACTTATTTTTTTGGACTGCACAGAACAAAATGACAAATAAATTCCGTAAAACTTTTTTACTTTCGCTCTTGTTCATATATTACTTTTACTAGACAAAGTAGATAATCTTTTTCAGCATCATATTACTTTCTAAGTTTTTATGCCAGGCACATATATAAGTGAAAACTGTAAGAAATCCTCTCTGAAAGATTTTTCATTCCGAATATCCATCTCAAGCCGTTTTTTAACATTCAATTCATACAAAAAGGAAAAAAAACTTAAATGATAGGTTTTATTTTACAAATTTAGGAAACGTTTTTGCTGAATTGTCAAAATAAAAGGTTCTATAAAATTCTTTTTTTGCCTTTGAAACTTTGTTTTCATATTATCTGAAATTTGGTTTTTATATATAGTGTTTTTCTAGGTGGATTTAGATTATGAATTCATTTCACGAGAAGCAGAGTTAGATAACTAATGTTATTCTACTCGTGAATATTCTCAATTCACTCGTAAGATAATATTAGTCAGGAATTTTATCTCATGAATATTTTTGTTTTCGACGTGAAAATAGAA
This sequence comes from Amaurobius ferox, assembly GCA_951213105.1. Taxonomy (NCBI): domain Eukaryota; kingdom Metazoa; phylum Arthropoda; class Arachnida; order Araneae; family Amaurobiidae; genus Amaurobius; species Amaurobius ferox. The sequence goes on from OX578137.1 coordinate 95,411,843, forward strand.
ATTAGAACTGTTAACTTATTCGAACAACCAGTGGAGTTGCCAGAAATTTTTTTAGGGTGAATGCGGGGGTGGTGGTGGGGGGGATTGCAACCGAAAAATTTATAGTTCTCAATTATTCCCCAACTATAATTTCGCCGAACTCTAAGTTTATTTTTGATGCTCTTTTGACCGTTAAATTTTAATATAAAAAAATTAATTTTTTTAATAAAATTTTTAAATTTGTAGTTTTTTAATATGAGTTTAAAACTAGTTGAAAGTTTCGACCGATTTTTGGATATTTTTGCATGCTACAGAAAACTGATTGTGTTTTCATGTGGAAAAAAAAAGTGTGATTTATGATTGTTATTAGACAAACAGGCTTCATTGTTCACTAAATATTTGTCAGGTTCTGCTATAAAACTTCATGTCAACTTTCAGGCACATTTTAAGCCTTTATATATTAATATACCTCGATTATTTTACAGAAATTAAAAATACTTCCATAGCCATTCTCAAAATTATTTCTAAATGAATATTTCAATTTTCTTTTTGTTTATTTGTAAGGGGATTGTGATTGAAGTGCATTTATTTAAATGCACGATTAAAGTACATATTTGCGCATTAAAAATATGTTTTCGCAAATGAGTTTTTAACAATCCAAACCACTATTCATTATTCTTGTGAACCTGATATTTGTATACACACCCGCAGGTACTTTTGAGACGGAAAATTAAAAATAATGTCCATCAAATGGGGGTGTCCGCTCTTCGGAAGTGAGGAGTTAAGAGGTTTCACCTATCACAAGCTTCAATCTTCACCTACCACGTTAATGTATGGGCGTTTAGTGAAGCAGCTTCTCCGCAAGATATCTTCCAAAAATCAACATATTTTAATTTTGTTTCCAGAATCTCAAAGTTAACGAAATCAGAGTTTTATTCTAGTTTTTATTTTAGTCTAAATTTTTTTAACAATTTATTGGAGTTAAAAGTCACTAGAAAGGTAAAATCTAAAAGTTTAACCGACTTCTATCCACTTGAATTTAACGACATTTAAATTTGAAAAACGTATTCTATAGGAGCAGAATTATAGCTTTCGATAGATGTCCTAACTTTCGTACTACCTCAAATAGAATTTCAGCAATTTGGGAAAATAGCAAATATTGATCTGAAAAAAAAAATTGTATCTTGCTTTCTACTGAAAACGCTTTTTAAATGAACTTTGCATACCAGCGTCTAATACGTACAATTTTAATACAGAAATGGAATGGGTGTCCGGATAGCATTATGGCCCCTAAAACCACCCCTTAGTCACGCCACTGAGAACAACTTTTTGACTTAGAGAAAGAAACTTTTCAGTGCAGGTGAATTTTTTATATGAATTTGGCCATTGCAGCTTCGGTGAGAACTGAACTCAATCTTTCTGAAATTTGATGACGGTTATGTCAAGGACGGAATTTGTCGGCCATCTACAATAGTAGTGTGATTCTATTAAAGCTTACAGTTTGAAATTCTGTTGTATTATAAAAATAATTTTGTTGTGATCTTAGTCGTTTAGTTGTCTAATACTTATTATTTTTTTAACTAAATCACTGATTTCTTTTATGAAGCTTTTATTGATTTTTACTACACCCTTCCTTTCAATTACAACTTTTTCAACTGGATTATAACAATCATCTCCGCATTATATATAAATAAAATTGAAAATGCATCTGTTTGTCTGTCTGTTTGCCTTATTAACAGAGGAAAACGTTTGTACCGAATTTCATGAAATTTGAAAAGCCTGAGTTCTTACCATCTAGACGTCCGCCTGTCCTGCTTGTCGCTTGTCTTCATGTCCTTCTGATTGTTTCCTCACTTTGAGCGTGACCCAATCCTTATATGAGCCTCCAGACTCGACCTAATCATTATTTGAGTCTCCAAACTGACGTTATCTAATCGTTTCTTGAGTCCCCCTATAATAAATGCAATTAAAAATCTGATAACGTAACCCGATCATTGTTTATGCTTCTAACTCTAAAATTATGAAAGCTTTATAAATTAACGAAATTATAAGTTGGGAAATAAATCTTTTAATCTGCACACAGTATTAAAAGAATGAAAATTTTGTTTCCTGCATTTGACGTTTTTTTACTCTCTCTCGTATATTGCTACTATATAGCTGCATATATTTCATTTCAGCAACAGTAAAATATTAAAAGTTCACCATAAATTGTGAATTAAGTTTCTTTACTTTATATATACCATACGAAAAAAGGGCATATATCTTATTGCCAAATAGAAATGTGCTCAGTGTAAAATATTTCCTTCAGATTTCTGTACTGATAAAGTTAAGTTCAAAAAGTGGTTCAATCATTAGTTTTCTTTTAAGAAATACAATTTTCAAGCCAAGAAAACTTTTAACAAGATTTTTCCTAAAGTGGCAAACATTAGTAGCGAAGTGTAGAGGAACTTGGGAAGACATTGTCTACCCAAACAACACGGCATCAAGTAACTTTCTTTCCAATCGTTTACCATTGTAAATAATTGCATACAGTATATCGAATAATGTATGATTAAAGTGAGAGGGGGCGAATGAAATTTTAGGGGGGGGGGATTTTCCTATTTGCCATATATAAATATATCTAAATGCTGTATCACATAAATAGAAATTAGGTTAACATAAAATGTCTCCGGAGGGAGGGGGAGGCTTCTCTCCCCAGAAGGTATGCTTGAAAGAAACAGTGGTCGCGGGTTGTTTGAGTAGACGCGCGCTGTTTCCCTAAATTCTCGTCACTCATCGTCACTGGCAAACATTGTTACGTCGCATCCTCTGGAAGTGTGCTTTAAAATATAAGAATGAGTCCAAATTTCTGGATAACTAACACGTTTAAACAATATACAACAAATAGCTCGATGACTATCTCACAAGATAACCAAACAAATATCAGGTACAGTAAAACGGCAATTAAATGCTCCACTAAATTCACAACCTTTTTAATTCCTTAGTGAAGAGCGTTTTACTGTATGGAACCGAAACATGGAAATTAACAAGGGGCTAATGCAACAAGATAAGTGCCTGGCAGACTAAACGTCTGAAGAAAATTTTGGGAGTATTTTGGCCTTATGTTATTACTAACACTAAACTCTACAAGAGTACTGGACAGGAAGCAATTGAGATGGAAATAAAAAGTCGTAGATGTAAATGGACTGGACATGTCTTAAGAATGCCGCAGCATAACACCCCTGCAGTGGCACTTACTTGGGCGCCTGAAGGAAAAAGATCTCGGTCTCGACCCAGGCTAACTTGGAGGAGACTGGTAGAACAAGAGAGGAATTTGATGGGATGGACGAGCTGGTAAGAAGCAAGGACTGCGGCACAGGATCGACCAGGGTGGCGACGCAAGCTGAAGGCTTTATGTGCCACTAGACACGATGATGATGATGATGAAATTCACAAAACATCGGCTACTATTTTCAAAACATTGACGTATTTTACATTTTAATGTAACTTGTATCACGTCTATTGCTCTCCAACTGATGTACTCTCTACTACTCTCCTATTTTATGTACTCTCTCTAAAAACTTTCATTAGGGCTGGTATCACCAGAAATATTCATTATTTCGAGAAAGCTTTAGTATATTCGAAAAGTCGCCATATTGGCAATAAATCGCCAAATATAGCAACCATTCTCCCAAGTGTTCACACATGGCAACCCTACATTGACGTTATAGGAATGGCTGTCATTAAAGGTGTTTTTTTTTTCTTCTAAATCTCAGAAGAGTGTAGGCATTTTGCATGTTTGTAACAATATACATTTTACCCGCTGAGAACTTTTTGGGAGCTGCAAAGGCAAACGATTTATTCTCTGGCCTTTAGATTCGAAGAAGCCGTTATGTCCTGGTAAAATTACAGTTGTAGTTCACATATAAAGAATAGTATAACGGAGAAACCCCCCCGACAATTTATTTAAATCTGAGAGCTGTAATCATTGTCGAAAGAAAGTTTTCATGTTAAATTCTCCATACAACAAGAACCGTTTCAGATTTTTACTAGGTATTTAATTTTTACAGGTCAGTTGCTTGTATATTATTTTCCATGTATAGGGAAAGTATTGTGACGGGATCGAAAATTCGAATTCGAGTTTTCGGCGAAAGATCACGTTTCAAACAACTCTGAACATTTTTAAGTGAAGCACATTTAGGCATTCCTGAACGTTTGTAAGAGTTTCGAAAAATTGTGCCCCTGTTATGGAATGTGTTCATTTTTCAAATCTTTGCAAGCCCTGGTGACAGTTGGGTGACAGTTTACTACAATGGTGATATGAATCATTGTTGCAAGATGGAAGAGAGTTCAATATTCAGCTTCGCTTCTCGCTCTTTATATATATCACTATTACACACACACACACACACACATATAAAATAGTGAAGCTGAATATTGGACTCTTATTGTTATTGGATACTTTTGGTCAGACAGAAGAACCTAATTCGGAGTGGAGCAACACCATTTCGAAAAAACTGCCCGTCGCTGATGTACTCATGCACCATTTCGGGGTAAGAACTGAATACCTACAAATTTAATTTCCTATGCCTTATGATATAGATATTATTGGGTCGACAAAGGAAGCTAACTTATTAAACAGCACACCTCGTCGAGAAAACTTCCGGCCTCTAAGGTACTCACGCCACCTTTTGGGGTAAAAGTTGATTGTCTACAAAATTTAAGCTTCCTAGGCTTTACGGTTTTCGAGATACTTTTGACCGGGCATCGGATCCCAAATGCTAATTACATATATGAATTAGAAAATATATTTTTCGAATTAGCTTTTTAGTCTCGCAAATGTCAGAACGATTTCAAGATTATCATGTTTGTTGAAGATACCGCTGTGTGAGAAATTCAGTTCATTCTGTGTCTCTTCCCGAAAAGAAAGTCCAGTGAAGTTATGAACTGATACGGAGTTCCGAAAGGCATTTTCTACTCAAAAATCAATAAAAGTTATGTTCGAAAAGTAAGTTATTCCATCATTACTCTTCACCTTATCTCTTTATTGTTTTCTTCATTTTATTCCGTACCACTCTGCAAATGTATTCGTTCTTTTGTATGTAGAAAGTCACATTTCAGCAATAAATGCTCGTTTACATTGATTACCTAGATTTCCCGAAGGATTTTAATATAAACTACCAGAAATCGCGCTAAAAATATTGTAGTTGGTTGGTTGATTAGGGATTTATGGCACAAGATCCAAAGAGGATATGCTGCGTCAAACGTATGATACAGAACTTGCAAAATACGCAAGTTAATCACAACATGCGTATAATCTAAAAGGTGATAAAGGTGGAAAAAATCTGATGTGGGCAACACATGACTTTCCTTATATAATGTAATGAATTTACTACTTTTACAGGAAAAAAATAGGTTTTCTTATAGTAGATACTAATATTCTTTCCAAGATATTGAATTTTCGACAATTAGTCGTCATTTTCATTGATTTAGCGTCATTTTTATCCATTTGGCGAGATTTTCGTTAATTTGGCAACATTTCAAAAAGTCGGCGACATTCCGCCAAATTCGTCGCCAAAATCTCGCCAAGCGTTATGGACGAAGAAATAAGTTATTCTTACAGCAGACAAATGACTATTGGTGTTCAAATACAAACCTATTACTCAAAGTATATTTTTTCATGAATGGAACGAGCTAGATCCACGAGAATGATGTCACCCAATTTATCGTATGGTATTACATATGAAAAGTGAACATGTTTCTCAATAGGAAATATTTTTTTTATCTTATATGACTTTTTGATAATTTTTTTTAAAATGTGCAATATCTCGAGAACGGTTCATGTTAGCGTTCTAAAATTTATGCCAATCGTTTGCTAATGAAAAATTACATAAGAAATGTCTATTTGCGTAACTTTATTAGTGGTTTTGATTTTTTGACCTTTTTTTCAAAATTTCATTCGAAAATTTAGGGGGGGTTCTCAACATTCGATTGTGTATAAGAACAATAGGCTTCCAGTGTTTACGGATTGTGATTTTTGTACCAAATTTGGTTCGAATCGGTCCATTCGTTCGTCAGTTATCGTCTCCACAGACTCACTGACACACACACACACACACACACACACACACACACACACACACACACACACACACACACACACACACACACACTCACAGACATCACTTCAAAAATGTTTGATTCGTGATCAGGGATGCTTGAAACGTGCTCTCCCGTCGAAAACTCGAATTCGAATTTTCGACCCCGTCACAATACTTTCCTTATACATTATGTATATAAGGAAAGTAATAAAACATGACGATGGAAAATGTATAACAGTTGAAGCGAGATCACAAATGGTTAAAAGTCTATAAAAGCTGAAGTTAAATATGAGGGAAAAAGTCGATATCAAGTAAGAAAGGAAAGAGCTCCAAATGAGGATTTTCTCCGATAAAGTCTGTCAAAGCTATAGTGCGAGTTTTGAAATGTTTAAAACGAAAGTGTTTATATTTAGTAGAATTAATTGAAATATGTTTTACGCTCACTGAGGTTTGGCAATTATTACAGAAGGGTTCAATTTCTCCTAAGTGCTTATGAGTAAAATGAGTGTGATCAATGCGCAAACGAGTTAAGATTACATCAAGTTTATTTTGAGATTGTTGGTTCCAGAAATATTGCCAATTGTCATAAATTATTACTTTCCTTATATGCATAATGTATAAGGGAAGTATTGTGACGGGGTCGAAAATTCGAATTCGAGTTTTCGACGGGAGAGCACGTTTCAAGCATCCCTGATCACGAATCAAACATTTTTGAAGTGATGTCTCTCTCTCTCTCTCTGTGTGTGTGTCAGTGAGTCTGTGGAGATATCTGACGAACGAATGGACCGATTCGAATAAAATTTGGTACAAAAATCACAATCCTTAAACACTGGAAGCATATTGTTTTTATACGCAATCGAATGTTCAGACCCCCCCCCCCCTAAATTTTCGAATGAAATCTTGAAAAAAATCGTCAAAAAATCAAAACCGCTAATAAAGTTACGCAAATAGACATTTCTTATGTAATTTTTCATTAGAAAACGATTGACATAAATTTTAGAACGCTAACATGAACCGTTCTCGAGATATTGCACATTTTTCAAAAAAATTATCAAAAAGTCATATAAAAAAATATATTTTCTATTGAGAAACATGTTCACTTTTCATATGTAATACCATGCGATAAATTGGGTGACATCATTCTCGTGGATCTAGATCGTTCCATTCATGAAAAAAGATACTTTGAGTAATACTTTTGTATTTGAACGCCAATATTCATTTATCTGCTGTAAGCATAACTTATTTCTTCGTCCATAACGCTTGGCGAGATTTTGGCGACGAATTTGGCGGAATGTCGCCAACTTGGCGACTTTTTGAAATGTTGCCAAATTAACGAAAATGTCGCCAAATGGATAAAAATGACGCTAAATCAATGAAAATGACGACTAATTGTCGAGAATTCAATATCTTGGAAAGAATATTAGTATGTACTATAAGAAAAACCTATTTTTTTTTACTGTAAAAGTAGTAAATTCACTACATTATATAAGGAAAGTCATGTGGTGCTCACATCAGATTTTTTTATTGTGAATTGTTTAATGTCCGTTAAAGGTATTTAAAATTTCAGTAGCTGATTTAGCAGTGATGCCTGCCAACTCATTTCTTCGGATACCAGCATGTCCAGGGGCCTAATAAAATTTAGTATGGTATTCTTGTGCCTTCAGACGATGCTCATACTTAAGGATATCAGAAGCAATAGTCATCATAGTCATCTTGGATGATAAAAGCTGTAAGGTACTCAATTAGTCGGTGTAAATAATGTGCTTTTTGGAATTTTGATGAGAGATGAAGACTAAAAACTGGTATATTGCCATAATCTCAGCAGTAAAAATAGAGCAAGATGCATGCAGTTTAAAAGACTTTACAATATTATTAGAAACATAAGACAAATCAACATAATCGCCTGTCTTGGAACCATATGTGGAAACAGGAGTAAACTCCTTATACAGATTTCTATGTTCTGTAAACAGTTGCATGTAAATAGCCTGAGTTGTGTTACTCTTTGTAAAATTACAAAATGAGTTGAGAAAGGTAAAATTTGGAATACGACAAGGAGATGTTTTAAAAAACTTCGTTTTCCTGACAGTAAGATTTACTTGAGGGGTCGTTGCTACGGTATTGCGTATTCGCTTGCCAAAAGAAGGAATGCATGAGGGTCTGTGGTTATACACTATCATAATACTCATCAAGAAAAGTTCGTTGTAGGTGATGGTTTTGTAACGCCATGACTCTGTGTCAGCTGTTCACGCCTTAATTCCAGAGATGATTCACTGTAGTAAGCATATAAGCTTTGTAAAGGAGATGGTCTAAATGCACCTGAGCATATACGTAAAATTTTATTATGGATTGGGTCGAGTTTCTTCAGAACAAATGTTCGTGCACTCCACTTAAATATTACATCCATAATCTAACTTAGAACGAATAATCGCTCTATTGATCATAAGCATTGAAGTCTGGTTTGCACCCCATATTGTATTAGCGAGGACTTCAAGGAGGAATCTTTAAGGCTTTCTCACATTTCTTCCGTAATTTTTGAACATGGGGCAAGAAAGTGAGTTTTTTATCAAACCAGATTCCAAGGAATATTACTTCGTTTACTACTGAAATTTTGACATTCCCCATAAATATTTCTAGTGGTAAATATATACCGCGTTTACGCATGAAGTGAACAAACAACACAACATATCTTTTGAATGGAAAAAACAAATCCGTTCACGTTTTCCCACCAGGGAATAGCATTTACAGCAGTCTGGCATGTTGTTAGCATATCCTGTGCTTGGAATGAAACCTGCAAATCATCAACTTACAAACTTTTATGAATTGATAATGGTAAATGGGATTGAAGACTATTAATCTTGAAAAGAGTGTCATACTCAACAAATTTCCTGTAGATACCAGTATCCATGGATCGATATCGTACTTTTAATGTTCTTCAGAACAAAATAGACAACTACAAGGCAGGGACTGGGAAGATATTTTTTAAAGTATCGCCGATACTTGATCTACAGATACTTTGTGAAATTGTATCTAGATACAATATGCTAGATACTTTTAGAAACTTAATATACAAGATATTTTATTAAAGTATTGATCAATAATAAGATACAAAAATTCTAAATAGCGTTTATCAATATAGAAACCATTTAGGGAACACTTTAAAATGTTCTATGTCTTTAACATGTTGTTGTTGAGACCCAGATCGTCCGACCTACCAGAAAGATGTAAGGTAACTGTTTGGACCCCCGGGAAGAGCCACCCAATTTAGATCTTAACATTTAGGGTGTTTATGTTCTAATAAAATTTTTCTTATGTTAATTTTTAATTTAGCGTTATTTTTTTTTTTAATGTTATGAAGTTAGGTAAGCAGTGAACTTACATTAAATGTATCTTTGAAAGCATTTTATTAACTTATAGTATTGTATTTTCATTAATTGTTCTTTTGCACCTTTCTTGAACTGTAAATCACACGTTTCAGAGCAACATTTATAATCAGCAAAAAAAGACTCACATTATTTGAGTATGGTAATTTTGATATTGGAAACTTGGGCACTTTTGAAATTTGGAAATTTTGTTAATTATTTATTAAACTTATTGTCGAAATGACATAAGGCACGGTGATTTCGTTCCAGTTGGAAAGTATCATCAGGTATAGGAAAAGTGAAAAACGTACTCGATACATTTGAAAAATGTATTTAGATACAAAATTCTAGGGTCGATATTCAATTTTCGATACATTTTCGTATCGGTCATATTTATATTGCAATATTTCCCAGCCCTGCTGCAGAGTGTATATGCCACAAAAGAAAAATAAATCACTTGTAAAGTAATGTACGTATACATACTTTTATTTGTATGCTATATACAGATGAAAAATGGAAGTTTTTTATATGGCGGAATAGATTTCTATTTGAGTCTTTTCTCAAATGACATCTAAAGGATATTGAAAGAATTTTCAAGTACGTTCAAGAATATCAAGGCGTTCAACAATGGTGTTTTAATACAGATTCGAAGTTCCAAAATAGAACTTCTTGCTTCAAACCAGCAGAATCCTGGGCAGGTACTTAAAAATTCTATACAGGATAATCGCAATGACTTTCCAGTCCTGTCGACTACGCCAGTTAATTTCTCATCTTCTGTTCATGGTGTATTTTCAGCCAGAAAAACACGAAGTTGCTTTTTAAAATTTTTTATGAAAACTCAATAAAGCATCGCCCTGTTTTGGCGATGTAATACTTATTGCGACTACCCATATACTGGGAATTTCTGTGGCCGCGTTCGTACACATCCCCTCCCTTTAAGTAGCATCTTTGCCTCTTTTTAAGAGACAGTGCTGCTAAATCTGATAACATCAAAATTCTGCAATACACTGAAATGAGAGAATACATAAAGCACAAACACCGGAACTCAGAACATACAGTTTACATAATGTATAATACACATCTGGCATTTAAAACACTGAAATCAACTTGCCTGATAAACCAAGACGGGAGGCATTGGCTGTTTTTTGCCTGCTAACTGAGTATGACTGTTTTGCTGCACATTTGTACCGTATTGGTGTATTTACTGAGGCTGCCTATCCATTATGTGATGGTTATGAATACGGACAAACACAATCTGCATTGCTGCGAAGCCCTCCATGGTGCTATTGAGGCTTCCAGATATTGAGAGGCGAGAGGACGTTTGGGGGCGATTACCTTTGGTTATCTTTTGAACTCTTGTTGTTTCTCATTGTTTATTACTCTTTTTTGCTCATGTGCCTCAGCCATTGGAAATAAATAGAAAAAAACAAAGTCATGCACATAAAAGGCGTAGTATAATCTAAACATCTGATTTCTCCTTCTCTCCTCATATTTCTAATATTTGTGCTAAATCCTATAGGAAACTTGGTTAAATTAAGAGAATTACTAAGGATTTTACTAATAAGGATACCATCATGGTTCTCTTTAATGCCTTGGTCAGGTCTGGACTTGAGTATGCGTCTGTAGTGTGGAGGCCTTTTCATGCTGTTGTTCATTCAAACAATATCGAAATTATTCAAAACAAATTCTTGAGATATCTATAAGAAAACTCGTATTTTTTGTTATGCCTTATCCGCTACTTTTTTTCGTAATATATTTATTGTTAAAAACTTACAGAACAGAAGGGATTACATTTTATTTTCATTCTTCAGGAATCTGTTCAATGGCGAAATTGATTGTTCCCCTGTCTTAGGTGGGATCGGGTTTCATATTCCCCAGTATTCAACCATGACCATAAATATATACTACGTGACAGTGAAAATGAGACACGAAGAAGGAGTGAGCAGAAAAATATGCAAATTGCAGGATAGATGCAGCTCACCGTGTTATGTAAATAATGTGAAATGCGCAGCTGTCCCGCGCACGTTAAGTGAGATATAAGGGCATGAACCTGCAGAATCGGCAATAGTCGCGGCACTCTGTCTGCCAGGGAAATCATTTTGCATTTATTTTTTGCCTCAGAGGAAATATGTAGTAGCAGAGAATGCTAGGCTGCCGCCAACCGAGGTCCGAGGCAGTTCCAGCAGACAGACGATTTTACGAGGGGTATGGTGATCAGACTCAGAAAGGCAGGTTGGTCCATACGTCAAATCTCAGCGGACAGCCATCTACGCGCGTCCACGGTGCACCAGCTGTGGCGAAAATGGTTGGAACAAGGGAATGTAGCACGTTTGTGGGGTGACGGTACTGCCAGAGTAAGGTCAACACGCGTTGGACTGACGCATCCGCCGGCAAGCGTTGGCGGCCCCGCAGGCCACTTCTGTCGCCCTTTTGCAGCAATGAGTTTAATTTTTTTTTTAAATTTTTTTTAATGAGCACAAAAGCTCATTAAAAAAACACAACTTTATTCCAGAACAACACAGTTCCACCTCAGAACGCCACAAGCCCACTTCATAAAAACACTACTTTACTCCAAAACAATATAGTTCTATTCCAGAAAATTTCAGCTCACGTTACAAAACAGCTCTATAAAATTCTCGGCAAGCCTTCCGCCTTCAAACCACTCAAACACAATCACAATCCAGAAACACTCGGACAAAGTCGCTTTCTAACCACACCGAATGGAAATTCACACACTTCTTGCTTTAAACCAGTCCATCCTTGCACGGGTACTTGAAAATTCTATACAGGATAATCCCAATGGATTTCCTATCCTATTGACTACGCCAGTACAGTTCCCACCTTCCACTCATGGTGTATTTTCAGTCATAAGAACACGAAGTTCCTTTTTAAATTATTTTATTAAAACCCAACAAGCTCTTTTTCACATACAATTTTCGTTCGTTTTAGTGCTACGCATATTTTTCTGCTTTTCAATCGAAAAGCAAAATTGACATCTGCACGACTACACAGCTGAGTCCAGTGTTTTTTTTAGGCATACATCCGGGGGGGGGGGGGGCGCAACCCCATAGAGATGATTATTCGCCCCCCCCGGGAGACATTTTATATTAACTTCGTTGCTATTTATGTGACATCATTTATATATATTTATATAGGGCGAATAGAAAACCTGTCCCCCCCCCCCTTAAAGTTGTATTCGCCCCCTCCCCCAAGCCAATATGTCCTGAAAAAAAGATTGGTTGAGTCAAGAGTCTGTACTTGCTGTTCTCCACAGAAGAACCTCTTTCTCATCTGCACTAGCCCGCAGGATTGCCAAGGAGTGCCAAGATCGTTTTTGGCGATGCGATCCTTATAAGGGCTCAAAATCTAAAATAATTAAAATCAAACTTTAATTTTGACTATTTTTATCACTTTTAATTTTAATGGATAAAGAACCAAAATTTTGATATGATTCTGAGTTAGCCCCTCCTTCTTACTAGGCCACGCCCATAACTAGACAACGCACTTCCCTAAACCATGCTTATTTATAAACAATGGCTGGATGAAAGATTGTTACTTTTGAAGGAAATGTTTTGGTTCGCGATCAATGAAATTTGAAAATAGGAAATCAGTAGAATGTTTCAACTTGTCTTGAATGAACAGATGTGCAGACTGAAAACTATAAAGTATCTGGGCAGAAGTGATGGAATTTAAGATTTAGAATGGTGAACTCGATAACTTGCTAAATTTTGTTGTCTCCATATTAGTTCTCTCCCGTTCCAAAAGGGAAATAGAGTGTAATTTTAGTCAGTTCAATAAACTACATCGTAATCAAATGAAATTGGGTGTAATTAATGTTATCTAATCAAACAAAATGGGCTTTATGTCAAAAACGTTTTGGACATATACTTTTAGGGGATTTATTTGTTAGATAAGTTATGTCTTGAGAAGTGATGTGGTAAGAAAGATAACAAGAAGGCAGTGGCGGCTCGTGAGCGAGGTGTAGAGGGAGGCGCTCATATATGTATTTATGTATAGATGGGGATATTTAAGTATAGAGGCATATTATAATATGTATTTATGTATATTATAGTATCCCTCCTCAGTTTGTGCAAACTACGTCTTTTAGACTTCGAGTTCGTCGTTTGTCCGGCACTGATAAATTAGTTCCGGCGTTACCTCGAAATAACTGTATACCAAATTATTATTTTACTTGCGCTGATATGCATTTGCAAGTTTCCTTAAAATGAATAAGAGCCTATTGTAACCATGGAAATTATTTGAATGTATTTCTAAATAAATTTATATCAAATTTGTAAAAATTAAATACTCTCAGTCGTATGCATGTGCAGTATTTTATTATGATTAGCGCAATTGTTTGTACACCCAAAATGCACACAATTTCTCTCAGGTACACAATATGGCTAATAGTTTTGTACCTGATCATCCTTGTAACCCAAACAGTAACATAATTAGAGAGCGAAAATCAACTAAATCTACGGCCGTTTATATGTAGAAACGGAATAACTATTTTCATACAAGTTTAAGAATGAATTTGGAATTTACAGAAAGTTCTTATGCATTATGGTTTTCTCTATTCGTCTTTAAAATGATATGAGCGAGTTCTGCCTGCTAGTAATCACTATATATAGCAATCGGTTTCTATAGCAATAAGTAGTTAGCTCGCTGCACGGGTTCAACAAAAAAGGATCAAAGTTTAGAGTGAGCAGATCGAGTGGGTCCATTGTAGAGTAGAAAATACAGTGTGAAAATTGCATCAAAAGCGGAGCAAGTGTCACTAAGATAGATAAAAATGTAAATATAAAAAAGAGGAGGGTCTCCCCTCTTCCACCACGGTTGTTTCATATTACATAATAACAGACGATGTTTGTGTGTCGACGTGTGTGTGTAAGGTCTGTAGCGGAAAATGTAAACATCGTACGGTCTTGAAATATCGTGCACGGATATTTCAGGAACCAAGGCGATGCATTTTTGTAAAACCGAAATATGAAATTAAGGCTACTTAAAGTAAAAGTTACGCCCAGAGGGTTGACATAATAAGGTTGTATATCTAAGTGATTGCCACCAGCAAACTCTAAATCGCTCAATTAGAAGGTGAAATAAGAAATTTGGCGGGGGGGGGGGGGGTAATTATATAAATAAATAAATCAAAAACATTAGAGAAATCAAAAATCGGAAAATAAGATGCATTAACATTAATGTTTTGAATTTTATTTTCGCAAAAAAATGTAACTTTTGTCAGTATTGAAACTACGTTTTGAGCGCCCTTATAATGGTGTATAGTGGCATTCTCGTTTATCCAGTTTTCCTCTGAATTACTTGTTTAGTAAGAATTTTCGTCTTTGATTCATATTCATATTCAGGATTGCATATTTGGGAAGTTAATATTCTGAATTGCTTGTCCGGTTTCCAGCTTAGACTCACTGGACGGGTCTGGGAGTATTACCGTGAACGTTCGTACTGCCTCCCTGGTAGAATTTCGACTAGTTCATTCCGGTGCTTCTAGATTAAGCTGTTGAGGTTGATCACGATACACGTGGTGGAAGAAGAAGGGTTCATTCCGCATGGTAATACAAATTTTCTTAATGTATCCTATTTTCATTTTTTCAATTTTTGTTGCCTGTAGTCTGAGTTTAAGCATTTATAGTGATGTGCTATTGCTTAATCTGAAACAGGCATTTGTTTGGGTTAATTAGAATTAAATACTCAGACCTGAAGATGAATTTAGTTCTGATTAATCATCGAATTTGGGACGGTGCTGTTCTTTTCTCTTATCGGCATTGTGGCCGTGAATTTGCTTCTATGGTGATGTTAATATTACTTGAATTGTTTTTTTATATATTTTTTTATTTTATTTTTACATAATTCTTATTATTACATATTTCAAATATATATATATATGTATATATATATATATATATATATTTTATTTTTACATAATTCTTATTATTACATATTTCAAATATATATATATATATATATAATTCATATATTATATATAGATATGTTGACGACTTAATTTGTATTATCATTGATGATTCCTATCCCATTAATATTGATTTTTACCCGTCTAACCTAGAATTAATTCCTAATGAGCCTTGCGTTAGTCAAACTGTTAATTTTTTAGACCTCAATTTAGATACCCTCAATAATCATGTAATCACCAATCTATATGATAAAAAAGATTCTTACAACTTCACTATCATAAAGCTGCTATCATATCAATCTTGTAATTCTATTCAATTGTTTAGAAACATCATTTTAAACCAGCTATTTCGAATACATCGACTTTCTGATCCTCAGTTTCACTTTCTCCACATCAATAAACTTAAACGCATTTGTCAAAACTACCTATATCCGGAAGTATTTGTAAATAATATTATTAATAATTTCAAATATACCACGTAATAATTTTACACATGCATTATTTATCTTTGATTGGTTAACTCATTTTTGAAAATTCACCCATTCTTATCACCTTACTTACCACTTGGCCTGAGTCTAATACTGTTTACTATTTTCGAAAGTCTCCATACTTATTATGTATCGTTCAATTGTATTCATTCCCACTCGCATTGACGAAGTGAGGTGAAATGCTCAGTTACTAGTTTATCTTACACGTGCTGCTATTATTTCACATTACAGTTCGTGGAGGTATTGTTTTTCAGCTTTTGTATAATTCAATTGATTTATTTTTCTAATTCCACTAGCCAGTAGACAGCTCCAATGGTGTCTATAGTTAAATACTATCGCCATTGTCAGAAACTGGCTATTCTATCGGTTTTAATTCGAATTGTATGGCTGTCCTGATGAGAATGCAATTTCGAACTGACCGCCATTTTTTGTGTGGTTTCGATTGATTGTTCTCTATTCTTGATCTCTTGTCTTGAGCTGATTATTATTGCCTATTCTCATTTTTGCAGAGTTTTATTTTTATTTACTTTTATATACTTTTAATTGTGATTTTTGAATCCTAATATTCTTCTCATCCCCCTTTCCAATGTAGTGATATGTAACCTTCTATCTTTATCCTTAGACTTGGCTTATAGTTACTCATTTGTAACAGATATGCTAGAGATGGGTTTTTTTGTACATACAGTAGTTTATGCAAAAAATTTTCGATTAAAATCATTTAATTTTTATTTATATATATATATATATATATATATATATATATATATATATATTAGAAAAGTGAAATAATAAAAAATTCAAGTAATATTAACATCACCATAGAAGCAAAACCACGGCCATAATACCGTATATATATATATTTACAAGTAAGGAAATATAAAGCATGTTAGGTGTTTCTTCATTTTCATCAATATTCTGATTAGAAATTGTGATCCACTTAAAATCACTCGCAGTGATGAAATTTCACCCATTTATAAACAATAAAAATAATTTTTGGAATGTCAAAACAAATAGTAAACACAATCTATTTCGAAGGATTAGGTACACCTTCGGAGAAAACCTTTCTCACGTTGAATTTTATGAATCTTTACCGTACTCTTTTACACCGTGAATATGTATGAAGTCTAATATCAGTTGAAAACCTCATTTATCTTTCAAAAATAACCGTGCAGAATCTGATATCTCAAATAGAGTGTACTTAAAGAAATATGCAATATTTCTAAAAGGTTGTGGTATCCGTAGTGAATTTTCACTTTCAGATCATAAAGGCGTCTGTTTGAACTCAAGTCTTTCCGTTGAGATTATGAATAGGAAAATAAAACATTTAAAAGATTTAGATTTCCTTAAATATGAATGTGAAACGCAATTTCGTATACGAGATGCTTTTGAAGCCAGTTTTTCATGATTTTTATTCGAATAGTATGACGGTCAGCGACTTTTAAATATTTATGAACCGCGCTCCCATTGTAAATAACAGCGTCCATGGACTAGTTTTGTGCTTATTATGCATTCGTCAGTATGGAACAGCTGATACCTGTAACGGCAGCAAGCGAACTTGCTATGTGCTACAATTTTGCGAACGTGTATGGAGACCGGCAAATGCAAATTCAATTTAGTAAGTAGTATGTAATTGGCTTCAAATATATCAAAGATTTAGATCGGGCTGCAACGGCCAAATTTATACTTATAGAACCCATTTATGCATAAAAGCGCGAATTGTATTCATGGGTGCTGTTATCTACCGTGGGATCGCGATTTTAACTTTGGGAATACGTGAGTATTGAAGAAGAAAAATGTGCTGATCCACTATTCATCATCAGTAGCCGCAGGAACTTGACCACAGGACCACCATGCCGGGCGGACTGTTACATAAACTAATTTGCCATATACTTTGCCTATTCTGGAGCACTCATTGGTGGAGCAAAAATTCTGGAGCAATTAATAAAATTCTTAGGTAGTTTAAGAATCTATATAAATAAAATTGAAAATCTGTCTGTCTGTACCGTCATCACGGGAGAACGGCTAAACCGAATTTGATGATTTTTGTGGGTAGCTTTGAAATAGCCCCACCTAAAATTTAGTCCAAGTTTCGAGTTTCTAAAAACAAGGGGTTGTCGAGATATTAATGAAAAACCAAACTTTTTCTTAGGAGTTCTACTCTCTAACACCCTGGTTCCTCCCAAACGAAAAAGTTGGAAATCGTTTGTTTAAAACGTGAAAGTGAATTAAAACTTTATCTCTGAGTTTGGTTTGAGATTTTAGCACTAATTAGTCCCTTTCTAAAAACATGAATTGTTTCAAATCATGAATGTTTGAAACATGAATTTAAATGGAAAATCTATCACCATGGTTTATTTTTCACAAGCTTTTACTCAACAATGAAAAGTATTAAAAATCAAAATTGTTATTTAATTATTAGCATTTTATGAGGATGATTCTATCTTATATCAGGTTGCTCGTCAACGCAATTAAATTAAATGTGTTTGTTAATGTTTATTATTATTTTTTCGATTTGAATAACAAATAAATGGATATAGAAATATATCTTATAAATGAATGGCTTGAATTTTCTTTTATATTAATTGCTAACTGCGTACATTTCATTTATTTTGGCAAAGAGTTTTGTCAGTTTATATATGGTGTTTAACTAATAAACTCATATATTGTGTTTAGCCAATAAATTCATTTAACCGATTGTTGAAACAGAAAAAGAACAGAACGGGTATATCTTCAAATACAATTTTAGTGTTTTCATTTAGTACTAGCAGCATACACGTTCTTCGTACGGAGTATATAATATAAAGAAACTTATAATTCGCAATCATGTGAAAATTCTGTTAAAATATTAAATTTATTGCTCCTAATGAGAACTTTAAGAATATCTGTTCTCACTATGCAAAATTATCTTCACGGGCAGATCTGAAGAATAAAACATCTTGGTCCCTTTTGTAAGCAAATTTACAAAAAAAAGAAAAAAAAAAGGAATTGAATCATTATATGCAGCCCCGTACTACTTATATTGTCGCAGATTAGAAAATATGCCAGTGTGTTAATAGAAGATTACCCGTATTACAATATGAGTCTCAAAAATCTTTGCCAAAATAAAAGACATGACGTAATAAATTGAAAATATCAATAATCCCCGTAATCTTCATACCAGAAGGCAGTACTTGATTCCAATATATGCCAATATATGTAAAAATATATGCCAATATACCTGTACTACTTATATTCTCGTAGATTAGAAGATATACCCGTGCATTTATAGAAGATTACTTGTACAACGTACAATATATGAGTTTAAACAATTTTTGTCATAATAAAACAGTTGCATAATAACTTGAAAATCCCTGAATCAATAATTCCCGAAAATATCAATAATAATAACGTTTAAACCTGAAAACCGTAATTGATATTATCCAGTCAAAAATGCTTAAGAAAAATCAAATCGTTCTTTTCTAAAATATATTTTTTATATCCATTTATTTATTATTCAAATCGAAAAAATAATAATTAAAATTAACAGACAGATTTAATTTAATTGAATTTCTGAGCAACATGATATAAAATAGATTCTTCCTCATAAACTGCGAAATTAAATAACCATTTTGATTTTTTTTATACTTTTCATTGTTCAGTAAAAGCTTGTGAAAATAAACCATGGAGATAGATTTCCCATTTAAATCATGTTTAAAACAATTCATGTTTGCAGAAAGTGACTAATTAGCGCAAAAAATCTCACATCAAACTCAGAGATAAAGTTGTAATTCACTTTCAAACGATTTTCAAGCTTTTCGTTTGGATAAACCACGGAGTTAGGAAGTAGAACTCCAAGGAAAAAGTTTTGTTTTTATTAATATCTCGAAAACCCCTGGTCTTAGATACTCGAAACTTGGGCTAAATTTATGGGGGCTATTTCAAGGCTATCCACAAAATTTCATCAAATTCGGTTCATCCGTTCTCCCGTGATAATGAGACAAACGAAAATTTTGTTTTTTAATAATATCTCGAGAACCACTAATTGTAGAAATTCCAAACATGGACTAAATTTTAAGTGGGACTATTTCCAGGCTACCCACAAAATTTCATCAAATTCGGTTCAGCCGTTCTCCCGTGATGATGGGACAGACAGACAGAGAGATTTTCAATTTTATTTATATAGATTTTAAATAGCTTCTGATTTTTTTTTCTTTTGCAAATTTTGCAAGAAAAAATTTGAAAAATCAATATCGTTGCTCCAAGTGATCACAATTATAGCATACTAGCAGCATACCCGTTTTTCGTACGGAGTATATAATATAAAAAACTTATAATTCGCAATCATGTGCAAATTCTGTTAAAATATTGAATTTATTGCTCCTAAAGAGAAGTTTAAGAATATATGTTCTCACTATGCAAAATTATCTTCACGGACAGATCTGAAGAATAAAACATCTTGGCCCCTTTTGTAAACAAATTTACAAAAAAAAAAAAAAAAAAAGGAATTGAATCAATATATGCAACCCCGTACTACTTATATTGTCGCAGATTAGAAAATATGCAAGTGTTTTAGTAGAAGATTACCCGTATTACAATATAAGTCTAAAAAATATTTGCCAAAAGAGATGACGTAATAAATTGAAAATATTAATAATCCCCGTACTCTTTATACCAGAATGTCTTAATTGATTCCAATATATGCCAATATATATCAAAACATATGCCAATATGCCTGTACTATTTATATTCTCGTAGATTAAAAGATATACCCGTGTATTTGTAGAAGATTATTCGCACAACGTACAATATGAGTTTAAACAATTTTTGTCAAAATAAAACAATTGCATAATAACTTGAAAATATCAATAATCCCTGAATCAATAATCCCCGAAAATATCAATAATAATAACGTTTAAACTTGAAGACCGTAATTGATATTATCCAGTCAAAAATGCTATAAGAAAAATCAAATCGTTCTTTTCTGAAATATATTTTTATATCCATTTATTTATTATTCAAATCGAAAAAATTATTATTAAAATTAACAGATAGATTTAATTTAATTCCGTTTCTGAGTAACATGATATAAGATAGAATTTTCCTCATAAACTGCGAAATTAAATAGCCATTTTGATTTCTTTATACTTTTCATTGTTCAGTAAAAACTTGTTTTAAATAAACCATGGAGATAGATTTCCCCTTTAAATCATGTTTTAAACAATTCATGTTTTCAGAAAGTGACTAATTAGCGCAAAAAATCTCCCATCAAACCCAGAGATTAAATTTTAATTCACTTTCAAACGATTTTCAAGGTTTTCGTTTGGATAAACCACGGAGTTAGAGAGTAGAACTCCTAGGAAAAAGTTTCGTTTTTCATTAATATCTCGACAACCTCTGGTCTTAGATACTCGAAACGTGGGCCAAATTTATGGGGTGCTATTTCAAGGCTATCCACAAAATTTCATTAAATTCGGTTCAGCCGTTCTCCCGTGATGGTGAGACAAACTAAAATTTTGTTTTTTGCTAATATCTCGAGAACCACTGATTGTAGAAACTCCAAACATGGACAAAATTTTAAGTGGGACTATTTCCAGGCTACCCACAAAATTTCATCAAATTCGGTTCAGCCGTTCTCCCGTGATGATGGGACAGACAGACAGACAGACAGATTTTCAATTTGATATATATAGATATACAAACGGGATCAAGATATTTAATTCAGATTTGCAAATTCAGAGTTACGAATTTGGCGGGATATTGCTACCTTGGTAACTTTTCTTAAACGTTGCCGAATTGACGCAAATGTCGCCAAATTGATAAAAATGACGCAAATCAATGAAATTTACAGTATTTTGTTTTATTAGAAGAGCGTACTGAGATGATGTTTCGTTAGCATTCGTCTGTCAGTCCAACCGTCCTACTTAGTAACACATTTAGCGAATTTTTAAAATGTCACCAAATTGATAAAAATGTTTGTAAATCCATAAAAATATCATGAAATTGATAAAATTGTGCTTAATAAATGAAATAAATTGTGTTTTGTTAAGGGATAGTATCGTGATGATGTTTCGTCAATTGTCTCTAGGTAGGACTGTCAGTTCTGCAGTCCCAATTGGCGATAAATTTGGCGATTTTTTAAAATGTTGCTAAATTGACGGAAATATCGCCAAACCTCCCATAGAGATAGCATTATTCAGACGATATTTTTTCCACCAATTTATTTGAAACAAATGATATCATGTCGCTTAGCAACGGATTTAAATCCAATGTGTTTATAAGACAGACGATTTTTATTAAATCTTTTCCGATTTACATAATGAAGATATGTATATAAAATAAACTTCATTGTCATTGCAATTTTTGACTGGATAATATCAATTACGATCTTCTGGTTTAAACATTATTATTATTGATATTTTCGGGGATTATTGATTCAGGGATTATTGATATTTTCAAGTTATTATGCCATTGTTTTATTATGACAAAAATTGTTTAAACTCATATATTGTACGTTGTACGAGTAATCTTCTACAAATGCACGGATATATCTTCTAATCTACGAGAATATAAGTAGTACAGGTATATTGGCATATATTTTTACATATATTGACATATATTGGAATCAAGTACTGCCTTCTGGTATGAAGATTACGGGGATTATTGATATTTTCAATTTATTACGTCATCTGTTTTATTCTGGCGAAGATTTTTGAGACTCATATTGTAATACGGGTAATCTTCTACTAACACGCGGATATATCTTCTAATCTACGACATTATAAGCAGTACGGGTATATCTTCCTATATAATTTTAGCACATTCATTTTGGCATATATTGGAATCAATTACTGCCTTCAGGTTTAAAGATTACGAGTTTATTGATATTTTCAATTTATACATGTATTCTACAAATACAGGTTATATCTTCTAATATTCGCGTATATAAGTAGTACGGGTCGCATACAAATTTAACGCATATATTAATTCAATGATATTAATATTTTATTTTGCATATATTAATTCAATTCTATATTTTTTGTAAATTTGCTTACAAAAGGGGCCAGTATGTTTTATTCTTCAGATCTGCCCGTAAAAATAATTTTGTATAGCGAGAACAGAAATTCTTAAACTTCTTTTTAGGAGCATTAAATATTTTGACAGAATATTTTGATTAACAATGCCATTTAGTATACTATAGGAATTTGCACATGATTGTGAATTTTAAGTTTCTTTATATTATATACTCCGTACGAAGAACTGGTACGCTGCTAGTACCTAATAATTTTATAAGTCAATTCCATACTTAGGGAAAAGTGGGGCAACTTCATGCACCTTAGGGAAAATGGCAATTACGCATATTCCATTCGACTATATACTTTCATAGTCCATCTTCGAAATGCCTAATGGGATTACTTTGCATTGCAATTTAATAAAACACTGCTTGATATTAAATTTATTGTAAAAGTATATTTTATAATTATATTAAATGTGTAATATTCCCTGCCCTATGCAGTAATGACATGCTTGGTATTTATTCCATGCCATATCGGATAATGATGTGGTATTCTATGCCCTATGGGGTAATGATACCGTAGTATTCCATGTCCTCTATGGGGTAATGACACGCATGGCATTCTATGCCGGATGGGTTAATGACACGCGTGGTATTTCATTCCCTATCTTGTAATGACAAGCGCCATACGGAGTAACGAGAATAGAATGAAACAAATCTCTTTTGAAAATTCTTTTCTTTTTCGATTGCAGCAATGTAAAGAATCTGATGTGGGCAGCACATGACTTTCCTTATATAATGCTATGAATTTACTACTTTTACAGTAAAAAAAATAGATTATTTTTATAGTAGTTATTTGTATTCTTTACAAGATATTGAATTTTCGTCAATGAGTCATCATTTTCCATGTCGTCATCATCAATGAGTCGTCATTGATTTAGCGCCATTTTTATCAATTTGGCTAGTTTTTTATTAATTTAGCAACATATTTAAAAAAACTCGCCAAGTTGGCGACATTCCGCCAAATTCGTCGTCAAAACCTCGCCAAGCGTTATGGACGAAGAAATAAGTTATTCTTACAGCAAATAAATGACTATTGGCGTTCAAATACAAAAGAGTTTAATTACTTGTAGCTCCATGGTCTTAATTTTTATATAAAATAAATTATTATAGTATTGTGATGAATGACATGAATGGGAAATTATTTATGAATGAAATGTTGCTTTATAGAGAGAGTTAGGCGTGTTATTTTTTCTATGACGTCATTTGAATGAATTTCAGTTGTTTTCGATGAAGTTTTCAAATATAATAAATTATCGTAGTATTATGATAATTCTAAAATTATTACCGAGGAATGTATCACGTTTTAGAGATGTTTAAACAAGGCAATTTATATTTCAATGCCGTCATTTGAATGAAGTTCATTTTTTTCGATGAAGTTTTATGTTTTCAAGTATAATAAATTAATATAGTATTGTGGCAATTTTAAAAATATTACCGAGGAATGTATCGCATTTAAAATTGTAAATAAAATTGTATTGAAATTAGAAAATGTTTCATAATCAATGCTTTATGCATGATTGATCTTTCTTGTTACTCCTAATTCCATTTATGAAAGGGACTTTCCTGAAGGTTTCTACATTGTTTCGCAGTCTAAGTCCCTTATTGATGACAATTATCTTTTCTCCTCCTCTGATAGGAAATCTCTGTTTTAATCATTCGATTTCGTATGCTTCCTTCTGATTTCTGTAACTTTCCCCCTTTTCTTATTTTTTTTAATTTAACTGGGATTTTATGAACAAGTGATTTTAATCCTTTGGTGGACGTTCACTTTCCTTTTCGATATTTTATCGTTCATTCATTATGTCCCACCTCTGGTTTCTACCTTTATGTTCTTTCTTTTCGACCCAGACCGTCCAACCTACTAGAATGTGTAAGGTATCTTTTTGAATGGCCATGACAGTACCACCCTATTTAGTGAGAGCGACAGTCTTATCTTAGTGAAGGCGACATCAACAAGAACCGTATACCCTCCTTCTTCTAACATTTACCTTTGGAAGGACTTTCGAATCCGCAGATAAGTTCCCATACTCTACGAGGACAGTTTGGGCAGCGCCGGGAATCGAGCTCTGGTCCTTCGAATGCATTACCCGTGTATTAACCTCTACCAAACCACAGTAAGTTTTCGCATTATTACAATTAAAAATTGTTTGTTCATTCTGAAATAGCAATATATATGTCTAAACAACTTACGCAGAAATATCAAATTGTGCTGTGCACACCTTCCCCAGTGACGTTCAAGAAGATTTTGTGACGTTGGTTGAGTAGAATGGCAGTCGTAGTTAGCGAGTTCAGTCTCTCCAGATAGTCCGAGAAGAAAATGTGCACATTTTAGCTTCCACTGACATCATATGCGCAAAGCGAGGTAAAAATAAAATGAAGGCAGTCATGATTTGGATAAGACCTCCCTCTGCAGTCGCCGATCTTTTTCTGACGAGTGAAGGTAGTGCTTTTTGAGTGTCCTAACGAAGAAGGCTGTTTTTGCCTTCGGAATTTTAAATGTCAATACTTTCATGTTTTTATTATATGCTACGCTTAACGAAGTTATTTAAATTTTACTTTAGTAAATACCTGGGCAGTTTAAAAAATATCAGAATATCATAGTTTTCCTCTAACACATGTCACTCACTCAGAAGAATCAGAATGCTACGAGTTTCCAGAACGCTTTCCTATCTGTGTTGCACTAATAAATTTTGCATTATTAATGCATAATTTTGCATTTTTATTAATGCAAAATTTTGCATTAATAAAAATGTAAATAAATGTAATTGCATTATTAATGCAAAATCTTGCATTTTTATTAATGCAAAATTTTGCATTAATAAAAATGCAAATAAATGTAATAAATTTTGCAGTTTTAAATTTTCTCAAAAATATGAGAAGGTAAAAATTATCTGTTTCCTATAGATTAACACAATCTGTCATAATTCGCCTCTTTCAAAATATAAAATGGCCCAATTTTTTTTTGACTCGGAAATGATATATACATATAAATATGAGCTTGAACATCCTTTTGTTGTGTGGGTAATTTAAAAATATACGCCACACAAAATGGGTCGTTCGTTCTTTTGGACTCACTTTTTCGAAAAGAGAAAGATGAACCCAATATATCAATTTACAAAATGAAAAAAAAAAGAAATTGCCCAAGTTACGAGCTGATAGAATGAATTCCAAAAAGCATTTTTTACTAGAAATCAATAATCAATATTTCTTTAGAAGAAGAACTTTGCATTATTAGTGTTTACCCCATGGATTTTATTTTTGTTTATTCTGTGAGATGTCGCGCAGAAATATATCGTTTTATCTGTATGTGCAATTTTTATTGCTTGCTATGCTGAAAAAAAAATATAGCTGAATGAAGCAAGGAAAATTTATCGAAGCGAAATGAACTGCAATATATGTTCAAAATTTTTCTGAAGATTCTACGAGAGAGAAACAGCACTTGTAACTTGGCAATTTTACTCAGTCATAGATATCTGCACATTATGTAAAAATTAACTAAGAATGTGGCTCAAGTCGACTTTCTCATACCATAATCCATTTTTAAGTAACTTTCTTTTTCTACAAGAAAAATTTTGAAAAATCTTTATTGTTATTCCAAGTGATTACAATTATAGTGTGTTATCCTTCACTATAAAGGGCTTGACAAAATACTTCGATGGATATCATACTTGACAATGTACCCCCCGGGAGGGGGGAGGATGTTAACTTGCCCACCCGAGTGGGGCCAATGACGTCATGAATACAAAAATTGAATCACGGCTACTTTTGACGGCAATAATGGAAACTATTAAGTCTCGCGATCATTGAACCATAAATAATCCCTTTTATGGATGATTATGTTAAATTTTATCCTATGTTGGCGTGTTAAAAAAATATATATATAAATTTTTGAATACATTTCGAAGTTTCCGCTCGAATTAAAAAAAAAATCTGTCTAGTTCTAGATTTTTTGATTACAGAGCCGGATATAAAGTTTTGTGAAAATCAAATAATATTTGCAGCATATATCGTGTACGCGAGAAATCGACATCAGACACACTGACAGACGGACATCAATCCAAAAATAGTCAAAACATGTTCAGGAAGTCGTAAAATATATGTTGGTCTCGAAATCGAAAATTTTATTGAAAACAGTACTTTCTCAATGCTGCGTATGAAGAAGTAAAAGTCTAATGTGGACAGCACATGACTTTCCCTACATAATTCAATGACATTACTTCTTTCATACCGAAATAAACGGTGTATAAGATTCGCACCACAATCTTTCTGGCATTGAATTAACACCACATAAATCAAAATTGGGCTTTTATGGCACTTAATTTTCACAGAGTGACTTATTCATACTCATGAGCAGAATTTTCATCAAAATGCAATATACATTTAATTTATATCCCGTGAGATGGATGCATATAAACGAATTCCTTGGCGTCAAACTACAAAACTATTGTAAAATCTAATTTCTCTCGTGAATTGAATGCAAGAAACTAGATCCACGTGAATAGTATTAACGGATTTGTTGCGTAATGTTGCACACATAATGTGAGCATTTTTGATGATATTTATTACTTTTTAATTTCATGTAATTGTCATTTTGATGATATTTTGATGTCATTTTGATGATATTTATTACTTTATAATTTCATTTTAATTTCATGTAAGTTCTTGATAAATTTATGTGGAAAACGTGCAACATCTGAAATGGTTCATGTTGGCGGTTTGAATTTTATTTTCTAATGAAGCATTATGTCTAAAAGGATTATTCTTTTATCATTATTGCATGTTTTGATTTAAAGATTTTTTCAACACTTGATTCGAAAATTGGGGGGGGGGGGGGGGGATATTTTTTTTTGAACATTCGATTCCGTTTAAAATTAATAAAGTTTCAGCATTTACTGATTGCAATGATCGCACTAAATTATTTTCAAATTATATTCGTTTGTGATATCACAGGCGCTCATAAACACACACAGGTTATAGACTAAGTTTGAATGCCGTTAGTTCGACACAAGTTAGTTTAGCGCACACGCAAACTAACACACACACACACACCACTTCAAAATCGTTAGGTACAATTTTGGAGATGCTTAAAATGTGATCTTTTTTCGAAAACTCGAATTCGAATATTTGACACCCGTTACAAGCTTTTTCCAATACATAATAGCATGTATGTAAGGAAAGTATGTATGTATAGTATGTATGCAGGAAATTTCTATTCACAGTGCCGTAGCAACTCTGTTTGACGCCTGGTATGAAGCAATTTTGACTGCTCATTTTCTATATGCTATATAGATGGAGGTGCTGCCGATAAGCCGCCCTCACTACCTTTGCTGTGGCGCTGCCTATTTGATGTTCAAAAGCAAATCCGTTACTATGGAAACCATTTAATTGACTTACTGTTGTAAAATGCCTTCTCTTGGGGATCGTTTGGGAACCAGCAGGGAAAAACACCTTCACAGGCAGCCATTCTTATTACGTGAATGCAACATTGCCATATTTTGAATTTCGAGACTATATTGCGTTGCCAGACGTGGCGACTTTCCAAATGCACTAGAACATTTTCAAAATAACAAATGTTTTTGGAGATACCAGCAAATACTGAAAGTTTCTTCGGAGAGTATATAAAAGAGGGTCATCGCCCATTTGGAGAGCAGTTGACGTGATACGAGCTAAAGTAAATTATGAGATACGTCAGTGTGTTGAGATTAGTACCGGCTATTTTGTAAATTTGCGAAGCATTTAATTTCTGTTTTATTGTATCTGACAGTTGTTTAGAAATCTTGTAAGATAGTTATCAAACTATTCGTTGTATATTCTTCACTTTTGCGTTTATTAGTGCTTTTAAATAACCATTTGTTACCCTCGTTCCATCCGGCTCCCCGGACATACGAGGCCCCGCCGCTGCCATAGCGGGCACAAGGTACATGCCAATATCGTTCACGCCAAGGGGACATGCAAACACCAAATCCTGCAACGACAAACACTAATCCATTACCGTCCCAGTGCAACAACCGCAAATCAAACAGCAGCCAAAAGCAAAAACCACAATTAAATTTTGAACCATGAAACTCGTACTTTGTCTGGAATCGTAACAATTCCTATCCTGATCAAAGACCTTTATTAATCAGTTAAACTTACAAAATGCAACTAAACTTAAGTTGCAAAAAAAAAATACAATTACATATAATACAAACAATTAGATAATTTTTCACATTAACGATACTTCCAATTAAACAAGAATAACCAAACTTTGGTTATTTTAAATAAAACTGTTAGTTATTCCGAAAGTTAGACTCATTTTTGTATCCTGAGAGTACAACCACGATGTCAGAGGATATGCCGTAGCAGTACGCATAATGGACGTACGAAGAGATAATTAAATAAATAGGCAGGCATAGCTTTCATAGTGTATTCAAATTAAATTTGCCTCCAAGTACCTAGGGATTTCAAATGAAATTAATAAATTTAAGAACGCGTAAAGGGTGTTTGGGAATATAAGTAAAAGAGAAAAAAGAATACAACGAAAATAATATTAACACGAATTTCAATTATTTACGATTTTTAACGGTACAGAAAAATATTTAATACACCATGACCGTTTTTAGAATGAACGTTAATGAACATTTCACATTTCAAAAAGGATTTTTCTTCTAGTTTTTTTTTTTTAAATTATACGACGCAGACGATTTCTATGAGCATATCTGGAACTGCATCTGTTTCTGTTAAAATAAAATAAAAAAATATCTTTTTCACTTAAGTTTCGTAATAAACTCTGAAACACGATGGTAAAATTAATGATTTTATTTCTCTTTCTAATGCTCTCTTTCAAAATGAAATATTTTTAAATTTTCTATTTCAGAATTTGTTTTAGAGCGCCTTCAGGGGTTTATATCGATTTTACGTTAGTTGAGCATAAATATTTAAATTAAGGTATAAATGGAAAATATATATATTTTTTAATTTCAATTATTATTCAAACAATTATTAGCTCAAAGCAGTTAAATGTATGAACGCATTTTGATTTTGCTTTAATGGGCTTCAGAGAATAATTGTAGGTATGAAATTGATTCGGATTTTGGATTGCATTTAACGAAGAATTTTTTTTATAATGATCTAATAACAAAACCAAATCAAAAATTATATATCTTTTGAACTGAAATTTGCAGTACGACCGATCAAAAGCAAAGCATAATTAATTGCACATAAAATAGTTGTATCTATAACAGTTTATAAAATTATCTATAATAATAAAATAAGATGTTTGTCTGTCGGCCCAGAGGAAAATATAAGTGATCTGCGACGGTGATTTCGAGTTAGTGATAGTTTAGACCAGGTTGGAGTGATTTTTTTAAAACGTGAATTAGTATTTATTAATTTTATTTTGAAGCAGAATTTTGAGCAATGTTAAGACGAATCGATGTTTTAGCGATTAAAATGATTATTGCAATACTTCTATCTTAAGGCTATCAGAAAGATCTGTTTTCAATGAGCTTTGAACCGAATAAAAAAAAAGTCTCTTCATATATAAAAAAAATCTTTTGAAAATGCATCGAAATAAGCGTTTTAAGCCATTCGAAAATAATTAATTTTTGATTTCGTGCATTGGCGAATTGAAAATTTACATAATTCTATTTATTTGCATGTATATAGAGATATATCTTTGCATTCTAATATCTTTTTAAATTATTTTATTTCTGAAATGTTTTATGAGTTTTTAAGTGGGGCTACAAAAATTTTGATCCATTCTAAAGCTCGCATCGGAAGTTTTCCTCCTGTGTTCATGCCGTCACAACTAGGCTGTGTACCTTTTGCTATATAGAGGCACACATACTTAAAAATGAATAAAATGAAGCTCGGGAATGATTTTTATTAAAACAGGCGTTTTGAAAATTGAGTCTATGCATGTGTTATTTATGTAGTGGACTTTTATTTTAGGACCTAGGTGATGTCGTTGTAATTTGTTTTAGTTATTTTATATTCTTGCAAATTTTATATTCTTGCATTATGCCGAAATTTATTCGAATTCAAATTCTTATTACTTCTTTGATAGAAAACAGGTATAAAAATGTCTTATGCCTGTTTTCTATTAAGGAGGTAAAGGTAATTTGTATTCTCACAAGCAGCAGTTTTATTCATTGTGATTCATTTGAATTGTTTAATTTATTGCAGAGATATACTCTTCAAACTCACAGACAGACACATAGAAAAAAAATGATTGAATTATAATCAGAAATGCACAGAATACTTTACACTTATATATACTATATATTGGAAAAGCAAAAAGGTATAAATTGCCTAGAACTAATTTAAACGTAATTTAACTAATAAAAACATTCTTCTTATTCCACTACATATTCCAGCGATATACTCTAAAAACTCAAGACAGACCATGATTGAATTGTAATCAGAAATGTAAATAATACTTTCCACTTATATACACTATCCATTGTAGTAAAAGGATATAAATTGCCTAGAACTCATCTAAATGCATTATCCAGCGCTCTGCAGTAAAAATTAGAGACGAATTTTAATCTTAGAAACAGAAAAACACTTTTACATTCTGTCTTATGAATAATTAATATCTTTCTTTGGAGGATTCCATACTTAATGGGCTGGCTATTCGGAAATCGTACATCAAAAAGTCATTTATTTTTAAACGGATAAAAATATTGCGAAACTCACGAGCGTAAGTAAATGCAGCATGATAAATGAATTTCTCTTTAAAATGTCAGGAAACATTTTTTAATCTTCATGATTTGTACATCGGTTATAAGATTTTCAATCTAAAACTCGGATTATTAAATTGCTTCTCTACGAAACTGGTGAGACCGTAACGGGAGTTAAACAACTTGTTATCATGCTTATACTGCAGCAGTCACTATCAATGGACCGGTTTCGTATTTGTTAGTGTTCATCAACACCGAAGGGTTGTTATTGCAGATGAGACAAAGAAATTTGTTATATGCCACAAAAGAAAGTTTAAGTTTTGTTTTTTCTAGGATTACTCATTTATATATCATGAGTAATCCTAAACAAAATAAGCCTTTCATAATAATGAAAGGTTAGTTTTTATTTTTAGTTATGAGGAATCTAGACATAAATCTTAAAGGAATTTCTTAACTTTTTCTTCTGGTAAAGAAATTTCAAGGGAATTATTTTTTATAGTGTACAATACATAGGAAAGGTTTTTTTAAACGAACTCTAATATTCGAAATCGAACTTTTAAAACATTAGCCCGTTTTAAACGCAAATAACGTATTATCAGTATCTTTATTCGAATTATGTAACCATGAATTTGACCGATGCAGCTTCGTTGTAGCCCGAATTAAATTTTATTAAAATTCAATGCCGACTACGTGGAAGGACTAAATTTATCAGTTCCCATAAAAGTTCGCAAAATTGTGGCTTATAGGACGTTTCTTTCTGCCATTGTAGATATCGGATATTGTGCTCACAAAATTATAATATAAAGCTCGCATAATATAATATATTATAATATAATGTAATATAATTTTGAATAATTTTTATAATATAATTTTTAATAATATATAATTATAATATATAATATATTTTTTAATAATATATAATATATATTTGAAACAATATGTAATAATATTTTTAATTTTTAATAATATATAATTTTTTATAATATAATTTTTAATCGCATAACAAAATATATTATAAAACTCGCATAATAAAATATAAAGCTCGCATAATAAAAAAATAAAGCTCACATAATAAAATATAAAGCTCGTATAATAAAATATGAAGCTCGTATACTAAAATATAAAGCTCGTATACTAAAATATAAAGCTCGCATAATAAAATATAGAGCTGGCATAATAAAATATAAAGCTCACAAAGTTGTGGCTTTGAGGACGTTTCTTTCTGCCATTGTAGGTATTACGTATACATTGTAGGTATATTCTGCCATTGCAAGTATTACGTACGGTAAAATTACGTATAAAATAAGCATTTAACAGATATATTTGAGCATCCGTAATCTTTTAATTAACATTTTGACGATTTTTGCGGAACATTTCGCAAAAAAAAAGGCAGGTTCCTTTTTTTTCGAATCGTACTAAAATCTAATCAGCACCAGGACAACCCACAGAGAGTGGATACAGACTAGAATGGATACAGACATTTTTTGCGGGTCATTTTATAAAAAAAGGCAGGTTCTTTTATCTCGAATTGTACCAAAATCTAATCAGCACCAGGGTACCCGACAAGTGGCTTACCTATAAAATTTTATGTAATGCGATCAATTAGTTGAGTTACAGTGGATACAAAATTTGCACGCGCGCGCGCGCACACACACACACACACACACACACACACACACACACACGTCACGCTAAAAATAGTGTTTTTGTGTTCTAGAGGTCTCAAAACGTGTAGATCCGTCGAAAACTCGACTTGCGATTTTCGGCATGATTCCAATGCTTTCCCTATATATTACCATGCATTGCAGGGAATGTAAAATAGGTTGTTGAAGCTTAACATTGGGTTCATTTTTAACTTTTATACAACACTGGTATTTTTACACGTTATTTGAAGGAAGCGTAGTGAGCATGCGTAGTTAAAAAAAAGGGCGTTTTGCCCTGTTACAGCTCGTTTCAATAATTGAAATTGCGACTCTGTAAATCTGAGTGCAATTTCGAATATGTATGCAAAATTTCATCATTCTACCTATTATATTTTTTGAGAAAAAGGAATAACAAAATTCTGGCAAAATGTTGATTTCAATTTACTATGGAAAATGGACTTCGCTTCGCTCATCCATAACTATTCATTGAATTAGCTTGAAAACTACTCAATAAACAAGCTTAATTATTCATAAAATGAACTGGAAACAATTCATTAAATCGCATGAAAGCTATTCATTAAATTATCTAGATCAGTAGTGTGCAACCTTTTTGTTGGTGCAACCCCACTGAAATATTATTTGATTGAAAAGACCATGCTACCATGAAAATAAAATAAAGAGTTAAAAATTATAATTAGATATACAATTTAAAAAAAAAACATTTATTGTACATTATCCAATAGCAGCTACATTTGGCAATAAAAATGTCAATTTTTCATCTAGTTAGAAATAGTATGTAATATACTGTTGAAGCAAGAAACTGCTAATAATAAAAAAAACATTACGCAAAAAATATTGCGCAAAATATTTGGTAGTCCTAATGTTAAATTTGAACTTAAATCTATATATCAAAGTAAAAAGTAAACACCATTTTTCTCGTATATTTCTTCCATAAAAATTTTCAGTAAGTAGCCCCTTAATAAACCTTAACACCCCATTCGGGGTCGCGACCCAAAAGTAGGGCACCATTAATATAAGTAATTATTCTTTAAACTACCTTGTATACTATCCATGAAATTTTACAGATTGGTCAGATATGATTTATGTAGATTTGATTAACGTTTAGTATATAACAAAAAATGTTCTTTTTTTTTCATTTCGAAATATTTAACTGTAAAATAGCAAAAATTATGAATTATCGCATTTCAAGGAGATTCCAGTAATTTATTGTCTTTAACTGAAAGCTGCGATATAAAATGAATTATCCTTGACATAACTCGAAATCTCCATGAAATTTCGCTCGCTTCTAATAAAGTTTGAAAAATTTCGATTCAGAAATGCATTTATCATGTGAATATTTTTCAGAATTTACACGACTGTTGTACAAAAGGTAAAGATGAGAAAGAATCTTTTAGATATTTTTATGAAAATAGTTCATTTCCCACTCTTGCTTAGACGCTTACACTCATGAATTTTGGAATATTTTAATTTTTTTTTTCAAAATAAATGACTTTTAGATGCATGATTTTTGAACGCCCTATTAAGGTTGAAAGCCTGAAAGAAAAAAAATATTAATTATTCATGAGACAGAATGTAAAACTAGTGTTTTTACACATTTTAGCTTAAAACTTGTCTAATATTACTGCAAGTGTTTTGGTATAAAAACTTATATCCCAGCACAATTTAGTGTTTGAAAATAATAATACATTCCTTATAAAATATATTTCATTTTAAATAGTAAAAGCAATTTTTGTCCTATGACAAGGCGTCACATAAAATCAAGAAAATGTTCACCTTATCATTCATAAACACGCGTGAACCATGGCCTCACGGTCTTTACTGCTCGTCAGCACGGTGTAGGTAATGAGATGATAAGCAAAACGCCTTAAAGCAAGAATTTTAGAATTTTTCTAGTATTGTAACCAGGGATGTCGCGAGGGCCAAGCAGGAGTGTCCCGAGGGCTACAGCTTGGGGCCTCATGTTTGTAGAGGGCTTCAAAATTTTGTAAATTATGCTTATTGGACTCTTCTTGCATTTTTTAAAAGACCCATTAGTGGATTTTACGTAATCCAATATTTTCTTGCATTTTATGTAATTCAGCATTTTATCATTAGGCATTTGTGTATCAGTTTATAGTGTTCAGTACAACGTTTTGGTTAAAACATGTTTATCGAATTGCAGTTGAACGTTGAACGTATTGGGATCATGATACCGTAATCCCCACGGTGCGCTTTGTTATATGAATAGGACCGCATTATGCACTGGGACAACGCAGATTCGGAGTCGGGAATATTTTATATCAAGCAAAGCCCCCAAAATATTGTTAATCTCGGGGCCTAAAATTCTATGCCAGAACCTAAAGTGAAAATACTAACGTATATGTCAGTCTTTTAATGACTCTGTAATTTTTTCTTTTTCTTTATTTCATAAAAACAGAAAAAATAAATTATCGAATAATTGATTTTTCGGATTACCAACTTTTCAGATTTGTGAGTTGGACTGTATTGTCCAGATGAAACTTGTCGGGAAAGTTCGCTCGGGGCGTCAGAAAACCTAGGGGCGCTACTGGTTGTAACTTGCAATCCTGAAAGTTTCTTCCATCAAAGCAACGCTTTGGCATCTTGACTGCCATTTATTTCTGAGCGCTTACATTTTTATTAATGATGGTTGGAGTAAAAGCGCCTCCAATCGTTACTGGATTCGTACTTCTACCAGAAAAATTCTAAAATCCATGCTTTAAGAAATTTGCTGCTTTTAGATCATTTTGTTGCATGTACCGTGATCGATAAAGGTTTGCGAAACCGTGGTCTACGGATGGTGAGGGATGAACATTGAGTACTTTTTTGTTTTTATATTTCATTTAACTTAACAAAATTTCAATTGCCTTGAACCTGGGTAATTTAGTTAGTGCTCAGGTATTCGACACCTATACCGTTCCGGCCAGATTACTCGGAATATTTAAGAAATGCTCTGTGATCTATATTAGCATTTCTATCAAAAAGTTGGTTTCAGTATGAAATTTACTGCAGCCATTTTTACTTTCTCTATATACACAGTATAATGTACTATGGGGAAAGTATTATGACGGGGTTGAATATTCGAACTCGAGTTTTCAACACGTAAGCGCACTTTTCAAGCATTCCTGAACTCGAATCTATCGTTTTGAGGTTATATTTGTGTGTGTGTGTGTGAAGCGTTTCGAACGAAATTTGGTATACAAATTATAGTTAGTAAATACTGGAAGCCTATTGATTTTATATGAAATCGAATGTTCGGTCCCCCGCCCCCCAATTTTCAGATGAAATTTTGAGAAAATCACCCCTAAAAATCAGAACTTTCAATCGTTCTCGTTGCACTTTCTTCAAGTAAATTTATTTAAAAAAGTCACAAACTTAAAAGGTATTAACTATTATAAAAAAATCTGATGTGGGCAGCACATGACTTTCCTTATATAATGCAATGAATTTACTACTTTTACGGTTAAAAAAATGAATGTTATTCTTATAGTAGATACTTATATTCCTTCCAAGATATTCAATTTTTTTCAATTAGTCGTCATTTTCATAGATGTAGCTCATTTTTATCCATTTGGCGAGATTTTCGTTAATTTGGCAACATTTAAAAAAGTCGCCAAGTTGGCGACATTCCACCAAATTCGTCGCCAAAATCTCGCCAAGCGTTATGGATGGAGAAATAAGTTATTCTTACAGCAGATAAATGACTATTGGTGTTCAAATACAAAAGTATTACTCAAAATATCTTTTCTCGTGAATGGAACGAGTTAGATCCACGAGAACGATATCACAAATTTATCGCATGATATTAAATATGAAAAGTGAACATGTTTCTTAAGAGTTATTTTTTTTTTTATTATTTACTTGATTTTTTGATAAATTTATTCGAAAAATGTGCAATACCTCGAGAACGGTTAATACTAGCGCCCTGCAGTTTATGCCAATCGTTTTCTAAGGAAAAATGACATAAGAAATGTCTATTTGCATAACTTTATTAAAGTTTTGATTTTTTGCTGATTTTTTCAAAATTTCCCTCGAAAATTTAGGAGGGTTCTGAACATTCGATTGCGTTTAAAAACAATAGGCATTCAGTATTCACGGATTGTGAGTTTTGTATTAAATTTCATTCGAATCGCTCCATTCGTTCGTGGGATATCGTCTCCACAGACTCACTGACACACACACACACTTTCACACACACACACACACACACACACACACACACACACACACACACATCATCTCAAAAATGTTCGATTCGTGATCAGGGATGTTTGAAACGTGCTCTCCCGTCGAAAACTCGAATTCGAATTTTCGACCCCGTCACAGTACTTTCCTTATATATTATATGTATATAAGGAAAGTAATATGTTCACATTTCTTATGTAATATTATGCGATACATTTGTTGACATCATTCTCGTGGATATAGTTCGTTTCATTTACGAGAGAAGTTACTTTGGATAATAGTTTTGTATGGATAATAGTTTTGTATTTTGAACAATTCGCCAACAGTCTTTTCAATATAAGAAATGGCGGTACATTTGGCGAACTTTGTGTCTAATTTAGCGAAATATCACCAAGTTTGCGATATTTCGCCCGAGATCGATAAAAATATAGATAAAATTACAAAAATGATGCTAAATTAAAGAAAATGACGAGAATATGATGAATCAATTATTAAAATATTTTACTAATATGGATTCTATTGTTTACTGCGGATGCTACCAATATTGATAATTGCCAATTTATAATTGTATGAAAAATCAGTTAGTTGGGTACTTCGAAATAGTTTTACATGTTGTCATCCGGGAAAGCGTCAAATGTAATTAAAAACACAGTACCGTAGATCCTATACATAATTTTTTCACTGCGAAAGAAGTAAATTTATTGCACTATGTAGAGAAAATCATGTGCTGCCCACATCAGATGTTTTTATATCATGCATCAAAATTATGGAGCCCTTCTACTAGCTAGAATCGTGAATTTGGTATTATTCGATCCATCTCAGACATGGGCGTATTCAACGGAGGGGGGGGGGGGGTAGTTAGTCCAACCCTCCCCCACGAAATTGAAAAGTTTCAAAATGCTTCCTGAACACACATACTCTACTGAATCCCCATTGAGTTTGCCGTTCTGAAGTTTTTGAACTAGATAAATAACTCGTTTTAACCACCAATAAAAAAAAAATAAAAAAATAATTAATAATTAAAGAAAGAAATAGGTAAGGGTTCAGTAGAGGCTAAGGATGTAAAAAAAAAGTGCTAGCCACTGCGTCACTGCAATAGGGAGAAAATTCTCCATATGTAGTAAAACCCAAAGTCATCAAATTTGAAAAATTCCCGGTTCCTAAAGTCGGCAGAAGAAGCTAAAATCAAAATTCAGTTATTTAGAGACTAGAGGTTTGCATGATATCTAACTTAAAAAAATTATCCTGCCCGAAAATATTAAGGTTTGACTCGGCCAATGCAAAAGAATTTTTGCAAAGTAATTCTCTCGAGCCTGACCCTTCCCGAAAACATTTAAAGCCAATTCTAACACGCCCCGCCGCGAATTTATTTGCAATACATTGAAGCCTGTTGCCTTGTATGATGATCCAAATTTGTCATTTAAAGAATTAAACATAAGTTATATAACATATAGT
Organism: Amaurobius ferox; assembly: GCA_951213105.1. Classification (NCBI taxonomy): domain Eukaryota; kingdom Metazoa; phylum Arthropoda; class Arachnida; order Araneae; family Amaurobiidae; genus Amaurobius; species Amaurobius ferox. Next base: position 95,450,693 of record OX578137.1, read on the forward strand.
AATAAATAAATAAGAACCCAAATTTGAAAAATCTGTACAAATCAAGAATGAGCAATACTATAAAATGAGTTTTTATTTATTATTTTTATTTGATAAGATGAGAGATTAAATGAGAAAACGGCCGTTCTTCACTGAGATTATGTATAAAAAAATGTTTTATTCACCCATTTAAGTTATCAGTGAACAATACAATGCCCCTCTTGTTAGAGCTCATCAGCACCAAATATTCTTGACTGCAGTAGTTAGCAAAACAAACATGTTATCTGCTACAATTGTTACGTTTTTAAAAACATTTCACTGCGATTAAAATTTTCTATGTAAGTATACATAGATTTTATGGTTATTACATAATTATGAATATTTTTAAAATTAGGCATCGTATATTTAAGCATAAAATTAAAGACACAAATCATAGATAAAAAGGTCATTTAATCAAATAAAAACCACCCTATAAGACGTACAAATACTTAAAAGGCCAGAACGCTTTCGGGCATCACCATACCCTTGATCAGTGGCTATATGAAAAATTACAGTGGAAACAAGCTTATATATAGACCAAATCAGCAGACAAAATTTGCGTAAATCAGCTACGGGATAATGATGCCCGAAAGCGGCCTGACCTTTTAATATTTGTACGTCTTATAGGATGGTTTTTATTTGAATAAATGGCCTTTTTTATCTATGATTTGTGCCTTTAATTTTATGTTTAAATATTAAAGTAAACGTGATACCACTTTTAATTATCTTATATTTATTTTGCTACATCCAGGCCAGAACATATTTTCTGTTACTGTAGTTTCAAACAATTTGAATGTTGCGAAGAGCAATGTTTTATTTTAAATTTGGAATGTCATCGAGTAAATAAATCTACAATTTTTTTTATTTAAAATTATAATTTTTCTGTATCCAGTTCTAACTTATCCATCTGCATTTACCGTACAGAGCAAATTTTTATTATTTGATATGAGATAAGGAGACTTTTTTCCTCTAATTGAAAAATTTGTATATGTAATTTCAAATTTTTGTGTTTCAATTTTGATCTATTTTTGGTTTTTTTTATTTATTTTGACCGACTCAAATCGACTTGAATTTAATGAATCGTGGCCTGAGTCCGGCCCGTGGGGCAGGTCGGACCTAAGTCGGTGGGCCAGGCTCGTTGTCCATGGGCCAGGTCGGGTTCAAGCCCATGGAGGAAACCCGAACCCGTGCAGACCTCTAATTTAGACCCCATTAGATTGATATATAAAACTGAACCCCCCTCCCCAAATTGAGGTTCATAATACGCCACTGATCTCAGCTTTGAAACCAAAGAAAAAAAATAAAAAATTACGAAAATTCGAATAAGCGATGACGATGCAAAGAAATACACAATTTGCTCATAAACCAATTCTCGAACGAACACTTACACTCCAGATAGAATCCGAAATTCAATTAGGGATGACAATAAACAAGAAAGATCAATCATCCATAAAGCATTGATTATGAAACGCTTTCCAACGTCAATGCAATTTTATTTAAACATCTCTAAAATACGATATATTCCTCGGTAATATTTTAAACATTATCACAATACTACATTAATTTATTATATTTGAAAACTTAACACTTTATTTAAAAAAATTAACTTCATTAAAATGACGGCATTGAAATATAAATTGCCTGGTTTAAACGTCTCTGAAATGCGATACATTCCTCGGTAATGTTTTTAAAATTATAATAATGCTATAATAATTTATTATATTTGAAAACTTCATCGAAAACAAATGAAATTTATTCAAATGACGTCATCGAAATATAACACTCCTGGCTCTCTCTATAAAAGCAGCATTTCATTCACAAACATTTTTCCATTCTTTTCATTCATCACAATACTATAATAATTTATTTTATTTAAAAACTTACTAAAACTTACTATGGAGGTACAAGTAATTAAACTATATGCTTAAAACTTCATCGAAATAATTGTCCTTCTCTCTGTAAAATCAATGAATATTTCATTCATATCAGCTATATTGCAGACTCCATGAGCTAAATAATTTGGCGTTAAAGAAATGCAGCAATTCTTATACAACTCATTCTACATATTTTGCAGTTTACATTTTCCATAAATGAAAATTAGGCTTTGTTGTAGAAGTAATAAAAGTTGGATGATCATTTAAACTGAAATATATCGTAATTGCGTTGTTTCAGTATGTAAATGCACAGAATTTAAGCAAAAATAAAGCTGTTTTAGGACGGATACAACACTGAATATGAATTAAAAAGAACTTTAAAAATCACGATTTTGACACAAGATGGATGCCATATTTTATTTAAGTGGGTCACGTGATCTCTTCATATAATGGTCACGTAATCGCTTCATATAAAAGGTGTAATTATTATTTAAATTTTTATTTAAAAAACTACTGAATATATTTTGCTGAAATTTTTTTATATATTTAATGGGATAATTTAAATATTTACTAAAACTTTCGAAGCAATTTGTGAATTTTAAATCCGCTTAAAAAATGTTTGAAAAATTAGGTCCCATAGGGATCAATGTATTTCATTTTTTCAACCCGGGTTCAATCCATAACTAATTGGGTGATATTATTCATTTATATTCCCATAAGTCCCACAGACCGTCTGAACAACATACTAAAATTTCATTTTGATAAACTCATTTTTACGTCAGTTATCGTGCTAACGGACAGACAGACAGATAGAATGAACAAAGTCATAAACACTTTTCAACTTTGTTGTAAAGTATTAAAAAACAAGAAAGATCAATCATGCTTAAAGCATTGATTATGAAACACTTTCCAACTTCAATGCAATTTTATTTAAACATATCTAAAATGCAATACATTCCTCGGTAATATTTTAAAACTTCTCACAATACTACATTGATTTATTATATTTGAAAACTTAAACATTCATCGAAAAAAATGAACTTCATTCAAATGACGGCATTGAAATATAAATTGCCTGGTTCAAACATCTCTAAAATGTGATATATTACTCGGTAACAATTTTAGAATTATCATAATACCACGATAATTTATTATATTTAAAAACTTCATCGAAAACAACTGAAATTCATTCAAATGACGTCATAGAAAAAATAACACGCCTGGCTCTCTCTAAAAAAGCAGCATTTCATTCATAAATAATTTCCCATTCATGTCATTCATCACAATACTATAATAATTTATTTTATTTAAAAATTAAGACCATGGAGCTATAAGTAATTTAACTCTATGCTTAAAACTTCATCGCAAAAATTCGTCCTTCTCTCGGTAAAGTCAATGAACATTTCTTTCATATCAGCTATGCAGACTCCATTAGCTAAATTCTTTTGCATTAAAAAAATACAGCAATTCCTATACAACTCATTCTACATATTTTGCTGTTTACATTTCACATAAGTGAAAAATAGGCTTCGTTAGAGAAATAATCAAAGTTGGATGCGCATTTAAACTCAAATATATTGTCATTGTGTTGTTTCAGTATGTAGATGCACAGAATTTAAGCGAAAATAAAGAGGTTTTACGACGAATACAACACTCAATATGAATTAAAAAGAACTTTAAAAATGACGATTTTGAGACAAGATGGATGCCGTATTATATTTTGAAGTTGGTTACGTGATCGTTTCATATCATGGTCACGTGATCGCTTCATGTAAGAGGTGTAATTATTATTTTAATTTTTATTTAAAAAACTACTGAATATATTTTGCTGAATTTTTTTTTATATATTTTATGGAATAATTTGAATATTACCTAAAATTTTCGAAGCAATTTGTGAATTTTAAATCCGCTTAAAAAATGTTTGAAAAATTAGGTCCCATAGGGTTCAATGTATTTCATTTTTTCAACCCGGGTTCAATCGGAAACTAATTGGGTGATATTATTTATTTATATTCCCATAGGTCCTACAGACCGTCTGAACAACATACTAAAATTTCATTTTGATTAAGTCATTTTCACGGCAGTTATCGTGCTAACGGACAGACAGACAGACAGACAGACAGACAGACAGAATGAACAAAGTCATAAACACTTTTCAACTTTGTTGTAAAGTGTTAAAAAAAGGATTTCTAAAAAAGTAAAAATGTAAGGGAAAAGTGCACTATTAATTACCAATATTTTTTCAGAATCTCTATCTACATAATTTTAAACTGTCAAATTAAGAGTCTCAACTGAAATTAAAACATGAATTCTTGAAATATGAGTGTTAAAAATATTTTAAAATTTCACAATTTATATTTTATAATTACTGTGGTTATAAATTCAACGATGTCTTTTGTTAATTCGAATTTCAATTTGCGTTCATTTTACATAATAAATTGTATTCATATAAGGAATTGAAGATGCTCAAGTTTAGGAAGCAGAGAAAATTTTGTATGTTAAAGAGAAAACAAAATTGTGGACAACGTAGACGTGTGAATGCGTAAAAAGTCTCAGGAATGATAATGTACTACTAAATCACTCTTTCATATAAAAAAAAAAATCTAACGAGGGAAACACATGACTTTTCATACACAGTGCAATGACTTTAATTCTTTCACAGCAAAATAAAGAACTGGATCCAAGGCACAATCCACTTTTGGCATTGAATTAAAACCACGTGATTAAAATTGGATTATTTTGGCAACTAATATCAGTTAAGTGATTACAATTATTTCGAGGGTGTTATAAGTCCCCTTCCTCAGTCCAAAGAACAGTATGCGCCTTTAACAACCGCTAAGAACGAACTACAAGATTGCAAGCAAAGAGAAATTGAAACAGCGCCAGAACACCTAAACCGAAAATTCTCTCTTTGTATCAACCATTCAGAAAAAAAAGAAAAAAAAAACCCCAACCATAAACATTTTAACACCGGCCTATAAAAGGTCAACGAAGATGAGGAAAGATGGTTCTGAAATCTTAAGAATGAAATCTTCGGCGCTGATATGAGATTTAAAATAAAACAGGGAACTTAAATATGAATCGTTGAATTATTGGGAAAAAAAAATGAATGAGTTTAAAGGAAGGAGAAAAAAAAACCTTGTAAAAGAAGAAATATATTTGATGATACTTACTATTTTTTCATGTTATGTAATGTTGAGAAATTTATTTGAAAAACGTGCAATATCTGAGGAATGGTTCATGCTAACGTTCTAAAGCTGGCATCATTATTTTTCTTATCAAAAATTATGTATGAAGATATTAATTTATTTCACTCGTTTTGTAATGAAACATTACATGAAAAGTAATTATTTATTTAACATTATCGAAGATATTGATTTTTTTGATGACCGTTTTTCAAAATTTCATTCGAAATTTTAGTGATCGTCCAGACATTCAATCGCGTTTAAAATCAGTAGGACTCCAGTATTCACTGATTTTAATAATCGTACCAAGTTGTCGAAATCTTGTATTTGTTCGTGATATATCGAGGCTACAGACTCACAAACGCACATTAACGTATATGAACACACACAGATATCACCTCAAAAATGTTCGATTCATGTTCAGGTTTTTTTAAAATGCGCTCTTTCGTCGAAAACTCGAATTCGAATTTTCGACCCCGTGACAATAACTTTACTCACACATTATTCATCTAGGGAAAGTTATAAGCAATGAATATAAATTTTTAGATTAGTTCACGGAGTCTTTGTGCGAAATAATATATTTAATTTAAATATACGTTAAAAATAATTTGAAAACCAATAAAATATATACAATTATAAGAAAATAGTGATTAAAAACACTGAATTATCTATCAGATGTGAAAATTGAAGAATTTTCGCAATTTTCATAATCCTGAAGAATGTATGAAAATATAAAACTATCTTGCGAAATCTCAATATTTTACCTTAACAATGTAGTTAGTTTAAAGTTTTGTCGAATGATGTCATACTGCGGTTGCTATAGTTACGCTAACGCAATTATTTACGGATATTTTCTAAAATAGAATGTTCTAAAAATAAAAGTGTCAGCGAAGGAAATCAATGTGAAAACCCTAAAAGCAATTAGTTAGAAAAATGTGTTTTACTTGTCAATTATCTAAAGGCTGATAAGCTGATAATAGAATTGTAAAACGTGAAAATAAAATATTAATTTAGAAACATGAAAATTTTTGCTTCTTTAAAAATACAATTACATATTTTTTGACATTTTTATTAACACTTTGCAATATAGTTGAAAAGTGTTTATGACTTTGTTCATTCTGTCTGTCTGTCTGTCTATCCGTTAGCACGATAACTGTCGTAAAAATGACTTTATCAAAATGAAATTTTAGTATGTTCTTCAGACGGTCTGCAGGACCTATGGGAAAATAAATGAGTAATATCACCCAATTAGTTTTGGATTGAACCCGGGTTGAAAAAATGAAATACTTTGAACCCTATGGGACCTAATTTTTCAAAAACTTTTTAAGCAAATTTAAAATTCACAAATTGCTTCGAAAGTTTTAGGAAATATTCCAATTATCCCATAAAATATATAAAAAAAAATCAGCAAAATATATTCAGTAGCTTTTGAAATCAAAATTAAATTAATAATTACACCCTTTATATTAAGAGATCACGTGCCCCTCTTCAAAATAAAATATGGCATCCATCTTGTATCAAAATCGTGATTTTTAAGTTCTTTTTAATTCATATTTAGTGTTGTATCCGTCCTAAAACCTCTTTATTTTTGCTTAAATTCTGTTCACATACATGCTGAAACAACGCAATTACAATATATTTGAGTTTAAATGATTATCCAACTTTGATTATTTCTACAACGAAGTCTAGTTTTCACTTATGGAAAATATAAACACCAAAAGATGTAGAATGAGTTGTATAAGAATTGCTGCATATCTGTAATGCAAAATTATTTAGCTCATGGAGTCTGCAATATAGCTGATATAAATGAAACATGCATTGATATTACACAGCGAACCCAGACGATTTTTTCGATGCAGTTTTAAGCATAGAGTTAAATTACTTGTACCTCCATGGGTTTAAGTTTTTAAATAAAATAAATTATTATAGTATTGTGATGAATGAAAGGATTGGAAAAATGTTTATGAATGAAATGCTGCTTTTATATAGAGGCGATTTATATTTCGATGACGTCATTTGAACAAAGTTCATTTGTTTTCGATGAAGTTTTCAAATATAATAAATTATTGCAGTACTGTGAAAATTTTAAAAATATATTACCGAGGAATGTATCAGATTTTAGAGATGTTTAAACTAGGCAATTTATATTTAAATGCCGTAATTTGAATGAAGTTTATTTTTTTCAATGAAGTTTTAAGTTTTCAAATATAATAAATTAATGTAGTATTGTGATAACTTAAAAAATATTACCGAGGAATGCATCGCATTTTAGAGAAGTTTATATAAAATTGAAGTTAGAAAGTGTTTCATAATCATTCATGATTGATCTTTCTTGTTTTAGAATGACTATGATGTGATTTTTCTAATTTATTGTCAGTGATAATTATCTTTCAATAGTAGTGATAATTCTATTTAATTAGGTGTGATGTGATTATTCTACTTTATCAGCAGTGATAATTATATATTATTGGCAGTGATAATTTTATTTAATTAGTAGTGATAATTATATTTAATTGGGTTTGATAAGATTTGTCTACTTCAATATCAGTGATAATTATTTATTATTGACAGCAATAATTCTATTTAATTGGTTGTGATTATTCTATTTTATTTCAAGTGATGATACATGATTGTTCTTTTAATTATATGCAATTGCGTGTGGTTATTTCATTTTATTGGGCGTGATTATTCTATTTTATTAGTATGGTAATCCTATTTAATTCAGTGCGATTATTTAATTTTATTGAGTGCAACATTTCTATTTAATTGATTGGGATATGCATGTGATTATTCAATGTTTTTTGATGTGATTATCATATTTTATTGAATGGGATTATTCTACATCAATAGATGTGATTGCGTATGAATGTCTTGTACTAATGTTTGTGAAATTGCAACACCTTAGACATCAATGACTGATGATATTCCTCGCAAATGATCACAATGTTAGTGAAAATACGCATTCGTTTTTGAAACAGCTTCATTTAAACTTTTTGATCACGGGATATTTCTTGTGTCTTACTATGTCCTGTTAAATAAGAAGGCCGCATTATGAACACCTCACGGACTTCGAGCGAGAAAGGATTGCTCGAATGAGAAAAGCTGGAGTTTTTTCTTACCATGAAATTTCAACTCGTACCGGTTGAAGGCCAGTACATTGATGCGAACGAGGCGTTAATAGACTGATGAGACTCAGATGCACAGAAATCCAGGAACTAGGCAGGATTATATAAATTAGCCACGGCAACCATGGGGGTTTATGCCGATATTAAGGCTAACTGCGTACAGGTTTCATTCTCTCTCATCCAGCAAAGCCACAGTCAGGGCAACGTACCTGGTAGAATCATTCACCGGGCGAGGTCCGAAGAATTACACGCCAAGTCCGACCCCAGTCGCCGTTCAGATCTAGGTTCAGGTCATGAATAGACGCAGTCCATGCGATCACAGCCACTTGGAAGAGTCCGAGACCTAACTGCTTTGCCGAAGCTCAACAGCCGGTTTCCCGGATTTATTTGTCTCCTAGGTTGGAGGATCAGAGCTACAGAGCTAAGATCCGTTCACCACTCAAAGAGTGGGCCGCCCCGCGGGGGGGGGGAGGCAGGAACTAGATAATAAAATTACATGACTGCTTAAGATAGCTCTCCCACTGTAGATAACATCAACTACTTGTTTCATGATTATTATATGCTCGCGAACATGCTATAACCGATACCTATAATGGCAGCAAGAAAACTTCTGGTGTGCCTAATTTCGGGAACCTCTACGTAGAAACACTATGTGGATCGAGAAATTCAGTTCTGCCACAAGGACGATTTCAAATTTCTCAAAGATTGAGACCATACTGCACGAGGCTGAAATGGACAAGTTCGTACGTACAGGAGCAGTTTTCGTTCAAGCTTTGAGAAATTTGAAGCTAGCTGCTTGGAATGACTTTTTGTTCTAAACGAGGATGTTGGAAAGTAAGTGGTTTTATCTGTATTATGTGCGTAGTGGGGGTTTATTTAGGACCCGGATGACGCCGTGTAATTCGTCCTAGTTATTCAAAAAATTGTTCATTCGTGCTCAGAAAACAAGATCTGATTGTCAAATTGTTTATTCTTCACTTATTATCTTTCCTTTTCACATACTACACATTTTAGGATAACATGGACCCGAAATAACAAAATATTCAAGTATAAAACTGACATGTCGTTTGGTATGATAAATATGGTTTACGCAGAATGTTTACGACCAGTGAATGTGTCTACATACATGTGTAATAACCTTTTCACTTTATACAGCATATATATTTGCTTGCAAATCAAAACAGCATGGGTAATACGCATTTCAGCCATGTTTGCATTTCAGCCATGTTTGTTACATCTGTTCCGTAATATTTATTCTCCTGGCTCTTACGAAAAGCTTAGCTGTTAGTAGGGAATGTGTAAAATACATCTCCGACTGCAGCGTCATTGGTATGGAATGAAAGTCCCTTGATGGGAGGTCAAAGTCGTATCGCTTTTGAAGTTATTGCCGTTAGAAAGGCACCTTCACTACACAAAAGATATTTTAGAATAAATATCGCCATTTCATTCTGTTGGTAATTTTGCTTTAGGAAACATGTATTTGGAACACCGAAAGATTTTCTTACTTTATTGAAAGTATGCAATATTATAAAGAATATGTTGTAAGAACTGTTATATATTCATACTCATATAAAATGAAACTTATAATGATATTTTTACTTTCCTTATATACAATAATGTATAAGGAAAGTATTGTGGCGGGGTCGAAAATTCGAATTCGAGTTTTCGACGGGAGAGCACGTTTCAAGCATACCTGATCACGAATCGAACATTTTTGAAGTGATGTCTGTGTGTGTGTGTGTGTGTGAAAGTATGTGTGTGTGTGTGTGTGTGTGTGTGTGTGTGTGTGAAAGTATGTGTGTGTGTGTGTGTGTGAAAGTGTGTGTGTGTGAAAGTGTGTGTGTGTGTGTGTGTGTGTGTGTGAAAGTGTGTGTATGTGTGTGTCAGTGAGTCTGTGGAGACGATAACTGACGAACGAATGGACCAATTTGAACGAAATTTGGTACAAAAATTACAATCCGTGAATACTGGAAGCCTATTGTTTTTATACGTAATCGAATGTTCAGAATCCCCCCAAATTTTCGAGTGGAATTTTGAAAAAATCGTCAAAAAATCAAAACCTCTAATAAAGTTGCCCAAATAGACATTTCTTATGTAATTTTTCATTAGAAAACGATTGACATAAATTTTTTAACGGTAGCATGAACCGTTCTCGAGATATTGCACATTTAAAAAAAATATCAAAAAATCATATAAAATAAAAAGATATATATTTCCTATTGAGAAGCATGTTCACTTTTCATATGTAATATTATGCACCCGGTAGCAGAAACAAAGCGGCACGGCGGCGGGCGCCGCAGATTACTTTTGTTCTTGCAGATCAATTTCAGACAGTTTGAAATATAGTTTAAAATGTATATGTATTTTAAAAAAAAATTATTTTAACTTCGGTTTTGCAGATTATTGTACCTCGTCTTGCATTTTCTGCAGGACAAAATGCAACCTTGAACTCTTTTTGATGCAACATTGCACTCTTTTTGATGCAACCTTGCACTTTTTCGCATGATTCATGCGATAAATTGGGTGACATCATTCTCGTGGATCTAGCTCGTTCCATTCATGATAAAGATACTTTGAGTAATACTTTTGTATTTGAACGCCAATAGTCATTTATCAGCTGTAAGAATAACTTATTTCTCTCTCCATAACGCTTGGCGAGATTTTGACTACGAATTTGGTGGAATATTCCCAACTTGGCGACTTTTTTAAATGTTGCTAAATTTACGAAAAACTCGCCAAAGGACGCTAAATCAATGAAAATGACGACTGATTGACGAAAATTCAATATCCTGGAAGGAATATAAATATCTACTATAAAAATAATCTATTTTTTTACTGTAAAAGTAGTAAATTTAGTGCATTATATAAGGAAAGTCGTGTGCTGCCCACATCAGATTTTTTTATATTTGTGGCACTAAGTCGTCAAACACAGGGTAACTAAGTTCTATTTTGTTTAATAGTATATGCCAACTAAAGTAAAAAATAATCGTTTTAATCGAAAATCAGGTTTCGCATGGTTCTGTCTCTCGGCCAATACTATACGACCGTGAAATACTATACATCGATACTATACGACCGTGATACGTGTGCGAAGATTCAACATTCCAGATGTTTTTCTGCGGTCTGGACAGACTTTTCTGGAAACGTCAATACGGTTCTATATCGTTGAAAATGAATAAAATTTTTGTATTTACCAGTTGAATTAATTCCACAAAAATCATTCCAGCTATTCAATTCCTTCGATATAGACTTTGTGATCATTTAATCTGACATAGCCAAAGGAACCTACTGAAGGAAAAACGAAAACATAGACATCATTCGTTAATAAAATGATTTATGTTCAATAATATGTAAACTTGTGTTTAAGCCTATCAAAGACTAGGAAACTTGCACTCTTAAAAATGAATTTGCAACATCATTTTACGGACTTTTATTTTGTTTTAACAATGTATGACGCTTAGCATCGAAAATAATCGTTTTATATGAAAATTAACTCAATCAGATTCAATGTTCCTGGTCGATATCATAAATATGCAAAGTTTGTCTTTAAGGTCACAGAGGCTTTTACAAGATCTGGAAAGACTTTTAGAACTCGAAAAAAATTCGGTTTCCATTAGGTTCCTATAAGTAATCGATCTTATAAGTGTGCAAAGATTCAACCTTCTGGGTCACAGGGGTGGGAGAAGGGGAGGGGGGGGGGAAGGATGTGAAAAGATTTTTTGAAAACCACTCATTTTTATCGCCTTCCTCTAGGGGAAACGAAATCAGGCTTCGTTAGGTTCTGTATTTGGGTCGATACTATAAGTGTTCAAGATTCAGCCGTCTAAGTCACAGGACGAGGTTTTGGAGAAGGAATCACCCCACGGGAGGAATCTAATTCGACTCCGTTAGGTTCTATCCCGCAGCATCTCTGTTTAGATCTATCGTTGTTGTGTCTATCTGTGTTGTGGAAAGACGAAAACAAGTTAGATAATTATAAAATTAACTATATTAAATTTACAACACTATTTTCGAATCTTATCCTAATACTTTTCTTTACCTATGCATTTTACATAAAACAAACATTTGAAATGACTAAATATTCTAACAGAAGAGTGATACGTCGTTTGATATGATACATATAGTTTACATAAAATGTTTGCGACTGGCTAAAATATTCTACTTGCATACGAAATATTCACTTACATAAGCACATATATTTGCTTGCGATGCAAAACGCTGTGAAATATGTACTTTTGCATCTCAGCCATGTTTGTTACATCTGTTTCATAATATTGATTCTTCTGGATTTTCTGAAACACTTGGCTACTAGTAGAAAATGGTGTGAAATGCATTTCTGAATGCAAAATCGTTTGTATGGAATGGAAATCTGAAAGGGGTTAAAGTCGTTTAGCATTTGAAGTTATTGATCCCAGAAAGATGATTTCGCTATAAAGAAAACATTTTTGAATATCGCGATTTAAATCCTATATTTTCGTTTGTGGATTTATATTGCAACTTTAAAATATTTTCTTACATTTTCGAAACTGTGTAATATTATATTGATCTACAGCACGGTTCGGCAACATTTTACCACCAACTAGCGTCAGAATATACCAAATTCTTCTAAGAAGCACCAGCATTATTTCATATTCCTCTAAAAAGTACCAGTATTGGGTTGATATTTAGGGAGCACCAATAATATGTAGATTCTTAAGGAGCACCAACAGTATATATACACTGCTCACAACTGAAATCGCTACACCATGAAGAAATGGATGTATCCCTACGAAATTTACAGAATTTAATTGTAATATGGAGATGTGCAAATGATCAAAAAATTATACCTGGAAAATGAAAGCATGGAACTTTATTGACATTAGATCAATATGGAATAGGCCCACCGCAAGCGGCTATGCAGGATTGAATACGACGAGGCATCCCGCCAATGAGATGGTAAATGATGTGCTGAGGGATGGCATTCCACACAGCAATTGGGCCTGTAACTGAACATGGTTTGCTGGAATTGGGAGTTCTCTTAATCAGCGACCCATGAGGTTCCAGATATGCTCAATTGCCGACAAATCCGGAGAATATGCTGGTCAAGGCAGGATATGAAAACCTTGTAGATTATTCATAGTTGCCTGTGCAGTATGTGGCCTGGCATTATCCTGCTGAAAAAACAGTTCAGATCTGGTTCACAGATATGGCTGTACCACAGGTTTCACAATCTCAGAGACGTATCGTTGTGCCATGATACTGCCAAAAATGTAGACCAAAGGTGTTCGTCCACCAAATGTTATACCACCCCAAACTATAGTACCACTTAGGGGTGCTGTGTGGCGATTGATAGAAACAGTTTCTTGGTGGCGTTGTTGAAAGCATCGCCATCGCCATACGCGAGTACGGCCATCTGGCATGCCAAAACAGAATCGGGATTCATCCGTGAACAGAATGTTTCGCCATTCTGCCGACCAATTGCGTCTCATTTGACACCCCTGTAGGCGACGTAAACAGTGAAGATGTTGAAACAGTAGGTGTCGAAAAGGTCGTCTACCTCGGAGTCCTGCGTCATGCAAACGGTTTCGAATTGATGGCGTCGAAACCATGTTACCTGTAGTGTGGGATAAATGTCGTTGTAACACGGTTGCTGTGGTTCCCGCGCAACGCTTCCCAGGAGCACACGATCTTCACGTGGTGTGAAACACCTGGAAGCTCCACTACCTGATCTTCGTGTCGTTTCGTTGTCTTTCACAAATCGTAACACACACCGTTGAACTGTGTTCACATCACGACCCAATAGTTCAGCTATCCTTCGAAGGCTCATTCCACCCTCACGTAAAACAAGGATTTGTTGCCGTTCCGTTGCCAACTGAATGTATGCGGTACGTTGACGTACTCTTGGCATACTGTGATGATTTTTACAACCTGAAACCAGACGTTACAATTTAGCTGTAGTATAGCGCTCTTCCTTGACCTGCCTCTTTTATGCTACTCGGCAAGGTGTTACGTCACTATGCGTAACGAAACTGTGATCATTTGCGTATCTCGCCTTGCTGTTTCTATTGCTTGATTTACACAAAGCTACACCTACAACTTTATGGTATTGCGATTTCAGTTGTGAGCAGTATATAGTATATATATATATATATATATATATATATATATACACACACACACACACAGGGTGGCCATAATTAAAGTAGAGGTGTTTAAAGCCCGATAATGAGAAAACTGTTGGACCAAATTTATAGTAAATACTATTTAGACCAGGGGTTTTTGATTTTTAAAGGAAAAAAATAGTTCGGATTTTTGGCACCGCGGGCCAAAGTGGCGCTGTACGGTCCATTTTTAGAGTAAAATAAGCATAGGAATTACAGAAAGTTAACATTTTACATGCATTTTGAAAAGGATATCACATTCACATTTTATACGTATTTAGTGCATTTTATATTTACATTTGCATCTTATATACGTATGACATTAACTTTTATATTGGCATCATTTACATGAGTGATTCAATATGTTCTTGTGTATGTTCCAAAAAGTGCATTCCCTGAACACCATTCTATACTGTAGAATGCTGCAGATCTCCATTGATTTACTTGACGTACAATGTTATTTGGTCCTTCAAAGTGGCTAAATTATCCACATTCCCTTGGTATACCAAGCGCTTTATATGACCCCCACAACCAAAAGTCACAAGGGGTCAGATCCGGCGAACGGACTGGCCACTTTATAAGAAACGCTCGATTATTCGGTTTTTGGTAAAATGCTATCGTAGGACTTCCTATACTCTCAATCCAATATGAGTGGGCGCTCCATCCTGCATAAATATTGTAGATTCAAGACATCCACGTTGTTGAAGTTGTGGAATAACAAAGTTCATCAGCATTGTTCGATACCTCTCAGTATTGAAGGAACTTTCTGTACTTCCTATGCTTATTTTACTCCAAAAATGGACCTTATAACCCCACTTTGGCCCGCGGAGGTAAAAATCGGAACTTTTTTCTTTTAAAAATCAAAACCCCATGATCTAAATAGTATTTACAGCAAATTTGGTTGAGTTTGGCCCAACAGTTTTCTCACTATCAGGCTGTAAACACCTCTACTTTAATTATGGCCACCCTGTATATATCTATTTATTAATGATTTATGTATACTTTTATACTCATGTCCATTTCGATTGTATTTCATCCCCTCATCATTTCATCATTTTTTCCCCTCATCCCCTTTTACCTTTATAGTGATAAGTTACCTACTATCCATATCCTTTGTCTTGATCTATTGTTACTTATTTGTAACGGATAAGCTAGAGATGGTTTTTTGTACTTACAGTAGTTTAGGCATAGTTTTCGATTACATATATATATATATATATATATATATATATATATATATATATATATATATACACACACACTCACATACATTGGTGTCCAAAATTAAAGTTACTAACACATTTTTTGCAATAATTCAAAATAGCTAAGACTAATATTAAAAAAAATGATGTCATATATAAAGTCGGGAACGATGAATCTAGTGCAAGCAGTGTAAGCATCCAGTGTTTGTTAAACGGTTAAAAGGGTACGCTTGATAAGAAACCTTTTAGGTGACCGTTTTCCGAATCGGAGGATTTTGTCTATAGAAGTGTGTTTCTTGCAAAATCACGATACGGACTGAAATCAGATAAAATGAGTTCTTGTAATCGTTTAGATGATGGACAGAGATGGGGAGCCATCGGTAAGTTTGAACTTGGCCAGTCTCAAGCTGAGATCGCCCGATGGTTACGAGTGTCTCGAATGGTGGTATCCAGGTTATGGCATTAATTCCAAACAACGGGTACTATCACCAGGAGGCCCGGTCAAGGCCGCCTAAGAGCCACGACACCTTGGAGGATCGATACGTGGCATTAAGTGAACGGCGCCATCGAGATGTGACAGCTAGAGAGCTCTCTCGGGACCTCGCTGCTGCGTCTGGAACAACAATTTCTAGGTTGTATACAGACGCCTAGCAGAGAAAGCCATTTACGTCTGGCGACCAGTGGTGTGTGTTCCCCTCAACAGATCACAGAAGAGAGCCCGTCTTCCGTGGAGCCAGGTATACCATTCTTGGACACAGTATGATTGGGGCAGTGTCATCTTCAGTGATGAATCGATATACAATACCCAAAGTGATCCCCTACGAGTCTTCATCTGGAGAAATCCTGGGACCCGTCATCTTCCATCCAACGTAAGGGAAATCGACTACTTTGGTGGAAGTGCAATCCTTGTGTGGTGAGGCATCATGTTGAACTGCCGTACACCACTGTACATCTTCGATGGTATTGTGTGTGTATTGTGTAGCATTGTGACCACACAGCGCTATAGAGATGAAGTCCTTGAACCTTATGTGAGGATTTACCGGGAATTGTCGGAGAGGACTTTATTTTTATAGACGATAACGCGGGGTCACACAGAGCTCAACTTGTCGACGATTTTCTGGAGGAAGAAGGAATTCGTCGTATGGTGTGGTCACCGAAGTCGCCGGCCCTAAATCCTATACAGCATATTTGGGATGATCTAGGAAGAGACATTTCACGACGTCAACCCCCTCTCAGCACCCTCCAGGCATTAAAATCCTCGCTTTCAGAAGAATGAGATTTTTTGCCACAAGCTATGATCAACAATCTCATTTACAGTATGAGGGCCCATTGTGCGGCTTGTAAAGCTGTGAGGGGTGGCTACACTCCATATTAGCCGAACCATTCTTGAGATATAATGTATCAAGGTATGGCCGGTTTTGGCCTCATTTGCATATCGCAAAAAATATACCTCCTACTTATTTTGTTATGTTACCATTGGCTATCTCATAGTATGGGACATCTGTACAAAATTTCATTACAATAAACCAATTATTTTTCGAGATATCACATGTTTTGTGTTTGTAACATTAATTTTGGACACCAGTGTATATATATATATACATATATAATATCGACATTAATATATATATATATTAATTATATATATATATATATATATATATATATATATATATATATATATATATTAGTTTGAAAGTCTAATGATAGAAAAACGAGAAGTTGCAATTCGAAAAACTTAATTTTCTAACAAACCTACAAGATAAAAGTATAAAACAGCAAATTTTCAATCAAATGGAATAAAATACAAATTTCGAGTCATCAAGTTAAAGAAAATCAACAAATTTCAATGGTATGGAAACGATAATAGAAAAATATAAAAAATCCAAGCATTATTGCTAAACACGTGGACAAGGGCTAGGTCTTAAAAAATGGAATTGTTCACTTCGCCAAAACTCTTCATCGAGTCCAAGTAATTTGTCGAAGCAAACACAAAATATGTATGCTTCTGAAGAAATAGATAGATTATATCTATAAACTATTTGTACTTGGACAACATACATAAAGAAGGAAAAATAAAGAAAACAAGAATACTTGGTAAAAACACTGCATATGCCCGAACCAGTCGAACCATGGAACCCTGAATGAAGAGACCAGTGTTGCCATTCGCAAAGGAAAAAAGAATGATCTACTGTTGCCATTCGTAAGAAATAAAAAACAGTAATGCGAAAAGGTAAGAACAAGTAATAATATACAATAAGCTTCATAAAAGTAGGGCTAATAATAGCAAGGCTTATGTTTAAGTGGATGTGAAAATAAAAGTATTATTAATACAAGGGAATGGTGATGTCTGGCTAATATAAGATACTATGAATAGAATTCATAAAAATCCAGCTAATCTAAACTTTTTAACTGTACCATTTACTAAATAACAGGGATATTTACATAAATTGCTGGTAATTTTTAGATTATTTATATGCATAGCATGAAATTTTTATCAGATAATATATAAATTCTAAAAAACTGTTTAAGTATAATATTTCTACACAATTGAATAGAGTTGCAGGAATTAAATGGTAAGATTTTATTAATGTTAAAATTAAAAAAGTCTTTCTTATCATATATATATATATATATATATATATATATAAATAAAAATTGAAAGATTTTAATCGAAAACTGTGCATAAACTACTGTATGTACAAAAAATTCCATCTCTAGCATATCTGTTACAAATGAGTAACTATAGACCAAGACTAAGGATAAAGAAAAAAGGTAAAATATTACTACAATAGAAAGGGGGTTGAGAAGAATATTAGGATACAAAAATCACAATTAAAATATATATGAATATAAATATAAATAAAAATGAAAAAGAAAACACGGCAAAAATGAGAAGGCGAAAATAATAAGCTCAAGATAAAAGATTAAGACAGAGAACAATCAATTGAAACTACACAAAAAATGGCGGTTAGTTCGAAATTGCATTCTCATCAGCCATACAATTCGAATTAAAACCGATAGAATAGCCAATTTCTGACAATGGCGATAGTATTTAACTATAGACACCATTGGAACTGTCTACTGGCTAGTGAAAAGAGAAAATTAAATCAATTGAATTACAAATCAGAAAAATAATACCTCCTCGAACAGAAATATGAACACACAAGCATTGCTACCACGTGTAAGTTGAACAAGCGACTGAGCATTTCACCTCACTTCGTCAATGCGAGTGGGTACCGGAATGAATACATTTGAATGATGCATAATATGTATGGAGACTTTCAAAAATAGTAATCAGTATAGGACTCAGGACAAGTGGAAAATAAGTCATTCAAAAATAGTAAACAGTATTAGACTCAGGCAAAGTGGTAAGTTAGGTGATAGGAATGGGTGAATTCTCAAAAATGAGTTATCCAATCAAAGATAAATAATGCATGTGTAAAATTATTACGTGGTATATTTGAAATTATTAATAATATTATGTACAAATACTTCCGGATATTGGTAATTTAGACAAATGCGTTTAAAATTATTGATGTGGAGAAAGTGAAACCGAGGATCAGAAAGTCGATGTATTCGAAATAGCTGGTTTAAAATGATGTTTCTAAATAATTGAATAGAATTACAAGATTGATATGATAGCAGCTTTATGATAGTGAAGTTGTAAGAATCTTTTTTATCATGATATATACATATGGTATATATATATATATCTAAACTTATAGACGGGCAAACAGAAATACAGATACAAATCTTAGTTATACAAATATAGTTGGCTCATGTTCGGGTATGTGCTTATTGTATACACTTGTCAAACTTCAAACTTTGCTTGATGAATTTTCAAATACTTTATTAATTTTATTATCTATACCAAGCATTTTAGGGAAAGGATCTTCTTTCCGGAACTTCTGAAACATTCACAGGACTGGTATTCGTTCTTTCATATGTTAAATATAACTTTACTGGCATATTTACGATCAGCGAATATACACTCACGAACAATGAAAGTTGGGCCCCAAAATGGAAGCATAGGATGGACCTGAAATTTTGTGTGTGTACTAATTCCCACGTGGTGAAGGGGCGCCTACGCACCACGTCCACAAGACCCCTCAGGGAGTCCCATGGTGAAGGGGAGGAAATTTTCAGCTTCACTTTTATAGAAGTCCCCCGAAGGGTGAAAGTCTGACTTGGCTTCGACATGACAACATCCATGCCCGCTGGCGGGATTTGAACCCGCAACCCGACAATCCAACGATCAAACGGAAACGTATGCCCCTGACCGCTCGACCTCCGGATTGGCTGAAATTTTGTTGATGGAAGGATACAGATTGATAATATACATGATCACAAAAACAGCGCAGCAGAACACGTACAGAGGGAGCTGTGGTATACAGCCCAGTCATCCTCAATAGAGCGTCGAATAATAGCGCGTCGACCTCAATAGCGCGATACAAGCAGCAATACAGTCCGGCATGGTGTCGAAAAGGCGCCTGATGTTGTTATGCGGCAGACGAGTCCACACCTGTTGGACTTTACGTTCCAAATCCAGAAGATTGAGAAATCCCGAAGAAGAACGAGGCAGGCTGGCGTTTCAACTGATCCCACACATGCTCGATAGAGGACAGTTCAGGGGAGCGGGTAGACCATGGAAGTGTCTGAACATGACTAAGGCAGGCCGAGGCGACCCGAGCCATGTGCGGCCGGGCATTATCCTGCTGGAATTGCGCATCTAGAATTCTTGCAACGAATGGGAGCACATGAGGTCGTAGGATCTCATCCACGTACCGCTGGCCTGTCAATGTTCCAGGTACCAGTACTAGGGCGGATCGGCTGTCGTAGGCTGTGGCTCCCCAGCTTATGATGCCTGCAGTCGGACTGGTGTGGCGCTCGATAACGAGGTTGGGATTATGGCGTTGTGCAAGGACCTCCACACCCGGGCACGATGATCATTGGTCCCCAAAACGAAGCGGTACTCATCGCTAAACACCACACATCGCCAATCTGTGGCGTTCCACATTGCTCTGGCCCGGCACCACTGCAACCGGAGCATGGCCCCCACAATGGGGTGGCTAGCATGGCTACACCCAGGGGGCCCGGGACAAACGGATGTGAAAGGGGGCCCGGCGGATTCGGGCGTCTTTCAGGGTTTTTCTAACTGACTAATTGACAGCTGCTAAAAAAAATTGCACTGGTTTTTGTGACGCTGAGAAATTTGAAAAATAACAACTGTAACATGATTTTTTTTTATCAAAGAGGGCCCAATTCGTGGCTATATCCACGGTTACTGTCCTTAAAAATATGGCGTGACAAAAAAGATCAATCACGATCGCCGTACCATCGCATCGTTTCCATTTTCTGCAGGAAGAAGCACTACTTGTACTCAGGGGCGCTGACAGAATTTCCTGTCCCCTATGCAAAATCTTAGAATCCTGTGCAACTCACGATAGCGGCTCCTTACGCCCTCCCCCCCCATATATTATTAATGCTCAATTGTCCATGAAGTTTTGGATGTTCGTTTTTTTTCAAGGTCCGCCATAAAGGGAGGGGGATAAGTGGAACTAATGTCCATAGGGACCCTTAAAGAATTTTGGCCAGGGGGCCCATCCTAGGATGTGGGGGCTATAAACCGGACCCGCCAATGCTCCTGTTTTAACGGCAGCACACGTAAGGGACGCTGCGATCTCAGATTCGCTTCTTTTGGTGACAAACAATTGGTGAATTCACATTATTCCGTGGGTAGGTGTAGAAGGATAAAATTCATATCGAAAAATTACGTAGTTTTACATTCATTGCTTAATAGTTTCATCAAAATTGATCACTTATTTCGGGAGATAGTTTGTGTGGAATTGTATTCTCGAATTTTCATATTTATATACAACTCTGTTCCAAAAAATATATGAACCCATAAGGAATTGAGCTACAGACGCGAAACTCGGCATGTATGTATCGTTTAAAGAGATATGAAAATGATTAAAAAAAGTTTTATTAAGAAATGGTGACAAGATGACAATTTAGTAAGTGGTAAATCCTCCTCTAGCAGCTAGCTATACAAGCCGATATTCGGTGCTTATGTTCCTTAAGTTGCTTATGTTACGTTGCTTATGTCCTTTTACGGAAGATTCTGCCGCAAGTGTTGCTTCTGGTCAGCTAATTTAGTGGTATTTTGAGAAGGCTTCAATTGTCCCAGACGTGTTCTATTGGGGATAGGTCTAGGGACCTGGATGTCCATGGGAGGATCTTAAATATGAGAATATACGTGTTCTATTGGGGATAGGTCTGGGGACCTGGATGTCCATGGGAGGATCTTAAATATGAGAACATACGTGTTCTGTTTGGGGATAGATCTTAAATATGAGAATATACGTGTTCTATTGGGGATAGGTCTGGGGACCTGGATGTCCATGGGAGGATCCTTAATATGAGAATATAATTATTCTATTGGGGATAGATTTTAAATATGAGAATATACGTGTTCTATTGGGGGGGGGGGATAGATCTTAAATATGAGAATATACGTGTTCTATTGGGGATAAATCTTAAATCCTCGAAGATATTATTGAAAAAGTCGCGCAGTACGTGGTCAAGCGTTGTCTTGTCGGTGAATAGAACCTTAGTATCTTGACAGCATAGACAGAACAATCGGCTGCAGAATATATAGCCGGCGTACAAACGAGTCGTCAGATTGGCTTGTAGCACAACTAGAGGAGATCGGCTCGAGTTGAGCCACACAACAGTTAATTTTAACATGACAGCGTAAGACAAAATTTCATAAAATCATGCGTAAAAGGGTTTATTTATGGCTCAATCATTACTAGAATTGAGAGTTTCAATCATTATTGTAAAAAATCGCCGCGATACAATTTTTTTTGTTCATAACTTCATTAGCCCCTCCCCCGTTGGGAGGCAAGTTAACCCCCACGGGCACACATTGTCAAGTATAGTATCAATCGAAAGACTTTTTCAAGCCCTTTAAAAGGTAATATGCTATAGTTGTAATAATTTGGACCCACTATACCGATTTTTCAAATTTTTTTATTGTAAAATTTGGAAAAGAAATTAATTCTGGTATGAGAAGTAGTGTGTGTTTGTTTTACGACTCTGTCAACGGCAGGTAATTCGTTCCAGTAAATTTAATATCTTTCAATTCAAAATATAGCGAGTTTCACTGCTCGTCAAACAGATACGTTTCATTAGGGGACAGTATAGAATTTTCGTTCTGTTGGTGGGATTTAGGGGGTCGTATAAAATTTGCGATTTGTTAGGTGGACCTATGAGATGTATAGAATTCTCGCTTTGTTAGAGGGATCTAGGGGTCGTATATAATCTTCGCTTTGTTAGCATGATCTAAGGGGGTGCGTGAAATTTTCGCTTTGTTCGGAAAATTTATAGGGTTGCAGAGAATGTGCGCTTTGTTAGAGAAATCGTATAGGCATCGTATAGAATTTACGCTTTATTATAATGAGCTAGAGCTTGCTTATAATTTAAGCTTTATTAGGGGGATCTAAGTGTTATAGAGTTCGTTCTTTGTTAGAAGGATCTAATGAGTTGTATGGAATGTAAGCTTTGTTAGATAGGTATAGGAGATCGTATAGTAATTCTGTTTGTTAAGGGGTATATAAATTAATAATATAGATGGAGAAAGATGTGTGGTATCCGAGAGATTTTAGGAGTACAATTTATGCAGGCGGGAAGAAATTTCCTACATAACTATATGCGCTCTTATAATGGATGCATAAACTGAAGTAGAGAAAAAGTTATGTCATATGATGGACTTAGAATCTGGTACACCGGATTTAGTTAACATCACTATTAACATCTACCTGTGTGTGTGAGAAATAAACAGCTAAACCTTACGAGACTTCCACTTTATTTTTAAAATTTCTTTTCACTGTAACGTGATAGGCCTTTTAAGCCGCCCTGTTCCAACAACTGTACACTGAAACCCTGATAGATTCGGAGACGGCTCATTTTATCAAAAGCTTTTGAAACCGTTCCACCGCACGGACGGACACCTTTTAAAATTAATTCAGCGCCATTCATTAAAACTCTTTTAAATGCTTCTGAATAAGCGATCTAGATAATAGATGTTTATTCAGAAACGCTCTATTAGGTGTTTTAATTAATGATAGTAGAGTTATCTCAAGACATGCATTTTAGTGAGATATTTTGGAGTAAGAGATTTATGAGAAAAAGAGTAAATGGATCGTTCTAAGCAGAGGGAGTAAAATTCACGTTTCGATAAAACCCTGGAAAAATGTTTAATGTCTTTTATGCAAGTGTAAATTTCTGAAACACTTTTTGTGTAGTGTGTAAAGAAGTTTTCAGAGATAATAATAGGTGTAATGCACTAAATTCAGAATATATGGAAATTTTCAAGCATGTGCCCATTTTGTATGCAGCTATATAATGTATTCTAAAAAAAATTCTGTTTCCTTTATAAATACATTTGAGCATTTTAATTTATATATATATATATATATATATATACATAGTAATGAATTTAATTGTAACATTACCAAGGTCTTGATAATGTTATAATTAATGGTAATATTGCACTCTGTTTCTCCTATTTGCTCCCATTCAACTTTTGGGTTTCGGGATTTTTGGTTCGCTTGTACTGACGAAGGAGATCCAACTTATTATCGAAACAGCTGTATGCTGCATTATTGTGTTATTTGGGCTTATATACGTTGCTCATGTTTTCTTTTTAGCTGCATCAACAGTTTCATTAACAATTCGTGCGCCCTTTTGCATGTATTATGATAAGTATAATTATCTTAAAGCCATTTAAAAATCAATTAGAAATGCTAAGCCATTTGAGTTTTATGAGGTAAATAAAAAATGTCGGAACTTTTCCTTTAGCTTGGCGCAAGAGATAAATCGTCATATATGGGCTAAGTATATTATTTATTAAAACAACATGGGCTTAGTAACGACATTTTGTTTTTATATTGTTTGAAAATAAATTAAATTTCTATCTTTTGTTTCTGTCTGAAATATTTTGTGATTTGTTATGCCGGTTCGTGAAATTTTCCATTTCGAGTCCTAAAAAAAAGTCTAAAAATGAAAATTAAACTGACATCCATGCAGCGGATATAAGCATGTGCTCTGTGTGCCACGGAACACCTGTTGCACAAACAGCTGTTGCTACGTGTGACCTCCGACATCCAGCGGGTCCGGATTCTGTGATGTTTTATTAGGGTATAAGCGCCAACGAGGTAAGTCCGTATAGCGAGCGTAGGTCCATGTTCGAATTGTCGCGGATCAACTGTTGCACAATGAATCTATATTTGTCAATTTATGTTTTGTGCCCGGCTAAAGGGAAAGTACCAAAACTTTATTTTAAATGCGAGCGAATTACTTGCGTACGATATTATCTTTTGCCGAATGGTAAGCATTAAATAAACTGACTTACCAAGAAAGGCATACAACATGACGATACATTGTCGCGATAGCAATAGCGAACACTCAGCACTTGACCGAGCTCCTGATGGTAGCGGGACGGTCTAGCGCCCCCATACCGAGTCCCTCCAGACCACCACAAGATCCCACAACGCCAAGGCATCCCGCAGGTCGTCGGGGGAACGAACAAGGCCTTTGCGCCTTGGCAAAGTCCGTGTCGGACAAGACCTTTGATGAATGGTAAGAAGCACACCGTAGCTTACTACTTAAGTCGAGATTATTACTAGATCTTACTATTGAAGCTTTCAGGACAGAATTTGTATGACCATTACATCATAGTTGGCCATTATTGTTTACATCAAGGTATCACGGTTTGTTTAGATCAATGCTAATTATAGTTTGCTATTCGACAAACGTTGATTAGTTCTTTTCTTTCGCAACGTACCTACGTATCTGAGCAAAATATATACATATAATTAGATAGATTTTATTGCAACTGATTATCAATATTGCATATAAATTTGTGAAAACTGATGTCTACATCTTTCTGAAATCTAGTGTGAATTTACACTTAACACAAGGCTTAGTCCTATTTCTCGTAATGATGGAACATATTTTTCTGTCAGATTTGTGTAGTAACGCCTCCCTCGCTGAGATACATGTCGGACTCTGCTGTAAATTGTTACCGTTATATGCACATTTTCCAAAGCCATAAATACGGATAAAACGAATTCAGATAAAACGAAGGCTGAAGTGCAGAACCTGGTGAATCTCCATAAACTGGACATTAGTGTAAGGGGAGTTAGGAAGATAGCGAAAGGTGAAATTATTGTGGAAACTGGAAGAGAGGAGGATAGTGATCGGCTCATCAAAGAATTCACGGACCAATATGAGTTAACGTGTTTTAAAGTTGGAAAGCCAACGAAGAAAAACCCTCAAATGATATTGTATAATATTGATGGGAACATTACTGAGGATAACCTTAGAGAGAAAATAGTTTCTCAGAATGAAGGAATGAGTAATATATCACGGAATTTACTGTTAGATCTCATTTCAAGGGATAGAGAGGCAATAATTGGGTAATCTCTTTGGATCCAGTGTCTTTTGGTGTGTTGATCAAACGAGGAAAAGTGAATGTGGGATGGACCAGGGTGGACTGTAAGGAATTTCTGAGAGCGAATGTGTGTTACAAATGTCGATTCTATGGACATATTAGTAAGTACTGGTCAAATAACGAGGTCTGTGTAAACTGTGGTGAAGAGGGTCACAAGAGGCGACAGAATGTATAAAGAGGACGGTGTGTATGAATTGTACTAGGCATAATATGAAGTTTGAAACGGCTTACAATACGGATCATAAATGTATTGCAAGTGATTGTAATGTTTACATCAAAGAACTGGAATTTGCTTCTTCTAAAGTGAACTATGGGTAACCCTGGTTTACTTGGTTAACTCTTTGTTTTTTGGTTTGTTTTATGTACCTTTTATTGTTGAAAATTTTTAATCTGTCCTTCTTGTATTCCACTACTTTCATTATGTATACATGTGTATTTTCACTGTATTTATTTGATACTCTCTTGCTTTTGTGGATGTATGGTGCATGCCATTTATGTTTTGCTGTATTATGTGATGCCTTGTATTATTTTTCCTGACAAGTTAGTCAGTGATTTTGTATAATTTGCCTAATAAGGTGGCTAGGAGAGGATGAGTCTCGACAGACCGGCATGGTGGTCTGCGTCGTTTTTTGTTGGTTCGGTTTTTTTTGTTCGGTTTTGGTGCGAACCGTGTTGTTGGCTGTGATTGGCCGGGCTCCCGTCTGGGAGTCTGGCCGTCCTCTTGGGGGGTGGTGTCCTCGAGGCACTGGCCGTGTGTGACAGTGTCGTGCCCTGCGAGGGGTTGCTGTCGTGGCTGCATCCTGTCGTGGCTGCATCTTATCTACCGTATACCTTCGGGTGGGTTGGTGTATCTCTAAGGTTACGCCCCACAGCGCTTGGGGATTACTCATTCCGTTGAAAATAGACATTCTGTGAACGAAATTGACAGCAGCTGAAAGTGAAATGTCACAATTATAAAAACTATACAAACTGCTCCATTGCAGTATCATATAAAGGTCTATAGTACGCACTTCAGCCGAACTGGATTTCGAGGTGCTGAAACATTTTGCTAAATTTTTCTGCGAATCTAACTTGTGAACATATTATATCCGGATTTACCTGATCTGAAACAACATGAAACCGGAACTTCCTCCATAGTTCTTTTCTTTTATTTATTTATGTTTACTGAATCGTTTCGTTTCCGCAAATATAAAGTTTATTGTCTGAAGACTTTGGAGAGTAATTTTAAAACTAAATAGCAGATTTGATTTATAGAATTTTGTAATTAAAGGGGTTTTCACATTTTTGATGCGTTTGAAAATTTTCTATGTGAATCATAAATTGAACTTTTAACAAGTGAAAAGATGAAGCGTGCTGAGTATTATATTTATTTTTCTATTTGTTTTCTTTGATTTTTTTTATACTAGTTAAAATAAGGTTTCCCGTGTAGTGTGTTTTCCCGCATATAACGTTTATGAATAGGTTTCAGAGAGAAACGCAAAACCGAGATTCTACGATAAAAGAAATGCAATATGTCATTAATTTTTCTATTGCAATTCAGTTATTATATGTTACTTTATTTGTAACTTTGTTAAAATATGCAGCGGAAACATTATATGTACTAATTTTGGTCCCTAGTTTTATACTTCACAATCATTTTATCTCATTTCGCTACGGTCTGAAGGTAAAGAAGTATAGCGTCATGTTGCTTTCTCCCTTAGTGGCAGATTCACTAGGAAGCTAATGAAGTTAAGAAATTTAAGTAATAGACGCCCCTCATGAGTTTTGAGACGTTTTATTTTTTGTATAAAAAAGCATAACTTTAAATGGGTAATTATATTTTTCTGTCCCAAATTCGTAGTCTGCTGACTGTCAACTGGATATCGTTTTCACATTTAATGAAGTATATTTCCTTAACAGAATCATCTTTAATTCTACTTTTTCCATAAATCAAAACTAAATTTATGGTTATTGCAAATATATTTTTTATCGGCTCTAATCAAATTGAGTTATAAATTAACCTTCTAACAGTGTGACATGGGTCTTTATACTTCAATAGCGACATTCTATTGTATTGTCAACTATTGTATTGGTTGAAACATATTGTAACAGGAGTGTTTTCATAGTTTAACCATGGTACCAAATACTGTACATCCGTTAGTTACTGTCTAGATTAAGAGGTTGAATTAGCCAGATGTTGAAAATGAACGTTTTATCAGATTGTATATACATCCTGTATTGCTTAGACAATTGTTCATTAGGATAGCAGGTATTAATTGCATTACGCATCGTATGATTTAATTTTAATGTGTGTGATATAATTTTATTTTTGTATATATTTAATATATTACCACTAGGGAGTATTACTCACTTTAGAGTTCTTTCATATGAGTAATATTAAGTTCTTGTGTGTACTATGTATATAAGTTGCTCTTAAAAAGATATTTAAGTTTAATCATGTTTATACAAATATGTATATAGCTATATTTACCTTTAGAAATTAGTTTGTATAGACATATGTCATTTAAAAATATTTAACTTTATATATATATATATATATATATATATTTATGGAACCAAACTTAAGAGTAGATGTATGTTTTGTATGTTATTGTACTTTGTACTGTAGGCTAGATAGTTAACTGTTATAATTGACAACTTAATTACAGTATCTCAAATTTTTAAAAGTTAGGTTTTATTTAGTATCGTCGAATTTCAAATTCCGTGGCCAGGCATAGTCAGGTTGTAAACCCAATGGGTCGGCCCCTCGCTCACGGTGATTGATTGATTGATTGATTGTATGTTTAACTTTAAGAAAAATGCTTGAAGAGTGAAAGGAAGGAAAAAAAAGTTTCGGTGCATCAGAAACGTACAGGGCATGGTTAAATTATGTCGTTTATAAATAAATGATAACATGGTAATGACATTATTGAATAATATGACATTATAATCTAAGGTTCCTAAACATACAGGCTGGCGTAAGAGCGGCCACCTTGACTCCCAGCTGAAGCGATGATTGTACATGGCTATAAGTGGATTAATTTCTTGTCCTTTTTTCAAAACCTTGTCATGAAAACATCCTAGATTACTTTCTTGAATGATTTGTACAATTTTTTGAAAGCAGATGCACCTATTTCACAGCTAAATTGTGTATAAAATATCAGCCATGTAAGATACTTGCGCCATTGAAATAGCACAGGCAGACGATAACTGATTGCACCAGTTGGAGTCAAAATGGCGGTTGCTTCAGCCCGGGTATTCAGGAGTCTTATTATAACCGAATACAATTTTTGACGTCGTAAAAAATGTTGCCAGAGAGGCCCCCTGATAACGTGTAGCGTAGAGGGTTTCTAAAACTGTTAATAGCCAGTCCCATTTTTATTCATCTCAAAAGACGAAGTATAGCGACATTCTATTGAAGTTCAGTTTAGAATCACAGACACTGCTGTTGAATACCACATCTTAATCAAGTCTCTTATAAAATGGCAGCGAGATTAAATAACTTTTCCCGCAAAGACTGATACCTGCATTTATCCTTCTTTTTAAGGTTGCCTTTGATTAACTTCTGGCTTAACTTTTCTGCCAGGTGTTTAGAAAGAATGGCTATTTATCAAACAACGCCCAAAGTCTTCTAACCAATTGTCGACATCAATTCGATGAGAGCTTAATATGATCAGGGAGTAAAGCCTAACTAGTGAACCGCATTGTTGAAGAATTGGAACATAGATGGAAGAAAAAATATCTATATAATATGTACTGAATTGAATGCTCGATTGTGTGATATATTAAAATTATCAAGCACTATCGCTATAGTTAAAATTTTGGTTCTGATTTCATTCGATCCCTCTTAGCTCTAGGAGCAAAGAAAAAAAATCTAATGTTTTGGAAATTCAAATTAGGGGTGACGATGCAAAGGAATAATAAAAGAAAACAAAGAAAAACGTTTAATTATCGAGTGTTTTCATTCTAGTTAGAATATTGGTTATGGTCTTATTTGATCTGTCTCATCTTCTATGTAAAAAAAAATAATTCAAAACAATTTTGCTTAATTATTGAGCGCTTCCACTATAGTTAGAATCTTGGTTTTGGTCTCATTTGATTCGTCCTAACATCGAGGTCAACAAGAGAAATAATCGAAAATATTTTAGAAAATTCAAAATAGGGGTAGCGATACAAATGGATTTACTGATCAATAGAATTAATTGTAAAACGAGCGCATTTTTATGCTTAATTCTGAAAGAGTTTCTGATATTAAAAAAAAAATATCAGCATTCTTTTATTAAGTGTGTAGGTATCGCATTTAATGGCCATTAGCCATTTCAAAATCGCGAAGCGCGGGTAATGGAAATAACTAGTATTAATGAGTAGTCATATATATATATATATATATATAATTGTCACGAAGTTTTCTTTGATTCCAATTTTATTGCTTTAATGTTTTTGCATTAATTACTTGGTGTATGTATGTATATATATATATATATATATATATATATATAATATATAATAATAAAAAGGTTTGAAGGTCCAATGAAAGAAAAGTGAGAAGCTGTAACTCGAGAAACCTAACTTTCTAACAAGCTTACAAAATAAAAGTATAAATCAGCAAATCTCCAAGCAAATGGAAAAAAAAAATACAAATTTCGGATCATCAAGTCCAAGAAAATTATCAAAAAACAATGGTATGGAATCAATAAAAGAAAAACATACGAAACCCGAGCACAAACGCTATACACGGGGACAAGGTCTAAGCCTAAATCAGGATTTGTTCACTTCTTCAAAACTCTTTTTCAAGTTCAAGTGTCTTGTGGAAGCAAACACAAAAATGTATGTTTCTGAAGAAATAGATGGATTATATCTATAAATTATTTCTACTTGGACAACATACATAAAGAAGAAAAAATAAAAGGAAAAAAGGATACCTGAAATCTAACTCAAAAAATACTAACCTATCGAACTTGGGAACCCAGAATGCAGAGACCAGTGTTGCCATTCACAAAGGAAAAAGATATGGTCTACCGTTGCCATTCGTAAGAAATAAATAACAGTAATACGAAAAGAAAGACAAGTATAAGAGATAATATACAATCAAGAGAAACAATAATATATATATATATATATATATATATATATATATATATATATATATATTACTTACGACGTATTCTTTATGTCCAAGTTTATTGTTTTAATGTGGTTATATATATATATATATATATATATATATATATATATATATAGTATATGTATATATATCAAACGCTTCTCATTAATCTAACTAATTTATTGTCAATTTTATTAAATTCCCTGTTATATACGAACTTACATATCGGAAAGTATGCATTTCGCTTCAAAGTCTAAGATATCCATTAAGGATTTGTAAAATATATATTTTTCCCCCCATTAGTCAGGTAAAAATCTTTTGCTATATAAGTAAAAGGCTCTTGCTATTCCTGCGCTCGCAATCCATTTTTTAGCTAAGATCCCACTGCTTCGAAATATAAATAGCCTTGCAATTTTCGGGCAACGAACTGCGTGCGCATTTTACTGAATAGATTCATCGGATAAAAATGTAGATTATTCAATAAGTTTTCGCTGAAATATATATAAGCCTGAAACTGAAGCTTTATTCGCATTATGATTATGGAAAAATTCAAAATGTACTTTTATAAATAAAATATATTAATATATTTGTACTTTTTACGTTCTCATACTATGAAATATAAAGAAAGTATTGTTTTTCCGAAAATTCTCGAAAAATCTCGAAAATTTTCGAGATTTTGATGCCAATATATGTTTTAAGACACCTTGAACACGTTTTGAGTATTTCTGAAGTGATATCCGCCACAACTATTAGTGGATTTTCACAAAACTTTATATCGGGCTTTGCTATCGAAAAATCTAGAACAATATATATATTTTTTAAATTTGAGCGAAAACCTCGAAATTGATTTGAAATTTTATGTTTTCTTAACATGGTAGCAAAAGACAAAATTTGACATAATCATGCATAAAAGGGACTATTTATGGCCCAATTACTACAGGACTTCATAGTTTCAATCATTATTGTAAAAAATAGCCGCGATACAATTTGTTTTGTTCGTGACGTCATTTGTCCCCTCGGAGGCAAGTTACCCTCCCCCTTCGAGCGTGTCAAGTATAGTATCAATCCAAAGATTTTTTAAGCCCATTAAAGTACAAGGTAACACGCTATAATTATAGTCATTTGGGCCCATGATACCATTCCCCCCCCCCCTTAAAATTTGAAAAAAAAAGCTACTTAAAAATGAATCCAGGTATGTGAAGTCGAGGTGAGACACACTCAAGTTAATTTACTTGCACTTGCAATTATGTGGAGAAAATATTTTTTCCCCGAAATGTTTCAAATTCGAGATTTTGACGATAAGAACGTTTTAAGACCTCCTGAGCCCGTTTCTAGTACATTTTGAAGATGTTCGTTCGCGCATGTACTTATATCTGTAAGACGTAGGCATCATAATTCAAGAACAAATTTTAGGTGTGGATACATTGAAAAACTAAAACTAGATATAAATGTTAATAATTTGAATTAAGTATTTTCGAATCGTAGCTTTAGGCTGATATGTTAGTTGTTTAGATTCAAGTGTTTTGTTGCCGAATATTGAAATTTATCAACAAGGACACTCTTAAATAAAATAATTTTCGATTTTTTAACATTTATCTCTAATTCGAATCCATATTTTAATGATTTATGAAGCGTCTTCAGAGGTTTGTTATCCGAACTTTTCTTGATTTTATTTTGTTCAGTTTTTACTTTAGGGAGTAGAATTGTGAAAATTAGAAAACACTGGGATTTTTATTTTATACAATCTCATAACGAAAACCAGTAAAATGTCTGAGAATTCACATATTTAATGCAAACTTTGAAATTGCGTAAATATTCTACTTTGTATTGATGGAGTTCCTGGTTTGTATTATGTGATCCAAGAAGAGTAGATAAATAGTGTTGACTAAAACTAACAATTTTATTCCGAATGGAATTTTATTCCGGCAGATGAAATGGAAATGAAATTCGAAATGCAAACAAACATAAAATTTCATTAAATAAGCCTTATTCAAAAGCTGGTTCTTTAGTTATAAATTAATACTCAACTATACAGAAGGGTAAAATTGAATATATCACTGAATATTTAACTTTAGTAAATTTCATATTTGTGCAACGTTATTTAATTGGATAAAAATTCGATATCTATTCCAACTTATCAATAAACTCAAGAATATCCAAGAAAGAAATACTTTCTTGTGCTGTATAGAAAAGAACTTATCTCTATGTAATCTAATTACGTTAACGTTATTCCACAGATATTGAGTTTAGTTAAAGTCTTCCGAGAGGAAGACACATAATACTGTCTAGACGCGACGATGATCTTTTTGTAGTTATTTGGTATTTTTAGACAAATTGATCTAAATTAACTTCTAGATAAAACAAGTAAAGCCGTAATAATACGCGACTTAGGTGTAAAGTTCAGACAGGTAAATGTTAAAGGGCTTCAGGGCAGACATTTTTTGAAAAAGTAAATATTTATTAACCTTTTGCTTACGGGTGGGACAGCGTCAGTCCCAAACGAAGAATCTAAACAAAAAGACAGATATTTGACATACCCTATCCCAAACAGTTCGACCCCCCTTTGCAGGCATTGGCGTCCATGGACGCCAATGCCTGTGAAGGGAGGCTAGGGTATGTCAAATACCTGTCTTTTTGGGAGGTTTTTCGTTTGGGACTGACGCTGTCCCACCCGTAAGGGAAAGGTTAAGCAAAAATTAACCGGAATTTGTCTCAACTCGAATTCTTCATACTAGAGTCCATCTTTAAGTATCTTAGGATTTTTTTTTCATTTGCAAATTTTGCAAGAAAGAATTTTGAAAAATCTGTACCTTTGCTCCAAATGATCACAGTTATGGCATGTTACCCTTCATTTTAAGGGGTTTGAAAATTTCTTCAATTGATATGTAGGCCTGATTAGGCGTGGAACTCGTTTGTGCCTAAGAGTTTCAATGCTAAAAGAAAAATTTTCGAGGGGTGTTAGAGCTAATTTTGCATTAAATTAGCTTTGTTCTGACACAAAGAATACGTTTGGAAGATTCTGAACTCTAGCATGCTGTTGGGAGGCTTGAGGCAGGGACAGTCCATTAAGGAAACCATTAATTTCTTTTTTGGGTTCTGACCAGTCTGTTATTTCTCGTTTATGAAAGCAATTTCAAATAAGTGGGGCTGTTCTCCGGATACCCGTTGCTGCAATCACGTTTATTCGATCGGTCATGGTTACATTGCTACATACGGGGTGAGTTGGAATTGTTTCTACAAAAGCAGAGGGGTGATAGTACCCCACCAGACGAGCAATGATTACCATGGAACATAGGGTCGCATTGCACTCTGACAGGCAGAAAAGAGGCACGTCGAATCGCGTCGAGCATGACGCAGTCAGTGCCTCGGACGTCATTCACGTCTACGTAGTATCTCCTACGCCAGACACGAACGCAGTTACAGTATGCAAATGTCCAGGGAGCAGAATCAGCATAACTGGCTCCTAGTAGGTTCCGGCGATAGCCAATCAGAGCACACGTTGCCCTTTAAGAACCGGCACAACGTCAACGCTGCAAGTTATTTCCACTGGACTTTTTCTTCTGGGGCCACATGAAATCTTTAGTGTACGAGACGCCTGTGGACTCGGAGGAAGATCTCGTCGCGCGCATCGTTGTTGCCGCAGACCACATTAACACAACATCCGGAATCTTCGAGAGGGTGCGTCAGTCATTACTTCGCCGGTGTGAACGGTGCAACGACACGCGTGGTCGCCACTTTGAGCACTTGCTGTGAATTTGCCGCTGCACAATAAATCTGTTTGTGCAACGTTTGGTATCGTTCATTCGCTTTCCTAACACTGGTGTACGTGCAGGTTCGTATTCTAATTTTACGCTTTAGGCCTCTCTGAGTGCAATGGACCCTATGTTCCGTGGTAATTACTGCTCGTCTGGTGGGGTATTATCACCCCTCTTCTTTTGTAAAAACAATTCCGACTCACCCTGTATTGACCCAATGTGTACACACTCATGGACCTTTTCTTACAAAGTTATTACGGTGCATAATGACTTTCCTAGAGGAGTCAAGCACAAACATGAGAATTGATTGCAACTGTTAAAGTAACTAAGTGTGTTTTTTAATTAAACTCAAAAAATGTTACTTACAGATTAAGTCTCTGAACAAATTCAGTAAAGTTGTAAAGTAGTTGGGCCGATATTTGATAAAATAGTTTTATCCAAGAAATATCAGTCATTTAAAATTTCAAAACGTCGTTAAATGTGATCCCCTTTTAATTACATCCTATCGTAAACCAAACGACCTTTAAAATATTTGCAGAAACCCATCTCCGCAACCGAGGGCGTAATAAAAT